>VXBX01004046.1:15444-200719 GCA_013400415.1 Scytalopus superciliaris
CCCCCCCCAAGTAGCCAGACTTGTTTTTATCAAAAACAGCAAACAAAACACTTCTTCATCAAACATCTGATGAACTCTTTAGAAGTGCAAAATCAAGATTAATTCTTGCAATAGAGAATTTATGTGACTGGAGTATGAAATGTTTAGGGCTACATTATGTCTTCAAGAGAAAATAATGTTACACCACCATCCTAGGAAGTTTTGTTGCTCAGCACCTCCTTTGTGGCAGGTGGACAAAAACACTCTGATGACGTGCCAGTAACCATTAGAGAGAGGCAGCAACTCTGCAGGGTGACCTCCTTGGCCCAGCAACTGTGCAGTAAAACCAACACTTGTTTCACATCCCTCTTCTCCCCCTTGCTCTGCTGAAGCAGCAGGAAAAGGACTGTTCTTTTTCAGTCTGAGGATGGGCAGTGACTGCACATGAGGGGTGAGCATGAGGAGAACCACCCAGGTCAGGCAGCATAATCTGAGGACTCTGAGGTCTGAGAGACCCCACGACTAACAACTACCAGCTTTAAAGCCCCTGCCCACTTTAATAGTTCACAAGAGCAGCAACACACCCTTATGAGACCCAAAAATCATCCTCCTCTCTTTTACTACTAGGAGTGAGATAATGCTACCCTGAAACCAGCAAGAAACAGTAGTCTACTTAACTATATTCAAACCCAGTCAGATTTTAAGTACAGGCTCTTACTGGAGCCCCAAAAGCCAGGAAAATCTGTTCTTCATTAAGGCTCTGGGGCATGTGCCATTCATCTCCATGCATGGTACCCTATTGACACTGGCTTGTGGGACTGACACACAGAACAAAACCAGTGTGTAGCCCCTTCTGGGATGCATTTCTCCAGTGGACATATTTCAACCTCAAGCCGTAAATGGCTAAAATGCAGGCACTGCCTTTCTCATGATTCATGGCCAAACTGCCCACTGATGCCACTGAAGAGGGGCATGTAGGAAATGCAGAATATACTGCCTGTTCTCATGAATGGATGTTATAGCAACTCCTTCAAAAATTGTTTTGTTAATCATCAGGAATGACATCTGCTTTTGGTGAGAATAACTCAAGTCAGCTACAAGATTATGGGGAAATGACATCCTGCTTTCACCTCTGTAGTTACTAGGTAATCATTTGTCTTTCTTATAAAACAGGAATATTTCTTTTACATTTAGATAAGGAAAATGGAACATATTCAGCAAAAAAACCACCATCCTCCCCATCCTCCAGCAGACCACAGAAGTCAGACAGATGCCAGCACTAGAGGAGGCTCATGTAGGTAGACAGGAAAACAACTGAGAAGAGCTTTTCCAGAATTCACACACCCCTTCTCTCCCCCAGGTTGTGCAATGGAGAATCGGAAAGTCTCTGAGGACATGAGCTAGCAGAGAGTGCATGACACACAGAAATGCCTGAAGGACTGGGTTCCGTGGAGCGGTCAGCCAAAGAGACTTTTTGTTGATGATGCAATATTTGTAACTTGATAATCTCCTTGAGAAAAGTGATGAAGAAGTTTCTGGAACTATTTTGGTCTGACCTGGAGCCTCCACGTGTACTTGCAGCTGAAGAGTTAAAATAAACCCATTTTAGAAAAACACCAATGTCTTCATTAGTGGCGCTGGATGGGCAGCACAGAGCCCATCTCCTCTCAGGCTCAGCAGTTTGGCTAACAGGCCAGACAGCACTGTTGACAATACAAATTACCGGCTAATTCCCTTCACACACCTTGATAAGGAGATTAGATAAGCCCCGACACAGTATGGGTGTTTACACTGGTGTGACACCTTGGTATCTCTGACTATACCACGTCCTACTCCCTACTCATCTGCCAAGGACCACCAATACATTTGTATTTAGAAGTCATTGGCTGAAGGTACTGCGAACAGGAGGGGGGCATGACCATTCCTCATGCACAGTAATATTGCTCAAAGTGTGAGCAGTGAGAGGTGGATTACTCTTTTTTTCCTGGTGAGACTGGGCCAAGGTCGTGAAGGAATATGAGTTGGACAGGGAGAGGAACAAAGTAAAACAAAAGGCTTTCCTCCCTGAGTCAGGAAAATGGGGACTTTTCCTGCTCCCAGCCCTGTCTACACATATTATTATGCTCCAAATGAAAAACATTTAATTCATATTTGGGGCAGGAAGCAGGATTCACTCCTCCTGAGTTGAGGCAAGCCCACTCCAACAAACCGCTTTGCTATCTCAGTCCTGCAAATTTCTAATCAGACTCAAGGATATCAACCATAAAACCAGTATACAACTCAGTATTGTAAAAAAATTTACTCCATCAGCATCTTAACAAATTAACAGTCATCCTCCTTCCCATCCGCTGTCCTAAATTTCCACTGGAAACAGGTGCTTGAGGCTCCTGGTTTCCCCATCACCAATTGTGTATCGCATCTAGATTTTCTAAGACACTTGTGGAATGAGGATAGTTACTGTTCTAGTAAGAAGATCTTGTTTTCAATATGCCTCATGATGTCCCACATAAAGCCATACCAGCATGTTTTCAGAAGGTAGAAAAAAGGTGCAAACAATAGAAATAATAATCAAGCAAGCTTAAGCAGTGGGGGAAGGAAATGAGCTAATTTCCAAATGCTCAGTGCCCAGTCATGGAGACCAAGGGCAGGTAAACAGGAAAAGAGAGGAAGGAGGAGGTCATTACACCTTTGGCTAGAGAAGCTTCTTGGGGTAGTTATTTGAAGCAGCTGCACTTATCTTTAAGAGGTGAGGAAAGATGTAGGCTGAAGGATTGTCTGAGGCAGGCTAGACCTTGAACAGGCTGTGGAGTCCCTACAGCCAGCCGAAACATTGTGATGGCTAAACATTATTGTTACATGCTTATTGAGACTCCTGATAAATGCATTTTTGTTCTTATAAATTTTTGTAATTTTACATTACTGTAAATCTGCATCTTTAATTCTGAGTTTGAGTTGTAAGTAAAAATGCATCTTGGCTAGCAATGAAGCTGATTCTTCTTAGCAATCTAACCCATGAAACACACACAGGGAGAGGATGAAACTTCCCCAGTCTCAGCTCCCTCACACTTCATTCCGTTTATATTCCTTTGACTAGTGGGGGCTGAAACCTGTAATAATACAAAGTCAGATCTGTTGAATAGGCCAGACTCACTCTGGGCTCATGGTGATCTGCAAAAGTAGAAGCCCAGGGGCTGAGAATTCACCGGAAAAAAGCGCTGCCCTCTCAAGGCACAAAGGCAGGATACTCTCCATACTGAGGGTACCAGGAGTGGCCAGGGGTGTATTCTATACAGAGATTTTGGGGTTTGGTGCTCATCCATGCAATAAATAAGTCAGGCAGCCTGCTGAGAGGGTGAAGTTGTCATGCTTCCCTGCCAAACACATCCTAGGGGTGAAAGTGGAGAATGCTCAGGACACCACAACATCTGTGCAGGTCAGCACAGGCCCAGCAACACTTAGGCATCTGAAAAACCCTAAGCCTCTTAATGGATCTTCTCTTAAGCCTTAAAAATGTAGGGAGGTAGGGCCAGCAAATCTAAGGAGTTTGTTGATTAAGTGACTTCAGTCAGTGGGAATTCTGTGGGATCCTGGACTCAGCTGTCCTAGTGGGAACTATGGCAATAGGGCACTGATGATACTATGGGTTGTCTTCCCTCACAGCTTAAGAGAGACACTGGCACAACAAAGTGTAATTTTAATTTGCCTTCTCCTGTTTCAGGGAATCCTTGAATTTTCATTTAATTCTCCCTTTTCCTTTGCTGCCTATATTATTCTCTCCTTATCCCAATAATCCAAAAGTGTTATTTTCTCTCTAATTTTTTTTTTCCCCACAGATGGCAGGGCAGGGAAATCGAAAACAGAAGTCAGGATCCTTGGGAGTACAATGAAAATGAAATCATGTGCCTCCAGATTAAAAAGAGGAAACGTATTAAACCTATAAAAATACAGATTAATCAATTATGTATGCAAAAGAGGACACAAGAATTACAGTCATGAAAAGCAGAAGGAAATTCAGAAGTACAGTATATGCCTCTGGGATCCTCCTGACTCACATCCAGCAAAGGGATGTATTTTCCCTCCATGCATGCCCATAAATCCCATGAATGTCAAAGGGACACTGTTCTTTTAGAATAAGCCCAAAATTTAGGTTTAGAGAAAAGAAAAAGGCAAGAGGTTTCATAAAATATTATCATAACAGCAACAGCTTAAAAAAATTTAAAATTCAGTGACCACTAAGGGGGGAAGAAAGAGAATGGAACAAGTTCTGTCATACTGTTACAATTCCCACACCAGAGACTATAATTTACAGACACTTCTATGTTGCCTTCCATAAGATGTTATACTAGTGGAAGAGGCCTGTAGCTGTCCAAAATGGATGTACCAGGGAAGTGCATGGGGAAGCACCTTGGAAAGGATGCCTTGTGCTCTTTAGGATAATCTGATTACCTGGCCTGATGCAGCAGTACTGTAGAAAACAAAGGGATGAAAATGTCACCACCTAAGTTTACTGTAGAAAACAAAGGGATGAAAATGCCACCCCCAAGTTTAGTATATAGTGTTCTGCTGTTGCAATCCTTGGGAGATGCTCAGGGTTTTTTCTAGAAAGAATACATAGAAAGGAAAAAAAAAAAAGTGCTCATTTATATATGTGTGTTTGGAGGGCCAAATTTTATCCTACCAGGTTGTCTGAAACAGTAAGCTAATTCTTAAAACCAACATATAAGTAACTCCTCACAGCACTGGTGAGGTTTTCCCAGTGTTCTGTTATTCTGACTAGGTTTCCAGGCCCACATCTTTTACAATGAGGAGTGAATACCTCACTGTTGTGTTGGCAAATTACATAAATGTAAAACTTATACAGAAATACAGAGTGAGAGAAATCTCCTGCCGACGCAAGCCCAAATACTTATTGTCTCAACCAATCAGCAACATGTTAAGAACATTTCAATTAGTGCCAAAACAAAACCAATGGAATATTTCCCCAGGCACTGTTTCTAAATTTTCAGAACTTGCCCTGAATTTATTGTAAAACTGGCTGGGTTGCTTTCTAGGGTCTCTTGCAGGAGAGCTTTTCTAGTTCTTCAACACTCTGATGGTTCAAAAGCTTCTAGTTTTAAATATATTTATATCTGTGGCCAGTGGTTCTCCTTTGTGTTTGTATCAACATTGACCTGAATAACGCTGAAATACTGCTTTCCCTACCCACTCTTTATATTTCCTACCACTGTAGAATTATGTACTTCTCCCAGACTTTGCCTTGCTTTTCTGCTTTCATCTTTCATCACTGAACTTGCTGCTCCCAAATCACCATACCAGTGCTTTTTTGTATCTCTTTTAGATCCAGTCGCTTAATAGGCAAGGGATACAACTGCACACACAGTAATTCTAGCTGGCTCTTCCTTATACCTCACACCACACTACTCTGACTTCCCTAGCTCTGCTGGAAATGCCTCACCAGTGCAATTGGGATGCTGTGTTCCTGCTTGTGGCCACATACCCATCAGCTTATTTCCACAGCTGCCGGCAAAGCTCCTGGCCTAGGGCAGAAATGTTAGTTATTAGATGCTAAATGAACCTTTTCTACTGCTGACTGTCATTGCTTTACTGCTACCTTGCTGCTCAGAATCATTCAGGCAATACTTTCTGTTGGGTATTCTCATTCTCACAAATATCAACAATGCCTTCTAATTTGTAAGGTCTAGGAGACCTTGTTAACAAAAATCCAATTGTGGCATTCATTAAGAAAGATATTAAACAAGGTGCCACACTGGCTGCTGCTGAACTCTGCTAGCTGCACCTTGGAAAGCACTGGAAGTTTTTGTATAGTTATAGTAAAGTAATGTTACTTCTGTCGAAGAGAGAACCATTTGTCACAGTCAGTAGTAAAAGATGAGGATTAACAAACAGAAGAGATGGTTATACTGATGCCCAAGAAAATTTTAATTCTGGGTTTCCTTCTTTCCCCAAGGAATATTTAGGTCTGTGAAAAACAAATATGTTTTCTTACCAAGGTCTTTCCATAGTGTCAGAATTGTCCATACTAAATAGTTCACATTTCATTCCTTCAGAAAGCAGCTTAACACTGTTGACATTATGGAAGTTTTCCTCTAAAGCCAAAAATGCATATATAATGTCATACATAGTTATGACTGTGCTATTGAGGTGTTATTGTAGGTGTCATGGAATATCACCAAGATCTCTGTAGAATCTGCATCACTTTGCAACTTGCCCTTTTTCTGTAGGTTACATTACAGCTTGCAGCAACCACAGAATGCAAAGATGCCATTGTGTCTTTGACAATACACCATTTGAAGCATCCACCAGTTTTCATGGCTAGCAGCAACTTCTTATAAATAAAAATAAGTTAAACTTATGCTTAAGAGATTTCTTTGAGATCCCTGGGAACAATTAGACAACACAATCTAATACAGTATTGCCCAGTAAAATTTGTTTTCATTTAACTTATGTATGATTACTTTTCCCCTAACATTATATCTAGTTATATTATTCCTACCATTTTCCCCATGAAAGGTATATCAGCCAACAGGATTTTGACATCAGAAGAAGAATCCTTTTTTTTCCTTTTCCCCACTCCATGTCCTTATTTCCACCTTGCTTTTTTCCCCCCACTTCATTTCCTCTTTTTTTTCTTTTTGCCTCTTTTCAAATTCCATTTACAAACTGCAACCCTATTTAGAGAAATAAAATAAGTTACTTAATTATGTCAAATTAACAAACATTATCCTACTATGTCTATCTGAGGAAAGCATTCTATCTTTACATTCCCCAAAGAATCAGATGCTGTGATTTTTGTGAAAGGAAGCAAATTATATCAAGAAAACTGTTGTGACTGCAACTTTGGAATTTTTGTCCTTGTGCAAGGAAAAAACCCAACCTTTGTTGCACGGTGGTGTCAGCCTGAAGCAAATACTGTGTTTGTGCAGTTCTGCTCTTTTACTTAAACACAAAACAATTCTCACACACTATAGTAAGAGCCGAGCAGTGTCACAACTATACACACATGCAATGCTACACATCACAGTATTCTAATCATTCAGAAGCTAGACACTGATTTGTTTCAGCATTAAGGAATATATCCCCTCACCAATACACACACTGACTTTATGAGGCAACCTAAAGAGCTGTTCAGCCACGGCAGAGACTGCCACAAAGGAAGCAGAAGTGGGTGTTTGGGGCAAGGCCCTATTACAGTAGGTGCAGACTCATTCCAAGTTGGCTGCAGATGGATAATAGGTAGTGCACTGTGATTTCCATGCAGCAAATGGGTGTTGGGAAGAGATGCTGTATGCTCTCAGTGGTTCTCAAGCTGTTTCCACCTCTGTGATGTTGCCCTTCCAGTGACCTGCTTCCTTCAGAATTTATTTCAGAAACTAAAATAGCCTTTCCAGGCTACTTTGAAATTACTTTGCTTTAGGATCAGCTTACCTTAAAATAATAATAATAATAAATTAATATGAATTTGTACAGTCATAGTTGTCTGTTTGTTCCTCTCAAGCTTCTAAACTAGAAGTTATTGTGATCGCTCAACCTTTTTGTCCTGCATGCACTTAACTCATAAGCAACTACACAAAATTATAATTCTGTACAGTGTAGGATATATTTACTATAATAACAGAAAGATGTTGTCCCAGTTGCTTATCCTTGCAGTGCTTTTGTTCCTGAAAACACAGATCAACTTACTAACAGCGATTGCCACGTGAAACTGCTACTCTGCTTTGGAGGTCCAACACAGTTGCCTGACCTACCTGTGTTTGCAGGATTGATTTCAGTCTCTATTTTTAAAATTCCCCTATTTCAGTGTAGTTTACTTTGTTGTTCCTTTCCCCCCACACCTTTCTGTACCCTAGCTCATGCAGTTTAGACAGCATTCTCTTTAAAATATCATGTTTTGTAAGACTATGTACAAAACATGATCTGCAAAGACAAAATACTCGTTGCTCTTTTAATAGGGCTACTTGTCCTGATGGGTTGATTCATCCACAAATTCAACTATAAAATCAAGAAGTCAGATGTCTGTGCCATTTCCTGAAAAGCACCACCAATACCCAATTATACATTCCCCTCACCCCAAACTGCAGCTAATTTTCTTCTGCTCCATATAACACAAGCAACATTTGTTAAGTATCGCAATCCAGGCACTATTCAATGGAAGTTTTAATGTGAATTCAACACATTCATTAATTTACTGGAATTTCCCCCCAAAATGCACACATTTGACAATGTGCAAGCGACACTTGTTTAATTTCATACTGTTTCTTAACGAGTGAAAGGCATGTGTTGATTTTTCACTTTGGTGTTTAGCATTTATGGTGTTCAAAAGCCGGAATTTGTGTTCCACAGCGCGTTCAAAGTGCCGAGGAAAAACAATTGATTTCACTTTTGAATAAACATCAGAAGTCTCAAAAAGAAGGGAAAGAACACTATTTGAAGGTATTTTAATTCATTGCTTTCAAACCTAGATGAAACCTGGAAGGCTAACGTGCAAACCTCCTGTCTCACCCTTTCAGCTGAGAACTGCTCTGGTAGAGCAAGAGCTCCTGGAGACCTGGCTCCTGGAGCAGGCACTCAGGCAAGATGTTTGGAAAGCAGGCAGGATTTCATGAGGATGTCATTAGCACTTTGTCAGAAGGGTTTTCAAACAGGGAGGCGTCTGGAAAATTCTCTATTTTTAAAACATTCACTTTTTGAGGAATTTTCTCCTGAACTAAGTTTTAGAATCAATTCAATGGGGTGTTACTTTGAGAAAGGATGAGACCATGATGTAAAATCCAAACCATGAAGAAATATATAAGTGTAGAATATTGCTGTGAACACGATGTAGCTTTCAGCACTATTCTGATGGAAAATGAACCCCCTTATTTCTCATTCTGAATTTCCCAGTGTTCTTCTACCTTTGTAACAGGTCAGTGCCAATCCAGAAACTCATATGCCTTCAGAACTTCTTATTTATTTTTCTGTAGTCTTCCACTATCTAAAGGTGTTGTGGTTGTCTTTACAAAAGCCCTGCTTAGGAAACCTGACCTGAAAACTGAGCTGCTTCAATTAGCATGTCATATTTGTCTGTGTTTCTTCTTCTTGACTCCATGTGCTTAGGTCTTCAAAGCAGATCTTCAGGGCAAATTCTTGTGGATATTTATTCCCAAATGCATTTCCCACAAATAGCCTGTAAGATATATTTTAAAATCAGATATTTTGTTTAACATTCTTTCTAGATGACCTTTCACTTGTCACAGTGACCTCATCCTAGCTTTTCTTCCAGTCTCAGTGTTTGTTCTTAGCTGCCCCCTTCCTCTTTTCTTCACCTCTCATTCTCAGTTGACTCTTTTCTCTCCTCACACTACAAAATACCTTGTTTCTTCTCCTTTCACCCCACTATGTCTGTCTATAATTTCCACTCATCTCTTTCCCCTGTAAGCAGACTGAAGATTCTCTGTACAACAACTCCCTGAACTCTTCTTTTCTGGTGCTACTTTATAGTCCCCATGTGTTCTCTTCCCCCTTTACCTTGCAGGAACCACAATGGCAGTTCCTCAGCCAAATCTCAACACTCCTACTCCATCTTCACCTTCCTGGATCTATGAGTGTCACTAACACTATCAAACAGACTTCTCTTGACCACCTCTCATTTTTCATTCCAAATATTTCCCCTCCTCTTTCCCTCAAAGTACCTCTCCTTCTCCTGCTTTCTGTAACCATTCCATAAGATTCCCTTCTCTTCCTCTTCTATCCGTTGCGGGTAATTTCATACACTCATGCAAACAAATCACAGTTTCCATAACACAGAATCAGAGCTCTGTTCCATAACGATTTATCCCAGACATGTGTCTTTCTATCCAAATAAGAGTCTTGGTAAATCTCTGGATATCACACTTAGGGTGACTTAAAGCCCTGAATGTTCAGATGTCCTTTCCCTTATCTTCATCTTTGATTGTGCTGAGTAACACCCTTGGATGTCCACATGCAGAAGCACAAGATCCCATCTTCTCGCTGTGTCTCCCATCTGTGTTCCAGTTCAGTCCACATCGTGTTTCCACACACTGTCTCTAAACAATAGTCTTTATTGTCTCTACTTCCTGCTGAAGTTCTTGTCCCGCCGCTCATCTCGATTAGTGCAATGCCCTTTTCTCTGGCCCTCACAAAAGCACTCTTGCCCTGCTCCTTTCAGGCCCCAGCTATATAAATCATCTTCCTGGCCTGTTGTTCTGACTATACCCATTATCTTTGAACCATCTCAATGATTCCTTTTTCCTCTGGGACATCAAGCTTATTGTGACTCTCTTAACTTTCAAAGCCCTTCATGGCTTACTCCCAACTTGTCACTTTTTATTCACTATCAAAATATAAATGCCCAGCATCAGTCGGCCCCAGATGCCAGCTTCAATTGATCAATTTGTTAAATTTTCCAACAAGCATCTTTTGTGCTTTCTCCCTTGCTGCCCCTCAGGCTTGAGAAGAGCCTGCATGTGCATTCATAAAACCAACTGTTATCCTCCTTTGAATCCCTTATTAAAATTCTCCTTTGCCAAAAACTTGAGCTTGGTTAGCTCACAGGCACATGGAAAGCACCCCCTAGTATGATCTTGTTATTCCCTTATTCTTATCCATCTGTGATCACTGGTCTTATATTTCCATTATATTATTTTAAGCCCTTTGGGACAGAGCCTGGCTGTTTCATGTTTCTGCAGCACTCGGCACACTCGGTTCTAGACCACAATTTGGCCTGCAAGGTGCTGTGGCAACACAAAGGAGGGGGGAAAAAAAAAAGGCAGTATAAAGAAAAGCAGCAGACTCATTCACAAGGCTGTCTCTGAGAAGGAAATGGGCAAGCAGCACAGAGAGATTTCTTTTTACATTTTGTATGAACATTTGCAAGAACCTTCCCGTTGGTTTCAGTGTGTGCAGAAAGGGAGACTAGACAGCCTGTTCTGGTTTGGACAGCCAGGCACAGGAACAGGAGCACGGCAGACAAATAACACACGGGTAAAGACCTTTACACATTCATGGCTATAAGTTAAACACAGGCTGTATCTTCTGGAAACGTGGCTTTGGAACTGCTCACAGAGCCAGGTCAGTTACAACAAACTGAGTATCAGACAGTTTAAGTTGGTTTGAGCTTCCAGCACATAAAAAGGTGCCTATTTTCTTTCTCCAGGTTTCTAATTGTTTTTTTTCTTTCAAGCTAGTCAGTGGTACAATAACAATGTTATTTGCCTGCTGCTTTCACTCACCCATCTCACTAGCAGAGCTAAATTTCTCAGTGTTTCCTTCCATTGCAATGCCAAATGAACAAAGTTTTATGCTAAATTTTTGGAAGGTAGATGGAGAATGCTGAAAAAAATAGCAACTCAAGTACACACTGCACCATCTGTGTGCTTCCTGGGGGACTGTCCAGAACACCTCTGACCTTCCTTAGTTTTAAAGAGATGGCTGGGAGAAAAAGTACCCTACACCATAATCAAGGTTTTAAAGTAACCACAGTGAGCCCTCTTATAATTAAGCCGCTCCACTCCATTCACTTTCTTTCTAAGTTCGCTGTAACCAAAATTGCAGTGTCTGCAGTGAAAGAGTCCAGGAGCTTTACTCTCTTTCATTACAGCAAGACTTTTGCTACATGGGTGAGTCTCAAAAGGGAAATTGCTAGTGGTGGTTTTCTCTCTGGCTCAAAATTCTAGCACCTATTTCTACTTCTTCAGGCACAGTTCAGCAGTTCACTAGAGTGCCCACTGCTTGCAAGACAGCCTTTCTCCTGCTCTGGGCTGGCTTTACAGGATATCTCTATGACTTGTGTATCTTAGACTTCTGCCTTTTAGGAGCTTCATCTTTTCACTTTTCTGAAGTAAAGCCAAGTGCTGCAGGAACAGAGCTGACTGACTAGAAGCTGAGTGTGACTGGAGAAACAAAGAAAAAGTGGGTTGGCCACATGAAAAGCTCTGGGTTTGTTTTGACTTGGATTAATTCAGTTATGCTTAAAAAAGTTAAGTTCCAAGAATAAGAAATCAGTAAATTTACATAGAGATTAGGTAATAAAAGGTCTGTTGCACTGTGTTCTCATTGGATGTCACAGACTTCACTCTAAGTCAGAATTACAAAATATCACTTTTAAAGGGGTATAGGTGTCTTAAATTCCTTTCTCATTTATTTTCTTTTAAATTTCACCTAAGAGCTTACCTCCTTTGCCGTGCAATGTGGAGTGCTGTATGCATATAGAATCCTTATTGCCATGCTTTTAAGCTGCAATGCCCTGCAGGCTCCCCCTCCCTCTGCGTTGTATCCTATTTGAAGACCTTAATGAAAGGGCCTGGTTCCAGAATCACAGCAGCTTGTCTGCACAACCAAATTCCATCTCCTAATGAGTTCCTCTAAATCTGCCATCAGGTGACTTTATTGACTCTATGATCATAATGAGGTAGCAGCTCACTTTCTGCAGTTTTGCTGGTTTCAAGCCTGAAGTTCTCCTCTGCTCCCCGACTTCAGCTGATATTTAATGATGAGGAATCAAGCAGCGTTTTAATGTCTGCAAGAAATATCCCTGAAGTGCAAACAGCCCCAGACAGCAGTCTTGAAACTTTCCAGAGCCATATGAGTCTCTACTGGTAGGCTAACAAACAGGAAATCAGCCCATCAGTAGCTAATTGACACATCTGAAGGTTTAATTACTTCCCTATTAGGAAAGGTGATGCAGCATTCAAGTTGTCATTAAAGCAAACACACTCTTTAATACATGAGGATTTATCTGAAACACATATGCCTATCTAATCTTCAAATCCTTGGTTTGAAACTGTGCATCTCCCAACCTTGTTTCACTCTTTCATTCCAGGGTAATTGGAAGATTATCCTATGACATGTGAATAGGTACAAGCTGTTCAGGCAAAACTGCAGTCTTTAATGAGTGCTGTGCAGGCAGCCCAGGCACACATGGAGTCCCATTACCCTCAGGACTCTTAGAGAAATTTCAATTGGCGACAGCATCTTCCTACGTGGCTGTAAAGCATCAGGCACACTTTTGTTCTCATATAGCTAATAAGGGGATGGAAGTGTGCTAAATGAAAGTGAAGAGGCCACCTGCCCCTGACTGTTTTGTCAGGGTTTTCTCTAACTTTCTCACCTATAATCTTCATATAGTTTCATTTGCTCTTTATCTGTTAAAAACGGGTGATGTGGTTTTAATTGTGTTTGAATTTTTCAGACTCCGCTCAGTCCTGAACTCACCTGGAAGTTGAGCAAATATCACTCAGGGATTGGAAATGTTTATCTTCACTTCCATTTTTTTCTCTCAGTTTTTGGTCTTTGTTTCAATCTGGATTAGAATTGAGGGTTTTCAATCACCACCAAAGAAAATCAAGCTCAGAAGTTTTGCAACATCCAGTGAGGTTTGACAGATTGGGTAGAAACTTTCAGATAAACCTTAATTTTTTTCTGATCTTTAGGCTGAACAGTTGAGGTTCAGGCCTTCTTTCCAGGAATTTTGGTAAGAACTAAAAATCACAGAAGAGAATGTCAAGTGATCTTTTGGTAATTTGAGTTAGAGAAGTTAGCTAGAGAACCCAAACCTTTACATTTCTACTTTAAACTTGAGGAGAGATATTTTTACTATTCCATTTTCACTGATCCGGTGTTTCTCACTTTTTCCCCTCCAGACTTGTAGAATTCTCACATTGCTGGTGGGAATATGTATGCATATATGTGTGTGTGTGTGTATGTAATGTATAGTTAGTGTAATCCTTTAGGTATTAGGTCAGGACTGTTCACAATAATATCCTCTCATAAATAGCACCTTTTAGCAGAACATCTGGAATTGGTATCAGCTACTACACTTTCCCCTGTTCAGTCTTTACATTCATTCCTTACCACTGACAGAAGGAAGAGAGGCTGATAGTAAATGTATCTCTTCTGGCTCCCAAATTTTATTGCAGTACTTTAAAAAGCATTCAGTCAGATACTGGTAACTCTGTGTATTATAGTCATGTAGTAGCTTTCACTGCTTCTTGTAGCTCTAACCACAACACAATTACAAAACTCATGAACTTGAGGGGGGCCAAAATGGCCAACATGAAGAGATTCAGTCCTCCCATCAGCAATGGAAGCAGAGAATAAAAAGGGAAGAGTGTGTGAGTAGAGGAAATATAAGTGTGGATTTGAATAATGAGTCCAAAAGCACTCCAAAGGATGCTTTCAAAAATAACTCTCCAAAGTAGGATTTGCAGCCAGAAGTGCCCCTGCAGCCCAGATAACTCAGATGAGATGACCTTAGGTATTTGAGTGTGTACACAGGCAGAACACATGCACTGGCTGCAACAGTAAGGTTGGAATCATGCAGGCCAGGCTAGAACTGGTCTCAGTCTGCTCCTGAACCAAGTTTGGCTTTAGAAATGCATTATTCTTTTATAAAATATTGTAAAGAATGTAATTTAAAAGCCCCACAGTTCAAATATCTTTAGCCTTAAAATGAAAACTTTTTATACTGGGAGAAAAACATCCAGCCTTTCTTGGGCTTACAGGATTTCAAATATGAGAGCCTGCACCACGAGAAGAGCATTCCAGAGACCTGGGATCAGGAATTATGTATAATTGGAACAAAACAACCATTACTGTTTCTGTTTCATATCTAACATGTATGACATGCATGCAGCAAGACATTTTCTCCTATTTTGCCTGACAGATATTTCCAGTAAGGGCCATCAGGACAGTGGTGCTCCACTGCATCCGTTTGGGTGCAATCCCAAATGAAAACACCACCTTGCTTTTTCTCCTGTGATTTATAGGAAACAAAGAAGGGAGCCTGTGTTGTGTTCAGACGGGTCCAGAGAGGATTCCACTGCAAAATGCAGTAAAATACTAAGAGTGTAAAGTTGGCTCAGGCATGGTCAAGGGATCCAGCCTAAGAGAAGGCAAATCACAACCCAGACACCTGAGGCATGACGGTGTACAGGTTCTGCCTAGGGCTGATGCTTTCCTAAGCCTTGCTGCTTACAGCTCCAAGCCTCTTTCCCATGAACAAATTTTGAGATAATTAATCCAGGAGGTGTTGGTGAGACTCCTTTTTTCCACTTTGCATCCAGTAGCTGGCAATGGGGCAGTCACAATATGGAGGCTGACTGTTGTGATTTGAGCTCCAGAGACAGTAGAGCTGAGTATGCCTTTTAAACCTCCAGTCCTAGAAAACACTGGTGTATGACTCCAGCTCTGAAGGGAGTTGGACTAAGGAAGGTGGGACAGAAAGTCCAGATGATGAGATGACTAACCTGGCTGTGCACTGTGGTTGCTCCATGGCAACAGTGGGATCAGCCATGTGATTACAACACTGCCCTCTGGCCAGTCTCTGGGCTCCAAATATTCCCTCCAGGGGGAATATCAACATTTTGCCTGTATCTTTTTGTGTTCATAGACAGGGAAAGGTGAAGTTTCACCAGTAGACACTTCTTAGCAGTACCTTGGATGTTGCTGCTGCCTGAGGAGTTTGTGAGAGTCCTTTATTTTTATCAGGATAGTTCACCAGGCAGAGACACATTTGGAAGCAATTAAAAAATAATGGGCCAAACTCACCCCAGTATAACCCCACTGAAATAAGTCACTGCACTTAGCCTGGGGAATTAGTTTTATTGCTTCAGTGATAGTTTTGACCTCAAATGGTTTTTCCTTAGTGTACTTTAGACTGGGAAAACTGAGTTTAAGATTATCTAATTGTTCTCTCTCATCTTTACATGGTGGTGACTCCACTTCTATAAATATAAATGTGCTGCACAGCAAACTTGCTGATCACATAAGGCAGAATAGAAGGTCTGGAATTTTTTCTTAGGCAGAAAGTGATACTTCATATAACTGCTAGGAGTAATTGTTGTTGTTTGTAGTACTATTCAAAGGCTGCAGTTTGACTCTGGCTTCTTTGCACTTATTATAATGTCAGAGTGGGGAATCCTCTTCAGACAAATACAGGGAAACAGAAGACAGCAATATACTGTGACAAATAGATATGGGTCATGCTACCTACATGCTTCATAGAGTTCAAACATTCCTTGGTTTTAATTAAGGTTATCATCAAGGAGAACATGTGCAGAAAAGGAGACAAAAAGGAAAGAGCCACCACTGGTCTTTCTATGGCCAGCAGGGTTATGTTTGGCCAAGACCAGCACAAACCTAAGCCTTAAGAGAGGAACTGAAGAAAGAGAAAATTCATGCTTTTTCTTAATAGGCACAAATGGGGTAGCACAGAGAAACAAAGAAAAGTTTTTAATGGAAAAGGAAGTACGTTGAAGAGAATACTTGATGTCCCCATAAAAGACCTCAGAGGCTGTTGCAAAGGATCTTAATGGCAAGACTGCATACAGAAAGGTTGTCTTTCCCTTCCAACTATCTTTTCACTGTGTTGGGTATCCTTCTGTGATCCCCCTGAGTAGGAAAATTGCAGAACTGTGAAGAGGACTTTTTTTTCCTCACACATAGTCAACCAAATTACCTGTTATGTCCTGTTCCCAGGCAGAAAACACAACGGGCGCCAAGCACCTGGACTGATTTCAGATCCCAGCTCATGGTTACAGAGCCTGCAGCCGAGCGTGGGCAAAGGTTGTTACACTCTGGCTTTCACTAATTCTAGCAGTGCAAGAGGAATCAAACTTCTCCCTTGAAACCTTTTAGATTAAGCCCAGCTGAATTCCCTGTATTGCTCATGTGATCACTCTCAGGATAGTGTTATCCCTCAGTGCAAACAAAATTAATTAGATTTGGACTAATGAAACTGACTGGTAAATAGAAGAATTAATCCAATGGACATTCATCTCTTCTGTGAGCAGGTCAAGGGATTTGTCCAGTACCTTAGGCATCTCTGGGTTCTGTTGAATGAATAATTAAAGGCTATAGGGCGTGAAGTCTACCACAGACTCTTGGCTACTGGGAACCAGCCACTGTGTGTGCTTTATTAAAATTCTGCTTAAATTATTGGTAGTGCTGCATTACCAGTAAGAACAAACTGATCTGCATCATACAGGGTCATTTGCTCCTTCCCACTCCTGCGTACTAATTAATTCTGGCTGTAGTCATGCATTAGGGGAGGTGCTGGAGGCATACAGATGCTGTGATATATTCAAGTCATACATCAAAGGAGGTTACTGAACTATTAGCCTTGAAAAAAGGATCTCTGGCAAGATTATTAACATTCATGCTTCTTCGCCCTGGATTCCTTCTTTTGTTTGGATGTACACCAAGAGTTCCCTGTGTACACCTAGCTTTTCCTGTGTTGCTGTTTGTGCTGGCAGTCTCACAAACTTCTATGAGTTACAGAGGCAATAAACACAGTGCTTGCCTTGTGCAGTTCTGGGGAAGCTAATATTTTAGTGCATTAGTCCTACACGAGCTTTGCCTTACGCTTACAGAACGCTCTCTCCAGGGTTATTTGCCTGTCAGCATCACCATGAAAGTGTTTGCATTTGCTTCATCTCCCCCAATATTTCCCATGTCTAATGTCAGTTGCTGGTCTTAGTCTTACTCTTATTTGGAAGCCTAGTTCTCATATATGCTCCTAAGGCAGACAATGCTGCAAAGCTGTAATGCTTCTGTCGGAGGGCAGGTGGGGGGCAGGGGAGTTTTTGCCATGATTTGCTTTCCTTATGGTTTCACTGTTATGTTTTACATGACTAGTCTAGTCTAGGGAAGATCAGGTTCTAGTTCCTTACATCTCTCAAATCTTTGAATCGGACATGAATGAATTCAAGCTTGAGAGAAATACAGCAGAAGCTGAGCAGAGGATCTGAAGGAGAAAATATCAATAGACAGTCTGAAGCCCCAGGGAAGTATCATACAGAGAGTGTGATCAGCAAAGGTTTGAGGATGAGTACTGCAGAACCAAGAACTGGAGGACAGTGGGGCTTCAAAGCTTGGGAACCTGGGAAAGGGGGAGATCCAACACACAACTTGACTGAACTGAGAAAGGATGACAAAGAGAACCAAGGAAAGATTGGAGATAGTGAAAATTGCACCAGTATGAGCTGTGTCGTGTCCCAATTTAGCTTCTGGGAGTTACAGGTTCTTTGTGTCTTGAAATGTAGGGGCTAGCACAGTTAAAGTTGTGTATCTGTACAATGACTGCTGTCTTACATAACACAGGAAAAACTCTTAGCTTGGAATTGTTTGAAAACAGGTAAAGAACTGTAGGTACACATAACATTCAGGAGAAAGATACAGTATTCACTGTTAACCCTTGCTTTACTGAGAAAACCTATGACAGTGCCAAGAAAGAAAATTTCAGTCTGGATGAGCCACCTCTTTACATCAGTATCCTGAGCATTCCTACTGCCTCGTAGGAATTTGGGAAGCCCTTTTTTGGAAAATTGATGTTCATTAATGAAAAATCAATGATCTGTGTAAAAAGATCAGTTCTGAACATTTCTCATTTTGACAAAATTTGGAAAAGTATTTTGATGATGTCAAAATAGTGTATTTTGACAGTGTTAAAGAAAAATACCCTTTTCAGTGTAAAATGTTGCTGTTTTGAACATTCTGAGTGACAAAATACACTATTTGATATTTTTCATCTGTGTTAGACTTGAGACTTTTTCGAAATCTCAAACATTTTCAGAGCATACGAACAGTATTTCCAACCCACCCACAGTGGCTGGTATCTATTTCAACAGCAGTTAATTTACTTCTCCATCCGTAATGGACATTCACTTATTTGAGCCAAAGCCAGCTTCTTGAATGCTCTTCTAAACACCCGATACCATGGACTCACAAGTGAAAATACATCCCCTTTAAACTTCTGTCTTAAATCCCATCAGTTATAAAACTTTTGAAGCAGAAGCATCCTGAGTCAGAGCTACACAACAGACATGGATGAAAAAGAAGCCACCCCTGGGACATCTCCAAGCAATATTCAAGCAGTGAACCATAAGTACATCTCAGTCAGAAGTTCTTGACTTTGCTTTTTTTATTAAACCATCATAAAGGGAAGTGTTTCTTGATAATTTTCAATTAAAAAAAGCTCTTAAGCTTTTTAAAGTAATCCATGGACTCTTCACCCTTTTAAAACTTGCACAATCAACTGTGACAGTTTATGTGTGCAACACTGCAAAAATTAGGTTATAGTCTGAATGGTTTTTTCATTTATTTTCTCTTACACCGTTTGCCTGCTGGCTTCCATGTGTGAACATCGAAGAGAAGTAATTTTGGAAGAGGTGGGAATTTAAAATTGTTTTGTAGCCTAAATGTGATTACTATTGGTCCATGAAACAAAAAGATAAATAACATAAAAGTAGAAAATTTGTCTGACGGCAGAAGGAGTAAAAAGAGTGAAATCAGAGAATCCACAATAAGATCTGAAATCCAAGAAATACTTAATTTTCTTGAGTTTTCACAGGTGATCCATTCATCATTAAACTAAAAAGAAAGCAATTTCCCCCATTTGTTTAATTTTGCAAAGACAAAAAAAATCAAGCTTGTAGTTGACACCTAGAATTAGAAAAACACAAAACAAACCAAACAAATGAAAAAACCCCAACAAGATAAATTCATTTTTTTAAAGGAGGATGAGGAAAGAGCAGGATAAAAGAAAGCCAGTTTGATTATAATTTTTGGAAATCCCTATTAATTCTCAAGACATAGAATAGCTTCAGAAAGTTTGGCTTAAACTGTTATGAATTCATGGCGTTTTGGGGAGGTTTTGAGCATTGAAACAAGGGCTCAGATACTGTGAGATACAGCGAGGCCTTTGGCACATCCTGAGTTGTCTGGGTCCGCCTGCTCGCTGAGGTGGAGGAAGGCAGAGGGAGCTTTTGAAGGTGACTGGCACTGGGTTGAGGTCTGGGCTGTGAGTTTGGCACAGCACTTTGCCTGAAAACTGCGGCTGTTTCTTTCTGCCTTGATCTCACAGGCAGCTCAGGCAAAGAACCACCCCAGGTGATGGTATGTGAGCACATCTGAGATCTGGAGGACAGGGGGCAAGGTGGGTGTCATCTCTGCTTAGACCAAGGAAAGCAGTAAAGGTCTCACTCAGGGGAAACCAGACCTTTTTAAGGCTTCTCTTCAGAGTGTCCACAGCTGGCATGAACTAAGGTAAATTTAACATTTACCTCAAGAATAACAAGTGGTCAACAGGAAAAGCAGACTCGCGCTAAATCTTCTCACCTGCAGCTCCTCAGTTAGTGATGGTCTATGACAGGTGATGCAGGGTGAGGCACAGCTGATGAGCACAGCACTGACCACCCTCAAAGTGGAGAGAACTCCTGCCTCCTTTACCAAGGGAACCAAAAAGGCTCTGGAACCTAGTGGGAAGTTTTGTATCTCTGAACATCCTTCAGGAATAACTGTTCCTGAGAGTGCTCGACACTGTGAGGCCACGCGCTTGTATGGATCAAAAGATTAGTTATCCATATGTACACAAACATGCACACACTGACACAATATGTCAAGAGGGTTTGCATTTGGGAGGATTTCAAAAGAAAGCAGCAGCACAGATACACTGGAATGCTGTGCAGAGCCAGGACAGAAGCATGCCTCATGAAAGGCATACAAAGCAAAGCCTGGAATTAAGTATTTCTCTGTATAATTCTTTTTGCTCTTTTGAAGTAAAAAAACCAAACGCTAAAGCTAACTATCTAAAAAAATAATAATTACATTATGAAGCTCACTGAGTACTCTAACAGTCTTCATAGTTTGTTAGTGAAAGATTACTGAGCGCAGGTGGTTTGCCAATGATGCACTGAAAAAATCCATGGTGTTCAGTGGCTCTCGTACATCAACCTGTGAAAGCTGCAACGTGCCTGCTTGGGGCTGTAAAACAGAACACACTGGCCCAACACAAGGCTCCAGACCAGAGCTTCAGACAGGAAAGGCCTGTTGTCTCTGAGATATGTGAATATGAATTGGGAATAGCACTTTGAGCACATTTCCATGGGCTCAGCAGTCTCTTGCTAGCCACCACCGTGCACCGTTTGAGTTCTGGATTTCCAGAACACGCCAGCCAGCCAGCTCCTTTAGGCTAATTCCAGGGGAATGACTGTTCCTGTTGCCCAGACAGGAGCAGGAACAGGCAGCACACAGCCACGCTCCCAGCTGGCCTCATCTGATGTTCTGAACAAAGTCCACAGCCTGGAGATCATTTACCACCAGCACGAGGGATGGTGACCTACCAAGGCAGTAGGGGGGGACCCACTGCCTGCAGTCCGGGGAGAGGGCGAGTGGGCCACAATAACCCACACTGCTGCTGCCCTGCAGGAAGGCTGGGCTGAACTGTGATTTGATGGGGGCTGCAGCCACCCCTGAGCAGAACCGGCCACACTGAGTGGAGCTGCAAGCTGCATTTAGAGCCACCAGTTGTGAGCTCCATTGCTGCAGTCACGTAGGCACATCCATGTCTGTCAGGCAGAGCAGACTTTCCAGAGCCAGCAGGGCAGTGGAGGGAATCCTGAATTACCCGGCTCTGGGAACAGATGGGGATTCACCTTTAGGAAAGTCAGCTCAGCAACTTTCACAGGCTCTGAATGCACCTGAAAAGGCATAAGGATCCTCTCTCCCACAAGTGTTACTTGATGTCCTCAAACTTCAGATTCCCACCCTTGTGCCTGCTTTGAGCTAAAGACTTATTCACGTGTTTCAAATAATACCCCTCCACCAAAGCAATATTTTCCTTTGTCCTATCAGTTCCAGCTGCAGATTCCCACCCAGTCCCCGTTTTGAGTTACACTTCAATAAATACACTTGCAATTGAAATCATCTTTCCTTTTTGTCCTCCCCGTGCTACAGATTCCCACACTGACCTCTCCTTCAAGCCACAATTAATACATAATTTATGTCTGAAATAAAAATCACCTCCTCCTCCTGCCTTACCCATTCCAGCTGCAGTTTTCCATTGCCATCCCTGCTTTGAGCCATGATTAATACATATGTTTAAAATAAAATAATAAAAAAGTAAACTCTGGCCTCTGCTCCCCAGCTGCAGACTCCCATTCCTATCTTATCCTCCATTTCCAGCCTGTGAGCTCTCCCAGCGCTACCTCCCAGTCAAAGAGGGAGCCTCCCCCTCGCGGCAGCAGTGGCCTCCAAGGCACCTCTTCATGGATCACTTCCATCTCCTTCAAGGATCAAACCCTACGAGCCACAAGCCTTTCTCACATCAGTGATGCTTTCAGCAGCAAAGGGGGGTGGGGATGGGGGGAATGCAGTAAGTTAATAGTCAGTGAAACAGGGAGCTGCCAGCAAAGGACACGTCAGGGATTTTCTCCTCCCACCCTGCAGGGATTGCTGTGCTGCCCAGTGCCAGTGGGTTAAGCCTCTGCTTCAGTACTGCCTCAGCAAAGATTTCCAATTGATTAAAGGGAACCCCAAGTGACTGTGTAACCTCTTGTGAAGCTTGGCCTTGCTAGGTGGCCCATGGCACTGGTTCCAGCAGATCATTCTTCCTGTGGAGCTGACAGGGACAGGGATCCTGGGTATTAATCAGCTCCCTAACCCCTTGTCCACCCACCCTGTATCCCTTTATTTACACAAAAATCCTTTCACTGGTGAAACGTAACAGAAATGTTATGTTTCACTGAAAAGAACACATGGCTGTCTTTGCCCTTCTTTAGTGAATGATGCATCAGTAGCATTCAGTGAGACAGAAAAGGGGCTACCACTGGTGCTGGCAGGAGGAGAGGACAGCCTGGAGTCCTTCACCAGCATCCTCAGAGGAGTAGTTGCCAGTAGCTGCCAGTTGCCTGACTTCCCAAGCACTGTTTGGATGAGATCAGGGTTTAAAGCTGATTGCCCAATCGTTTGGGCATTTGACATCTGAAATCCTTCACACTACCAGCATCTTCAGATTTTTCTCTGCTCTCTTCAGCAGCCATGAAGAAAACTTCTTGGCTGGGAAAGGGGAGGGTAGAGAGAGAAGAGAAAGGATGAGGAAGGGCCTGGGGTGGATTTCCAGTGCCTCAGTCATGGAGCAGAGATCAGATATCCCGGGTGTTGCAGCCCTGCCATCCCAGTCAGCACTTCAGTGCCTGCCCACACCTCTGCTTCAGTCAGTGTGTCTGTGCTGACAGGCTGACAGAAGAGCTGTGCCGTGGACCAGGGTTGGGGGATTCCAGAGGGAGGATTCTCGCTGCTGCTCTCACATCAGCTCCTCTGAGGGACTTGTGCAGAAAGGGCAGGACATGGGGGGCTCCTGTCCTGACTCTGCTGCACCTGGGACATCCCGCTCTCGTCACATGTTTGCTTCAATCGCTTTTATTACAGGTACTTGACTAATTTATTTCTGTTGTACTAAATAGTTTTCAGATGGTACAGTTAGCAGAAGCAACAGCTTGTTAGTTGAAAGCAAATGTCCTCCCAAGAGATGAAGCAGTATGAGTTGCCACACAGACTATCAGCGAGGTGACCTGGCCCTGTCTTGCATATGATGTATAATCTTACATTCCCTTTACCTCAGTCTATCTATTTAGCTCAGAAACTCATCAGAGAACAGTTTATCTCCTTCTTTGTATTTGCACTATGGCTTAGTACATTAAGACCTGAGTGCAAGTTGGTACCTAGAAGTATTGCTACGAGATGCAAAGTAACACTTGTTCAAAATTACAGGAATTTGGGATTCAGTTTGGTTTGCTCATTAAAACAAATATCAAAAATCTAAATTCAAAATCTATGTGTTAATTGGCTCCTCTGCCAAGGAAAGTACTTTTTTCTTATTTAAGTAACCTTGAGATGAAAACATTAGTAGGAAGGTGTGTAGCAGCATATTCTGCTTCAGACACATTTCTCACTGCACCTCCTGGGAACAGAGATCAGCTTTTCTTAAAGCTAAATCCAGCAAAATATCCTCTATTCCACCTGCCTCAGTGGATGTTGGAGCCCCTTCCAGGCATGGGGGAGTGTCAACAGTCCTGTCTTGCAAGCACATGAGACTCACTTTTCTCCACAAAACCAAAGAGAGGAAGAATGGTGAGGAAGGGAAGCAGCAGTGCTGGGAGGGTTGGTTGGGAACCCAGGAGATGCATGCTTCTTTTTCTTAACTCATTAGCGAATGCCTTTGAGATCTACTTATGGAAAGTCCTGCAGAAAAGGTTGGCATTGTTAATTAAAGCTTTCACATCTTTCTAGGAGATGAAATGCAGCTGTCAGTGTTTGCTGTCCTCACAGCTGTAAAGATGTTGGGCCATGACCTCGGTCCTGTATACATTGCTACCTGCCCTGCTTGTCAGCCGTGCTCATGTCAGCTTCCATTTCCTTATTCTGGGCTGAAAAGTTTCTGTGGTGCCTGTTTCAAGGAGTGCCACCCACCTGGGAGCAAAGGTGTGCAGACCTGGTGAAGCACATCTGCATTTTACACAGCACAGCCCCCTCCAGCAGCTCAGTGGCTCACACCCTGCCCTTGTTTGCCAAGCAAGGCTGTTGGAGCTCCTGCTCCAGCTGTTGGGTCTCCTGCTCCAGCTGTTGGAGCTCTGGCTCCAGCTGTTGGGCACAAGGACCCGGCAGGACCCGAGCTCTGCGTGTCCCATGGGGCACCACCAAGGGGCAGGAGGGAAGCTCTGGCCCTGCCCTGCACACTCTCAGGGTCTCACCAACAGGCACAGTTTCCCACCTGCTCCCTGCAAAATGTGGTTGATGGAAGTGCCCTTGTGCTGAGGACCGAGCAAACCCAGCTGGTTTCTGCCTCGGCAGAAGGTGTGTTAATAATGGGAAGTGTGTGGGGCACAGGGGGCCCATAAAGCTCTGAGGGCTGAGAAATCAGCTGTGGCTCACACCGAGTGTCACTCCTGCTGAGAGCTCGGCCAACCTGCGCTCAACAAGAGCGATCACTTATCTTAAATATTTAAATTCTGATTGTGCATGATATGAAGGGGGAAAAACCCCACGAAATAGACTCAGGATTTAATAGCTGTTTTGCAGCTTTTGAGGCACTTAGAAACATTTTGTGGATGATGGATAGTTCTACAAATATGACTTTCCCAAGAAAATCAGTCCATTTTGCAGCTCTAATGAATCGTGATACACAGTAGTCCAAACACTGCTTGCCAGCCAGCTACCTTAAGACAAGATGCTAAGGGAATATTTTTCTTGATTAGATAATGGGCTGGTTGAAATTCCTTCAGCTTTACTGAAACAGAAGTTAGCAATTTCAGACATATCAGATGATGCATCAATTTTCTGTAAACAGAAGACTGTGCAACCCACTTTATTGAAAAGGCCTTTATACTGTGCTAGATTTAATCTCTCAATTTGAGAAGCAGCCCCATGAAATAAGATGTTTGCATGCAAAATCTCCCAGATTTCCAATGGAAATATAAAACAAAGAAGAGCATGTTCCCTTGGGGACTGCACCTATCTTGGATTAGATTTTCTCTGATGTTTTTGCATCATATTACCAATGGCTTCAGGGAAGTGAAACAGCACTTTTCTTTCTTGAGAACAAAGGCTTGCAGAGTTAAAAAAAATGTTAATATATTTAAAGCACTTTTGGCCACTGTTCTTTTTATTACTCGGAGAATTCTGGAGAAAAAAGGTATCTTATTGTATTATTTTATCATCTATGCTAATGAAATTTGCATTTAAGGCTACAGCCTGAGAATTCTGTAAAGGAAAATGATTTCTAAATGAGTGCTTTCTGTTTCCCATGGACATAGATGTTTTAACTATTAGTACTACTCCGATAATAAAGAGCTGGCTCCAAAACCCACTGGAATCATTAAAAACACTTTCCTTTTCCTTTTCTTTTTTTTTTTTAAAAAAAACCTCCATGGATTTTGGAAAGGATCCACTGGCCACGCGTGCAATGTATGTAAGCTTTGTAGAAAGTTTTGGAGACCCAACATCAGAATTGCATTCTCCTACCCTAGATTTCAGTCCTGACATCTTCCCCTATTTGCATGAGTTTTCCCACTGTTAGCTATATTTGATATTAAATCACTTGTAGGAACTTTCAGTGCTGTAGGTTTTGCTCATAAGGTTTGTCCTGCTGAATGCAATGGGTTGGCATCATGGGAGGGAGCAGAATCAGGCACTTCCAGTGGTTCTGCCCCTGTTTGGATCCAAGGGAAGCACTTGGCTTTTGCTTTGCTTGATCAATGTAGCAGATAGTTATTATCATATATAAATTAATTAATAATTTAAAACTCCTCATGTATTGATAAATAATTTAAGAATGTATGCTTTGTCTTCCCTGTTTGGACAACGTGAATTAGAAAAGGCCTTTGCAAAGAGATTATTCTTTTTACACACTTCAGGTAGAAAGACTCATTTTGTGTTTAAAACATTTGATGTTGACCTGGGCATGCTTTCATCCTGTGAAGTGTTACAATGCTTTGATATAATGTTATAAGTGTTATAATGCTAAATGCTTGGAAAAGGTATTTTTAGCAGATCATTCCTTTCCCTCAATGAGATATTAGCAAGAGGCGTTATAATTTAAAATAGATAAATAAAAAAACATGAGAGTAGATCATCTGGGAGTTTATACTCAGCCCCTTCAATGAAACAGAGAACATGAGATGATTTGGAAAAGTATCCATAGAAAAATCAACACAGGAACACCTTTTCTGTAGGAAGCTCATTTGATTGTGGAACTGATGGTAAGAATGGTAAGAAAGCAAGGCAATGGCCAATTTGTTTTGTTTTGCTTTGTTTTTTCAGGGAAGTGAGGGGAGAGTATTGGTCATTGCTATGATTGGCAAAAGTTTCTGGATTTCTGATTAAGGACATTTAAAGTAAAACCAAGAGCTTTGAAGTCCACACCTACAATTCAACTGGTTATAAGCAGCTAATTCTTAAATCTGAGAAAACACCTCAAATGCTTATATTATTCTGCAGGCAACCTCAGAATCATTGTCTGTATCTTCTTGGCTGTCCCAGAAAACACTATGTTGATCTGTATACTACATTTTTGATAGGTCAGCGTTGAATGGAGAGGCTCCACCATATTCCCTCAAGCTATTCTGAATTAAACAAACCAGACTGTAAAGACAACACTAGTAACCCCTCTGAAAAAATGGTATGAAATACCTTCCTGGAAATCATACTTCTGAATTTTCTTTAAAGGGCTTAATGAAGGGCAGGGCTGTAATAAATCTTACCTTTAAGCCTAATGGAAATAATTTGGGAATGAAAGGAGGCAGAGGCTGAAGCATAATAAACTTGAAGGTAGCACCTGGATTGGCCTGGTGGAAGGTAATTGCTGAGGAGACAGCTACGTGTTTACTCCTCTTTAAATTTTACATATCTGCTGTTACCAGTCACCGAGACTGCCCTTGAGGCATGTCAGGACTACCATTTCCACTCCCAGCTCACAGAACAACTGGGAGAGCAGTAGAGCAGTATAAGACAAATTATGTACAGCCCACTCAGCAAGACAAAGGGTTGGAAAAAAAGAAGGGGCAGAGGTGGAAGAAGAAACCAAACCACAATGCCATGGGTAGCGCAGCAACAGCTGTATTTCTATTTCCTGAGGAGATTTAAGTTTCACAAGGTCAAGGACTACAAGCAAATCTATTGCAGAAAGTAAACAACATAACAGAATATTGCTGATTAGCCCTTCCTCTGCTTGTATTGCTGGGAAAAAAACCCACAAAGCAACAGCTTCTTAGAGCTCTGGACATGGAGAGAATTGCCAGCAGTATGTGTCAGTCAAGAAATCAGACAACCTACTCGTGTGTTGCTCAACTAGTTGTCTGCGACCCATGTAGACAATTATTTGAGCACAACTTTTGTTGTTGTAAAATAAATCAAGGAAGAAGACGCAGAATTAAATTTCATGTCTGATACATAAAAGGTAACACCACTAGTATTGAGCACAAAGGCACTAAAAATACCTGTACAAAGCAATATATAAATGTACCCATCCTATTGCTGTGAAGACATTCCTAGGTTTATATCCAGTAAGTTCCTGCAACTAGCCAGTAATAAAGATCTTTGCAGTGTTTTCCCAAATGGTTAACGTGAAACTCTACCTGTCCCATATAAAATCCTTTTGAAGAACATCTAAAGTTCAATTTAAGAGCAACATAGTTCTGCTCTGCATTACCTGCCCTTCAGTTTCTCCGAAATGCCTTCATGTTTCAATGTCCATACATAAAAAAAACCCCTGTGGATGGCTGCAAAATCTGCATGTATATGTGTACATATCTAATAAATATGTGATGAATGCACACATATTTATTATAACTAACTCTGTTTGTAATACAACACTGCTACCTGTATCTAACGTGATAATAAAAAAACTATATAGAAAGAACTAGTCAATTTTGTCATGGCTACCATTCAACCACAGAGAGGAGTTCACCTCAGCTGACCTGGGGCCTCAGCCTTGAACCATTGGTCCTTACTGCCTTGATAGTCCATGGGGAAAAACACATATTTGTAGTACATCCTTCACCTCTTCCAAAGGTGGACACCCTACAGAGATCTCATGAATCCCTCCTTGGATGTGCCTGCCTCCCTCTAAGTTATCTGCAAAGTCCAGACAAGGATGTCAGGAATGCTGCCAGCTTAAGGTGCCATGGTGAGCACCTAAGTGGGATGTGACTGCACTCAGGTCATGTAGGTGAAGGTCTGACCTTCCACAGAAGAAAATAAAACCAAGCAGAACTAGGTGTTAATTACTCAAATTGTATAAAGTTGCCAAGTCCTCCTGAAGCTCACTGTCCTGAATCAATGGATACCTTTGATTGACTTATTCTTCATTCTTATCCCAGTCCTCTTATCCCATCTGTAAAATGGAGATAACAGTACCACTGCATCTCGTATTTCAGATATCAGTCTCAACATCTGGGCAAGGTTCACTCAACTCTTCATCTCCTAACAGCTCACAAGTGAACCTACAAGGAAATTAATGATTCTGTGCTCAATTCAGGGCCTAATGATAGATACTAAATAAGGCCTGGGTCCTCATGTCACCTGGGGAAATAAAAATAAATAGATAATTGTCTCAGTTGTAAAGCATCACAGAGGAGTGACACTAGCAGAAGACTAGAGTAATAGACAGGCAAACTGACCTCTTAAATTCCAGTACTAAACATAGTGCAGCACACAGAATATCACATATTTATTCATATTCCCATTCACATACATTTTCTGCTTACTTCTATGCTACGTCATGGCTTTTAGCATACAGACCAAGTAGTAAGAGCTTCAGAGGAATTATATCTAAGATATAGTTCAGTCCTCTGAACACCAGTGTACAAGTATTTACAGGAAAAAAAGCTCTATTTATATAGCCACACCCTCTTTTACAAAAAGTCAGCTGATCACTACCAAGAACAAAATACCACCAATATTCATGCCTCTAAACACGGGGTGGAGAGAGGTCACCAGAACTTGGTCTCCTTATTAGGTTTCAGGTTTTCAGAAGTACTACTGGTTGGGGGGGGTATTTACTTACAGCACCCAGAGTATTCCTGAGCTGTAGGACACAGTAAATACACATAGGAAGCAGCACAGCTCTCTGCCTTAGCATTAGAAAAACACAGAAAGTGAGAGCAAAAATCCAGACTGATATGATCAAAATATTCATACGTGCTGGTATGAACTCCCCTTTTCCCTGAGTTATCTTCTGTTAAGTTCAAACTTCAGATAAAAGCAGATTTGCATGCTTAACTCAGGGCATCCTTATCTCAGGCCCATTGGAACGAAGAGGTTTTACTGTAACTGAATTTTCATCTCTGCTGTGAGAAGTGTGAATCTCACTTCAAACTTGGCATGACCCTCTGAGGCACAGTGCAGTGCATAACATCAGGCCTCCTCTCTGGGTTATCTGCAGCTCCTCTGTGCTGCTTTCCCCTTTGAGTCATATACTATAAGATAAAAATGAATGAGACCTGTTAAAAGAGCACACAGTTAAGTTGAAGGGACACAAATGTATGAGATCATGTAGGATTTGTGAAAGGGTGACTGAAGGAGAACTCTTTTCAAGCAGCTGGTTGCTATGATAAAAAAAACAAGTTCTCCCCGTCCATTTGGTGTGGATATGATCTCATCTCAGGTGGTTTAAGAAATCATCTCTCAAATGCAATTAGGTTAGGAAAAACATGTACACTCAAATCTGGAGGGTTTGGAAGCACGGCATGGATTTCTGGAGAAGTATGGCTAGAAAATGTAGAGGGAAAATCCCTATCTGGTGGTGTGGAGTTGTGCTAGGACACAGCAGTGCTGGAAAGGCACCACGGGACACGAGCAGCTCTAAGTACCCAGGGGCCACAGCCCTGCTTGGCATCTCTTGGGATGTGCTCTTTCTAGGGACAGCTTTTGGGGCCTCTCTCTCACATCCCTTTTATCCATACAGCTTGTATTTCTAACTCCCCCACAACTTTCCCGAAGTCAACTACAATGAAGAATCGCAGTGGATTTAACAGGACTTGACTCAAAGAACAATACAGAGCAAAACCAGAGCCCTCCAGAGGTGGACCTGTGAGTATGGCCAGTCAAATCCCATTGCCTTCATTAGGATTTCATCGTACAAGAACAACTGGGTTTTGCAAGGCTGAGCGCTTTGTAAAGCAAGGTCCTCCATTTTATGCCTCAAAACACAGAAGGTGCTACCACCAGTATTTCCACTGGGATGGGTGAGTCCTCTGCAAGCTGGAAGCTGTGCTTGGCCAGCTGACAATACCTGCCTGTACATGTGTGGTAGGACACAACACACTGCTGGGCTTCTTTCAGCAGCTGTTCATCTCCTCCAAGGTCCCAGCAGAAAAGGGCTATGGAAGATTCCCTATCCACCCTCCACTTAGGACTACATTATTCTAGGGTATTAGAAAAGCCTTGGAGGCAAGAAAGCTCAGAAGGAATATTTTGGATATTAACATCACAATACACACACACACACACACACACACACACACACACACACACACGAGTACATTTGCTAAGGTGACTGGGGTCTTACCACTTAAATTCAAATGCTGATGGATGCAATCAGCTAAACAAAAGGATTTTTCAAATTAAAAGCCCTGTAGAATGCACAGAAAGACATTTTGGTTGCCTCTAAAAAACACACAGAAGTAGCACACCAAGGCTTTTTCTATGAGTTTTCTTCTAAGACTCATGCTTGAAAGCAATGTTGCAACTCGGGTGTTGCATTGTGCAACAAAGGTTTTCAGACATTATTCAATAGTTCAATAGGTATTTCCCACTTCAAAATGATGATAATTTTCCATACCTCGGGATATGTGTACTTTATATAAATGTCAAATAACCACTCAGCCTTGCCATAACTGGGCTTTGTCTTCACTAGAAAAAACCCATATGTTGCTTTGTAACCACCCCTAGTAGCGTGACTTGCAGAGAAGAGAGATGATTTAGCCAAATGCTAAATGTAAGCATAATTGCACTTTAAAGAAATGCAGTTTTCAGCTGCATAAACTGAGATCTTCTGTGATGACCAGATTCTGTTGCATCTGGAAAAAGATTAATTCTCTGACACCGAACCCTGAATTTCTGTTTTGTTGAACTTACAACTGTTTAAAGATTCTTTCTAGTATAAACTTGAGATTGGCATATGAGTACTGAGGGTTACTGTGCAAAGTCCCAGCTGGAGCAAGTCTCTGAATGTATTGTGTCATTGACTCACACAGGAAGAAAAGGAGAACCTGGTAAAGCACTTCATTCGTTTATAAAATATGAGCTAAATTCTTGTCTCTACCAGTGAGCAGCCCTGAATTCAATAGTCATTATACAGTCACATAGGTATAACTGAAAGGAGAATTTGGCCACTTGTAGAAACAATAAACCTAGAACGTTTCTATTTGATTTGTCATTTCTTAGCATTTCTTATTTGTAGAAATAAAACACTGGGTGTTTTTGTAACTACTTTAAAGAACAAAAAAATGTAGGAAATAAGGAAAAGCACAGCTTGCCTATAAAAAACCTAAATAAAGGTAGCTGCTTTCCCTTTCTAATAATTTCTGGGTTTGTGTCTTAGTCTTTTGACATTATCCACTTGATCAGACAGAAAAAAGATTGCAGGAAAATTATCAACAAAGGATCAAAGCAGTCATTAAAAAAAAAAAGGAAAGGCATTTCAGTATTTCAGTCCTCTGTCCTGATCAGTCATATGACCCACCAGGTACAAAACAACATAATTCCATTGAGATGAAACAATCTGGACAAGTCTCTTTTAAATGGGCAGTGCTGTGAAGAACGATACCAGCAGCAGTAAGGTTCATTATGGTGGTGATTTTTAGATCATTAATATACAGCCAGTTTGCCATCAATGAATAGGTTTAAACAGAATGTGACTATACCAAGGTTTCTTGGTCAGTACATAAACCCGTTGCAAACCAGAGTACTTACTGGGTACTGAGATGAAACATCAAGACCTACTGAAGGTGGAAGCCAGCAAGAAAAATACTCAGTTCTTGATTTCTCTTCTTTCCAATACACATCTTGATGGGCTCCTTTAAAGGTTGTCACTGCCCCAGAGTGCCACTCATGAGTCTGTTGCTATGTCTAGCACCATTCACCTGCTAGTTGTCCTGTTTCAGGCCACAGAGGTAATTTTTAAGTTGTGGGGTAGCTCTCTTGTTGATTCCCCTTGTATGAAAATATTCTTCTTAGACTTTTATGACAGTCTTATTCACTTAAAAGAGGTTCCAAGGTATACACACACACATGTGCTCACACACACACCCTACACACAGTGCTACGTGTGCATATGTGTGTGCAAACACACACAGAGACACAGAGAAAACCTCCACAGGTACCTACACCAGGTGTGTGTCTGAGTCTCATGAAAGAGATACTTATATTGCATCCAAAAATCTCCTTATTTTTCACAGTGGCATGGCCTTTCCAAGCCTAAGGCGATCCTACAGACTACCTGACATGGGAAAATTTTGGGGGTTCCCTTGTACCAAAAAGAAAACATTTCAGGAAATGCACAGAAAAGCAGAAGCACAGTCAGGGAATACTTTGTTGTCCCTTCAGTTCTTATTTAGGTATTTTAAATCTGATATTAATTTTGCAGTTCTTTCAAATATTTTATTTCTCAGTTCACTAGCCAAAATTAACATCCTTATGAGCCAATACTCCAACCATCCCCATGCCTACAGCAAGCATCACCTCATCCAGATGTTCCCTGCCAAGAACAGGCGTAATATGTGTGGAATAGGGATACATGTTGTATTTACCTTAATTCAATAATTAGTCTTCTGGATGACAGTGACCACATCTCAAACATTAATAGCCTCTATTGTGTGATCGCTGGTATCAATCACAGCTGTTCCATAATGAATCTCATAAAAATATTCAATCAGTGATGGAGAGGGCCTTTGAGATCCACAGAATGAGTTTCAGATGTTTGCAGAGTACTCTGAGGTAGGCTGCAGCTCACACAAGGGAAACTCTACCAGGTGTTTGCAGTTTCATGCCTGCTGCATAAGTAATGTAACCCATAAAAAGGATTTTTTTTTTTCCTCCCTCAGAGCAACTCAGCCAGGGGAAGCAGAACAAATAAGAAGATAAAGAAGCACTTTTGGAAATGGAAATTTTGACCAATAGGGGTGAAATTCACTTTAGTGTTATAGCACTGAATAGGGAAAGGGTAAAATATGTTTGGGGTTGGGTTTTTTTGTGATTTTAAATTTTTTTTATTTTTTGGGGATTGAAGGTGTTTCAGATGTGAAAGAATGCAGGAATATAGTGTTAATGTTAAAAAACATGTGTCCAACTGCATGACTGAAAAATCCAGTCTTCTCACAAGTTTTGGGGACTGTTTTCTCTCTTGTCTTGCAGACAACATCTTAAACATAAATAAACACATCTAAACTTTTCTCCTGCTGACCCTGGTGTCTCAAGCTATGCATCATCTTATTTCCCCCTTAAATGATTCCTTTTGAGGAAATGCAATATACAAAACCCTATATACTTGAGCTAAAGCACTGGGGCAACTGTCTCCGGTTTCAGGACAACAATGAGAGTATATGTTGGTCTTCAATACCACTACAGAGAAGGCACAGAAGGGCAAGGATCCAGAAAGTTTCATTCATGATTTCAGCATGTTTACTTCCAACAACTCAGACTATGTCCACTGAAAGGAAGCCACAATGCAGCCCTAGGCCCTGATCTCATGTTGCAGATTGTTTTCAAGCCATCCACCATCACAATTTTCCTTTAAATATGTTTTCTTTTCCCTAAATGCTAGTTTTTCTGACAATCCACATCTCTGACAAGGAATTTTGCCTCTTTGACTCACTGTATTTGTATTAGTGTACGTGTAGGATCCATTCAATCCATACTTAGAGAATGACAACCACTATAACTGACATACCACTTGTCTCAATCCTTGTATCTGCAAAATGAGGCCATTACACAGCAGCTTCTTCTCACGTGAAACCTGCCTGTGAATAGCTGTCCCATTACTCACAGGGGGAAAAACCCCAAAACCAGCAAAACCCACAAGGGCCAAACCCTGAGAAGGAAATCTCATGAGAGAAAACTGCCTGGTTAAAGTTTCCATTGGCAAACAACACCCCTCAAGAACAGCTTTCTGCGGTAAGTGAACTTACCTATTTCCAGAGAGAGGTGAGGATGTAAGATCGGAGCAGATTAAGTGTGTGTGTGGGAAAAAGCTATCCAATATTTTTTAGCATCAGAAGTACTGCTGGGCACTGGACAGCTCTGTTGCATACAAATATGCACATCCCAAGCTAAATACAGAGACTTCAGCAGTTGCCACAGCAGAGCACAGTCGGGGCGTCAGTCGGGCGCACTCCTTTGATTCCCTGCCCAGTTCCAGGGTAGCCTGGAGCAGTCTGAGGCCAAGGGACAGCCTTAATTTGTGGCAGCTGGACACAGTCATGGAGGCACCATATGGCAGCTGGGAGAAGCCAAGTCAGGCCATTGGCTTCCCCTGCCCTGGGATAGCCTTTACAGTGTAAGGAGGGAAGCTCTGGCCCCACAGGCATTCTGCCCAAACCCTGTGTAGCTTCAGCCCTGGGTCTTGCAAGGTGTCCTAAGGGGGACTGCAAAAGGTTTATTGCTAATCTGTTTCCAAACATCTGTCCAGGCACATCCTTTAGTATCCAGAGAGACTACAGTCACCACCTCCTCCCGAGAAATCTCCTATGGTGTTAAATGCTCTTACAAATTACACAAGAAGCATGCCCTTTGCACCGAGCCCATCATTTCTGCATCACTGTGGTAGCAGCCACTGGGACACCCTCCCATGGTGTGCCTTGGGTGACAGCAGCTCCCAGGGACCACAGATTGGACAAAGCACTATGGATTTGAGAGCTAAATGCTGCAGAGACATCTGGTTTCAATAAAAGTGGAAACCGGGCCAAGTTTGGTCTGCAGAAGTTTCTTCCAGGTACAGCATTGATGTCTTATCTCAGCAGCATCTTAGCTTTTCCATACCTTTGCATTAAAAGTCAAGTAATATTTATGTGCATACAGTTACATCTCTTGTGGCAATCTGCTTAAAAGGCATTAATGTAATATCTTCATAGTTGAGCCAGTAAGAATACCAAAATTATAAATTACAGGGAACCATAAATAACAACGTGACACTCTGAACCTTCTTTATGATCTTTTGTTTGCATTGCAGGATCCAGAGTTGTTGGGTTTTTTTGTTTGGTTTGATTGTTTTGGTTTGTTTTGGTTTGTTTTTTAAATCTTTTATGCAACAGCAGTAAAGGAAAAAGGAGAAAGGTCTGCCTAAATCTCACATGTGAAAACAGGTCTTTCTCTCTAGTTTAGTCTAAAAAAACAAGACAGTCTACCTTCCCAAAAGGGCCAGACATAAAAACAACTTTACTTGTGGCTTCAGACGTATTCAGCAACATTCTGGATTAGCTTTAACCATTAGGTAATGCAAGATTCAAAAACCATTACCTCTTTCATAAACCAAATTCATAAACCTTCAGCTGAATAGTGCATTCATGTATTTCATACATGCATAATCCAAGAAATGAAAGTTTAATAAATTCCTGTATTCAAGGACTGGATCAGAACATGTGTCTTCTCTTCTCTTGAGGAGGTAGATGGTCAGACTGAACACAAAATTTTCATTCATTTCTTGACTTCCTCCACAAAAATCCTTTGGCATGATGAGCCATTTTAAAAATTGTTCAACTCACCCTTTTTAAAAAAAAATTAGATTAGAAAATTATACTGGTTTAAATGTGCTTGCCCTCTGCTACCCACAGATTTTGCTAAGTGAAGAAATCCACAATGAGATCTCAGAGAGTTGGTACAACATGGAGGCAAAGGGAGAAGCATCTTAGTTCATCAGGTTTACACTTGCACTTTTGGCCTCACAGAGAAGTCACCAGGGCTTCTTGAAGGCTGGGAAGGTTTTCCTGTTAAATCCAGAATATTCTGGTGCAAACCTGAAAACTTTTGCTTCCACAGAGCCTCGCGCTCCCTTTAGATATGGTGTGTGCCAATGTGAAATAGAAGATATATTTGGTGCCACAGGTATTATGCCACTGAAAAGAAGATAAATCCTCTCCTTCACTAGTTGTCAGTCAGTCTGTATGTTGTGTCTGAAGCTGCAAAGGCAGCTGCTAAATCTGTAGCTGCAGCTACATGAAACTTGAAGTATTACTCAGCACTTAGAGCTACGTGAACAAAAGCTGAGAGCAACAACATGCACCGTACCCAGCTCTAAAAACTGTCACTTTAATTAACCTTTGTCTCACTCCTCTTTTCTAGGACTTCTAGGGGTTCACAACTACAAATCCATTGTGATCCTCTCTGGCTCCCTACCTCTCACCAAGTAGACAAGGAAAGGCTGTGGCCATCTAGCACTAGGAAAGAGGAGGTGGGATCAGGGAATGAAGTTCTGGTAGCAAAACAACGTGGGGCAAGGATGGGCTTGCCTCAGTAGTACAGACTTACCATATATTACTGTAATGAGATTTTGTTGACAGATTAGTTGGGTGCTGTTGAACCTCAGGCACTCTCTGCCTCTCTGTGTCTCCCATGCTTTTTACTGTATTCCTTTGCAAGGTCTCGCTTTTGAGGGACGAGGGGAAGATGGGGAGGAGGAAGGCAGTCTGCAACATCCACCCTTCCCTAGCAGGAATGTCATCAGAGGATTATTTGGGTGCAGGAGCCTGGGGATCTGGCAGGAGTGAGCTGCAGCAATCGGTCATGCACAGGGTACAGCTGGATCACAACAGAAAAGCCACCAGGAAGAATATAAGCCATGCCAAGGGTCGGATGATGCTGTGATTTGTGTCAGGGCAAACATGCAATGGCAAACATTGAATTTATAGTGGTGGAGCTTAGGTCAGGATGAGATCTAAGGATCTGACAGGGGAGGAAAAGGAAAAAACTACACAGAGAGCAGTATGCGAAAGCAGAACAGAGGAACAAAATAGTAAGAGGATATACTGCACCAGGATAGTGTATCAGCAACTTTGGAAACAGGAAAGTGGAAATGATTAAATTAAATTACACTTTAGTGCTCTTTCTGGTCTGCTTGAGTATCATGAATATTATAATTGAGAGACTGATAATTTTGATAATTCAGCAGAACAGAAGTACACAGTCCCCAGAAAGTGTTAGATTGTATCAGCGTGGAAATCCCAGTAACAGGAAATTTCAAAGATCTCCAGACAGATCCTTAACTGCTTCTGTGGCAGTGCTCCCTTCGTCAAGATTACATTTTGTTATTTAATTTTTTAAAAAAATATCTCTGCTAACGATTAACAAAGATTTGTATCTGAGAAAACCATCTCATTTGCCTGTGAGGTAGGAGGAGATCAAAACTTTGCACAGTGATGGTCCCAGGGGACAAAGGGCAGCAGCCCCACCACTCCACAGTGTCTCATCAAGCTAATTCACAGTGTCACAGGCAGCAGGAACCCACAGGTGCTAAACACAACATCCACTTGAGCTCTGTGACCGAGCCTGGCCTTGACAGATTTCCCTGAACAACCTTGCTGGGGAAGGGAGTTTGCAAGCTTGGTATTTGGGGTGACTGCTGTTTAACCAAACCAAGCACTTAATAAGAGCCCACTCATTGATCAGAGTGACAAAGCAAAGACAACCATTGGTGACTTCTGCTAGAGAACTTACTAGTCCGTCAGAGGTGTGTTTCTTATAGTTGCTGTGAAAGGCAGCAGGTATGATGAGGTTTTCAGAACTTCATCCATAAGGGCTAATGAGTATATTGCTAGAGAGAAAGGATATAGTGACGGGGGGAAGAAAAGCCAAGCCCTCAAATGGCAGTTCAGCTTTCCCTTTAATGAGCATTCTGAGTTGAGCTGCCAGTGCTGCTGTTGCAAATTTCTGCTAAATTTCTCCTGCAAATTTTGCTCAGTTTTTAGTCTACCAAAATCATATTCACTTCAGCTGGAGTTTTATTGGCATTGGAAGTGAATGAAAAACCTGAGCAAGGGCTTTGGAATGCAGTTGAGATATTATATGTCTTTGCATGTGTGTTTATTCATTTTCAAACATTATTATTTATACCCTCTGGAAGCAAGAGAAAAGAAAAAAAGAGGGGATGTACTATAGGTTAGTTTAACAAAACAACAATGATTTGCATTGCTGCTGACAACTATCTTGACTCTTCAGCACTGAGAAGTGCCAGATGGTGAATTTGGAACAGTTAGCAGCAGAAAATGTGACCGTCCCAGGTTCGGGGAGTCTCTGAAAGGAGGATTTGGAAACTGGGACTCCACATAAGGATACAATCCAGGAGCAGAGCTCACTTTTATTGAAGAGGTGGCTGCAGGTAGCATGCAGTGCATTAGAAGTTCTTTAAGGTCTCTGTTCAGCTGCTGAAAGGAAGGAAAAATCTCTTCTGAATGCATATATATTTTGAAGGAGAGGCTGACAATGCAGAAGTCAGCTTAATAAACACATATATGTATCATTGCAAGCAGGAACCTAGAGCAGAGTTCCAATTCAATGCTTTTGGGAAAGACTCAGTGAGCATATTGATAAAACATGCTGCCAAAACAAGCACTGTCCATTGACTGATGGTACCTGGTGGGATTTCACACCTACACATTTATCGGGAAGGAGAGGTCACATATCTGGCCAGCCAGAGTGGGCTTACAGTGACCAGCTGGGACAGCTGTGTCAGGGAGGCAACATATGAGCCTAGCCTGAGAGTCATATGCTTGTTTCCTTTCTCTTTTCTTAACAGATTTAACACTGATAGAAGACAAAAGTGTGTGGTATTCCTGTCCCAAAACTTTGCATATCTAGGTAGTTATCCAGGAGCCTTCCATTCTCTCTAACATTGAAAGGCAGATATATGAACTGGATGAGTTACTCCACCTGAAGGTGCATGTGTAAGACACACTGAGTAAATCCCACCTTTTAGGGTGTGTACTTTTCTTGACTGCACTGAAAGCCAGAACACCCAAGCCTTTAGGAGAGATGTGAGTGCCTAAAGGGACCCATGTCATCAGCAGCAGCACCCTGGGGTGTCCCACCCAGCCCCTCACCACCTTCCCAGGAGGGCACAAGTCTCTTATAGATCATCTGCTTGGGCTCTGGCTTTTAAAGGAGGATTTTTGTTACATTTTCCAGCCCTGTCCAAATGTCCTGAATACCTCTAGGCATATCTACAGTGGTGCCAAGCACCTGAATTGCTCTCCTAGTCGGGGAGTAGTTACCAGGTAAACAGAAATCCATTTTGTGTTGTCAAAAATAATTTGTAGTAAAATAAATGACAGTAGAGCAGAGCAAAGGTCCATTGAATGCAATATGCTTTCCCCATCTGCAGTGGTTAAATGGATGCCTAAAGAAGAGGAAGAACAAGACAGGCATATTTGAAATTTCCCATTAGTAATCTACCACTCTTCAACTATTTTCAGTTTGGGAGTCCTTGATTAAGATGTGGTGTCTGTATATTTATTAATCCTCACTGGGTTTCTCTTCCAAGAACATGTTCAGTCTGGCCTTGAACTCAAACTGACTTTTACCAAAAACAGAAGCAAAAAAAGACAAACATCCTGCCTTCCCCAACCACCTAGCAGTACAGAAATGAATCCAAAAATAGAGAAAGTCCTCAAAGACCATGCAGTCGTTGCTGGCTTAGTGAAAGATAAACAGAATGACAGAGCAGAAACAACTTCTAAATATTTTCTGCTAAAAATGGTATTGGGACAGGTTACAGGTAAGATTCATAAACATCCACTGAGTCTCCCATGGTCCCATAAAGGCAGATGCAGAAGGTTTAATACTATGCTAGTCTGGAAAATACTGGCCTTTTGTCAAGTTCTGAGGAACTATAAGGAATTATGTCAAGATTTTTTTAATCCACATTAAGCAATGAAAAGAGGTTATTGCTCTATAGATGAAAAATCAGATTCCTTAAATGCCCAGTGTGTGTCCTTGTTAATCCTGCAGTAAAAAATCTCTCACCTTGAGCATACTTTTTCATTAGCAGCCTCTACAATAGTACATTCTGCTTTTCTTCCTGTGGCCTGTTGATCCCAAATTTAAAATGTATTCTTCCAAATCTCTAAATTACTGTAAATTTTACAGTTTTATTTATACCTCCTTATTGTTTCATAGGCTCATCTATTAAATTAATTTAGACTTGAAAATATTGGAGGGAAATATCTTTTGTAGAATATTAGTATTTCTTTGTAAAAACAGAAATGTAAATACTAAGATAGACAGTGACGTTGATATGGAAATCCCAAGCAGCAAGTCTATTTGAATGAAGAGCAGGAGAACATCTCAGCAGTGTAAGGCAAAGCATATCATGGGAATGGTGATTATTTCAAAACCACACATAATAAACTCAGGAAATACATAGTGAATATGGGAACAGGCTATAAGAAATTGCAGAGATAGAGAAATCAAATACTCTGACAAAGATATCAAGTGACAATGATTTTGTCTCTTTTTCTCCTTTTGAATTAAACAATCATAGAATGGATTGGGTTGGAAAAGACCTCCGAGATCATCAAGCCCAACCCTTGATCCAACCCCACTGTGGTTACCAGCCCATGGCACTCAGTGCCACATCCAGTCTCAGTTTAAAAACCTAAAGGGAATGGTGAATCCACCCCCTCTCTGGGCAGCCCTTTCCAATGCCTGATCACTCTCTCTGTAAAGAATTTCTTTCTAATACCCAACCTAAACCTCCCCTGGCAGAGCTTAAGCCTGTGCCCCCATGTCCTGTTGCTGGTTGGCTGGGAGAAGAGACCAACCTCCCCCTGGCTTGTGACCAAAGGCTAGAATTCAAATTGTTGTGGATGTAAATAATTATAAGAGAAGATGGTAAATTAATTACTTGGACAGAAAAATTAACATTGCAGTCCTGCTAAGGAACTGATACTTATCTATTGCCTTATGATATAGTTGGAGATACAGAGACCAAAAGTAAATTATAGCACCCCTCTGGAGGCTGTTGTGTTCATAATACCAGAAACTGTATTTCAGATGTTCTCTGGACAGCTTTTGGAGCCCCTAAGTGTTATGCAAAGCCAGAATAGCTCCTCTGGCACTTCTAGATGGACTCCAGGACTGTAACAAAGATGAGGCACATGCCTGGGGACCTTCTGCAGGGCCAGGTTTTGGGACTCGAGTGCTGGGGACACCAGAGGATACTGAATGGAATAGCAGTAGGAACTAGAGAGACTTTGGTAGATGTTTTCATAAGTTTACTGAGTTCAGGAGTGGTCTCTGAGGAAAAGGATGACTAATGCATAATGCCATAACTTTAAAAGCGAACCTACAGAGACATAGTAGGAAACTACACACTAGTCAGCTTGACATGAGTTGTGAGCAAAAGCCTTTGAAACTCTTTTAAGAGTCAAAAGGGAGAACATTTGGAAAAGCACAGATTAACAGAAAATAGCCAGCATGGCTTCAGGAAGGGGAGGTCACCATGGCTCACTAGCAGAGGGGAATTCTTTGCGGATGTTACTGCTGGGCTTGGGAAGGGGCTGCAGAGCACCAGGGCTGGGGCTGGGCGTCTCCAAGGCAGCCTGACAGGCTCCACAGTGGTAATTAATGGGCGAGGGATGGAGTTTATGGAACTGGAGGAGACTGCACATTCACACTGAGTATGGGCTAAGGCAGAGACTACAAAAGATGACCTAAAATGGAAAATTTTAAGGATGAAATGTAAAAGAGGGATGCAAAGTGCTGTAGGAACCTAAACTGGCTTTAATAAACAAGAAAAGGTAAAAAGAAAAAATAAATAAAAAGCCCAAACAAATCACAAAAAAAGAGAGTAAGGCTTGTTACTGATTCAGCAGACAGTGACCAAGATCACCAGCCCTTGGAAATAATAAGCCCCTCAAAGCACTGTAATCTGGTAAGAATTGCTCTGGTCTTTTTGCACAAGAGGGAAAACAGAAGCACGACAATATTAATGGTTTGCCCAAGCTCACACCTCCTACTTCAGCTGTCTGGCACATCAGCAGCACTCCAAGGAGAAAGGTAAAACCTGGGAGTAGGATCCTGACAAGTAAGTAAAAGCAAAAATGTGTTTTTCAATATCTTGTTTTAAAATGAACATATTTCAAATCTGGGGGGAAATCTTGTGAGAGATTGACCAATCTTCCCTGGGAATGTGCACATTGAAGTGCACCCTCTGCCCTCCCTGGTGAGGTCCCCAATGCTGAGAGCTCTCAGGCACCCCAGTGGGATTTGGGGTTACTTCTTCCAGGGTTACCCTCACAGCAAGATGATTTTCAAAAATCACCACCCTCTACCCCCTGGTACAAATATACCATGTCCACCTGAGGTTTCAAAGATGCAGATGGAAATAACACCACAGTGCAATTGCACTTCTCCTAATTGCCAGCCAGCAAACTCAACATAAAGCTGCATAAAAATGTCCTGAAGGAAGGTCCACAAACACACATTGCTGTTACCACCATATTGCTCACAGCACTTACAATAAAGCCCCTTTTTGTTTTATTAGTAACCTTCTGCCATCCCTCAATGCCACGATTCCCAGCTCTGGGAGCCAAGCCAAGGGATAGGTGCAGGGGGGGGAGGCTGCAACCCTGTCAGTGGAGACTGGGCTTTTGGTTTTGTTTTTTTGGGTTTGATTTGGTTTTGTTTTTTCCAGAAAAGCCTGGATGCTGAAAGCTCAGGTCTGCCAATCCTGTAGCACCATCCAAATACCACAAGACCGAGCAGCTCTGTCCTGGGCACAGAGATGCTGGGGCTGCTCAGCCTTCCCTGCTGTGTTAAACCTCCCCTCAAAGTAATGAATCACAGAGCCACAGATTTCACTGTGCAACCTTTTCCAGCCTTCTCCTGCTGTTGACGGGAACTATAAAGGCCAGGACTTTCCTCTGACTGCCTGTGGGTTTCAAGGCCTCTTTTTCCTTTCCTTTTCTGGTGCTTCTTTGCCCCGTCTTACATATTCTAATTAGCTTTCCTGGAGGAGTTTTACAAGATGAAGATAAGCAGCTTATCCTGGACAGTTGTTTGTCTTCACATTTTGCCTCAGAAAAGATTAAAAAAATTTCAAGGACCGGGTTTCCATCTGATCCATCATTTGAAGGGCTAGAGAGCAGAAATGCTCTGGGTAGTCAGGCAGGGAACTTTAAAAGGAATCCAGCCGAAATGCAATAAAACAAATATTTGAAGGGATTTTTGAGGAATTCCAGGACAACCCACTCCTCCCTTTTTATTAGCTTCCCCAGTGCTTGATAAGGTGGCTACATTCTCCAAGTGACTGACAAAAGACACTTTAAAACCATTATTTAAGAAGAAAGTATGTGGCTGTATGAGTGTGTTACCCCACCAGAGAGGAGTTTTTTGAGCCATGCATTGAGTCGACATTTCCTTTTCCCATTCTCACTATTTTTGGGAAAAGAAATATTTGCTTTCCTTCAACAACTAGCTTTTGGAGTCAGCCAAGTGGAGCTGGGAGACAGCACGATAAATATTGCTAAGCCACAGGGTAATTTTTTTAATAAAAGGTCATGACCTCTGTCTCTGCAGATATTCTGGCACTTACTAGCTCTGTATCCCGTGAGTTTGATTTCATATTCTACAGCTTGGCCCATAAGTTGACAAAACTGTACTTGGCTTCCCTCATGCATTCATTGCAGTCTTGGTTCTCGTGTCATGATGGACATCAACCTTGCACATCTCACTGAGGTGGTTTCCTTGCTTAGGAAAAACAGTGGAACTCCCTCCCACCACATGCTGTGGAAGTCAAAATATCAAAGGGCTTTAAAGTACAATTAAACAAATTAATGGAAGTCCACAAGGGGCTATTAAACAGGAACATACAGACATAACCTCTAGTTCAAAAGTGCCTAAGCTGCAGTCTGTCAGAAAGGAGCAGAAATATTGAGCAAGTATCAGTGTAAGATAACCCTGTTTCCATGCTAAGATAGCCTTTTTGGTAAAGCAATGAAGCAGTGTCCACTAGAGAGCTAAGTAGCCTAGCAGATGTTGAACTCAGAGCTGAGCCCCATGAGGAGGAAGACATTTTTCACAACACTGAGTTACAGCACATATATTTTATCCTGCACATGTCCCTGTTGCCATCTCTTTTTTTTTTTTCCCCTGAGTTTTGTTTTGATATGTACAACTGGTGATCAGCTTACAGAAATCACCCCAAGAACAGGAGAAAAAGCAGGCATGAGCACACACAAGAGGACTACAACATCTGCCAAGGCAGTGTCTGGGTGCAAGGCTGCATATTCAGAGAAGGTTTCTATAGAAGGAGGAATGGGAGGTGTGTAAAGTGATTTTGAGACAGGTTGAGGATTGAATGGCAGAGAACTTGGAGGTTTGAGGATGGGATTGGTGAAAAGAAAGGAGGATTTTGGTTATTGTTTGGGAAGACAGTGAAGGAATGAGGAGTAATAAGGGCACCCTTTCACTTCTGTCCACATGGGCCTTTCTAGTCACAGTCTCTTTCTGAAGGGAAGAAAACAAAATTGCTGTTTTCCCATATTCTCTTTCTCACAGACAGGCACATGTAAGCAAATGAATGTCCCCGACTGTCCAGTTCCTTCTCCTCCTTCCCATTTGTGCACAACAGCAAAAGTTTTTTATTCGATTAATTGAAAAATGCAATACAAGTTTTTTATTCTATTAGTAGGGTTCAGGACAGTGAGAATGCCTTCACTTCCAGTGGCAAACTTGACATACTTCAGAAAAGTCTGATTGTTGAGCAGCTTCCCACATGGCAGAAAAACAAGAGACTCATTCTCCATCCCAACCCATCCCACCTCCTGCCTTAATAAGGGGAGTGCACACTTGATTCTCTATCTCTGCTCCTTAAGACATAACAGATAAAGTCTTCAGTCCCCAAGAAGTGGCTCCTCTGTTTAGGTCCTGAGGTCGCCCCCTAAATATCTGGGAATGACTCAGTCAGAGGTTACCTTCTGGAAACCTCATCCCAGAAGATAATCAATGAATCTCAGCTATGTTTTGTCTCCTGGGAGAGACTTGCAGCAATTTTGGGGGTAAATAGCAGGAACACAGTTTTTCAAAGACATCACAGGAGAAGGTAATTGCCTAACACACGGCTGACCAGAATAACTGTGTAAGCTCAAAGAATTTGAGGAAGAGCATTAGATGTACCAGCTGCCAGAATATACAGGTAAACACAATTTTAGTATAAATAATATTATCTGGAGTAAGACCTTTGCATTATTAGGGATTTTGAACAAGTTTTATATGCTTCTTTATAAAGGAAAAAACAAGCAAACAAACAACAGCTTTAGGAAAGGTTTATGAAGTACTCCATACTTACTGGGATTGCTTTTTTGTGCATCCTTCCTTGGAGGGAAAGGAAACTACCTACAGTATTTTTGTAGCTCAGGAAAAATTATGGAGTATATACTCTCAGATATTTCCTATGAATTTAAGGTCACCATAAAATTTCCATTATACAGAAACTCTACATATATATTTATATGTATTTTGCCTGCTGCTGTAGTATATGCATGTCTACCAAGTCTACAGCAAAGAAACAAGAAAACAAGAAAACCTTGAAACAAGAAAAAAGGCCAAAGCCAGAAACTGTCCCAAATAACACCCCAGCAAAAAATCTACATCCGAACAGTCCCTGAAACATCAGGAACTAAATAGTTTAGGATTGTTTTCACTGCTAATAAATCTATCCTTCATTATTAGCTACCATACAGTTGTTTTACTTTGTGTCCAGGACAAAGCAGACAACTAACGTGGTGAGTTCTGTCTCAGATTCTCCTCTCCTTGTTGCTATGCATTCTTCCTGTATGCTGCTGACATAATGCCATTTAATTAACCCTGGTGGCTCTTTTCCTTTCTTTTTTTTCCCTTTTTAAGCAAATGGATGTGATCTTGTAGGAAATGGTTGCATGGTTTTGAACACAGAATATTTTCTCCAGAATCGAAGCAATAGTTTTTCATGGGCTGTGTTTTTTGGTTTATGGGTTTGATTGAGTCAAAATTTTTTCCTCAGCATTACTGGAAGAGGTGAGGGTATAACTGACCTCTCAATAACTGAGAAGGACCAGGAATGGAATAGAGTGAAACAGCATGGCAATGAATACTCAAAATATAGAAGTCAGTTTTAGTCTATCTGTCCTTTACTCTCCTTGGATCTCCTTTAATAAAAGGAAGCAGAAAACATACAAAGGAAGATGAGGATGGTCAGAAATATGAAGTGGCTTCCAGACAGAGATTCAATAAACTAGGTTTCTTCATCTTTGAGGGGAGATAACTGGGAGAGAGTATGATGGAAACCACTAAAATAATGCATGGTCTGTTTATTAACTCTATTTATGGTTATTGCAACAAAAGGTAAGAGCCAATCACTGAATCTGGTCAAGGAAGGCACTTGATGAAAAAGCAGATTGAAAGCAAAGTAGTTCTTTCTATTTTGCCCTGACTTACCTCAAGCTCCTTATGCTGGGCACATCCACTGTGCCACTATTTCCCTCTCTCTCCTCATGATTTCTCTTTTCTTTATATTCTACATTGTTTTGCACATATCAAGTTCTTGTGACTTTCCCCCTCAACCATGGACTATGGTCCTCTTGTCCTGCCTGCACGTGTCCTTGCCAGCTGGGCTGTCTCACAGGCTATTCCCTCACCTCACACTCTACTTCCCAGTACGTTCCCACCAAACTGTCAGTCGTGCATCAGTCAAAAAAGCTGTGGAAGTTTTTTACATACTAACCTTACATCTTCCACATTTTGCTCTAGGTATTTCCCAGGGGATTTCAGGGTAGTCAAGGAGGTTTGTTGCACATTTGGGCTTGAGCCAGAATGACTCTCCTGAGTCATTCTTACACTTTTCTGATGGTCGTTGCACTTCCTCTCAGCTTTAGACTTACCTGAATCCTACTATTGATCCGAAACAACCTTGATTTTCTTGCCCCTGTAGCTGGAGACAAAAGCTTTCAAACAAAGAACTGTTGGGTTTGCAGGTGGGCACACTGTCACTGTAGAGGCATTAGTCCAGTTAGGACATGAGGCATGAGGGACATTTAAGGGAAAAAGATGAACAATGAGTAGACAATTTACGTACCCATATCAGGCTTTGCACTGCTGACCACTGAGGTAGAAACATCAGAACAGTTCTCAACCATTTTCCACACAAGGTTTATTCCTGCTTTCACATAGGTGGTAAGGCAGACAGAATTAATGAAACAAAAAAGGAAGGCTCTGTGGGTCATTGGAATGTTTTCTGTGATATGGATTTTTCAATTCTCTTATGTCCTGCACAGTATCTTTAAAGACCATCCCAGTCCAGCTGGCTGGTGCAACTTTGAAGTATGGTTGCCAAAAGGAAGAAATAAGTATGTGGATGATAAATATTCATGGTGCATGAAATAAGAAAACAAATTGTTCCTTCAGAGAGAGAAAAAGAAAGAATAATACATAAGGTATGGGAGATATTAATGACTACTGTAGTGCTGGCAAGAACACTTCAAGAATTGTTGTACATATGCTATTCATAACCTTTTAGACATCATCCTTTTAGCTGCACAAATAGATTTACAGTATGTTTTTAACCAGCTCAGTAGACAGATGAAGAAAATGGTACAGTGTGACAGAAGGCAAATATTTCCAATTCCTCCACTACAAAGTTATAGTATTCTCAAAACAAGGGGTTTCCCACTCCTTTATTCCCAACTTCTCTGCCATGACAAGCCTCTTGTATTGGCTCAAATTGTACACGTGCCAGAGTCAGACCTAATTTTTTGGAGGTTTGGATTACTGGGTAGTAATCAAATGCCTCTGCAGCCAGGGAAATTAACCCCAGAGTTTCAAATTCCCTAGTGACCCATGTATGGATTTGACATTTTGATCCTTCCAAATCCATGCCTTCATTTTAGGTACTAGTGGCCTAAGTTATGGTACAGCACACCCCAAACCATCAGGTGCAGAGCATTTATACACTGTCGTTCAATGGCACAGAGATCTGACCTGAGAGAAAACAGTTAAAGCCAAAACTATGTTTAGAGTCAAGCAGTACAGGAAATATAAAGTGAGTGCCCACATCAAAGTATCTCTGACTACTCTGACTGGCATCTGCACTTTCAGGCTCCCACAGTATTATTTGCTTTAGCATTTGTGGTTGATCTGCAGTCAGACCAAGCAATATACTCCAGGAGTGCATCTGAGGAGATAATCTGGGAAAACAACGGGCTTTTGCTCTGTTTCCTGAACAGCATCATCATCAAAACTTACTGAAATCAAAACCAAAAACACAGAAAAGCACAAAAGGGTCAAGTTCCGGTCAGGCTGGAACCTGGAGAGTGACACATATGCCCTCCAACAAATGCATTCCTACGCCTATTTCAAATTAATCAACAAGTAAATCTTTACTGGCCTAAACAGGGTGCTGAAGAAATGCAAATCAACACAAAACAGTGGAGATGGAGGAGGAATGAAGGTGCAGTCAGAAGCTGATTTGCAAATTCCAGTTAAGCAACCAAACACCTACCAAGTTTCACGCAATGCATGTGAAGTGACCACAGAGGTTGTCCTGGGTCTTCTCCATGGCAGTGGTCAGTGCTAGGCACTTTGTGATGGTATATCTGAGTCTCTAGTAAAAGTGTCAGCAGGTGTGTGAAGAACATCCTCATGCACCCCCTCTTAGCTGTATGCAAGGGATGGAATACATTTGCAATGCACACACTATCGCAATAGTGAACCACGGGCCAGTTTTGCATGTCTTTCCTTGGCTCTTCCAAACTCCATCCATGTTCTTTAGAACTAATGCTTGATGGATCTCATTTTAGAGGAAAACTTAGAATCACTTGTCATCCTCAAACTTTTTCATTACTATACCTGCCCTGAGACAGCAAATGGAAATTACTTTCTTTTTAGCTGAGGCTGAGGGATCTCTGCAAGAGGAGCACTCATTTCACTAAATGCAGGTACAGCCCCTGGCACACAGAACCCAAAAGGGCAGCACTGACAATAAAACATGCAATTCACTGTCACTAATGCATCCATGAAACATGAGACCTTCAAGAATTTTAAATATTCACAGTGTTTTCTAAGGTTCTGTGTATACTGTGTTGATCTCTCTTGTTCTTTCCTACAAAATGTGTTCTTAAAAGAGAATAACCTTTTGTAGAACCATTTCCAATATTAACCATTGGAAATATTGCTGGAGTCAGTAACAGCCTAAATTCGGAAAGAACTTCTAAAGTTGGATCTTCCAATTCCTACACGTCATTTTGTTATTTTCACCCTTGCAGAGTGTCAAGAGCTACCAATCCAGAACAACAGCAAAAGGCTGCAGCAGGAGTTCTTGGGCACCACAACAGAAGTGGAGTCTGTGATCTTCTCTGTATAACATGTTCTGAGTCAGAGACTCAGCTGCCTCTCAAAACAAAAGAAAAAAAAAAACTGTCTGAGACAAAGTGCCCTACTCTGTCATCATTTTCCATCCTATTTCAGGGTAGAGAAGAACCAAAACCCATGTGCACTTAACTACCATATTCAACCCCGAAACACAGAAAACCTGCCAGAAGATAATAACTCACTAAGGACTGACCTAATCATTTTATTTCTCTTGGATTATATTCTTAACTGGAGTAAGTGACTGAGTCTGAAGCACACGTTCATGATGGGGCTATGAAGAGATTGTTGTGTCCTTTCCCTTAGGATAACTGGGAGCATCTCACACAACAACCAGGTTTTGTATTCCCTCCCCACATAAGAGCTGCTCCTTCTTCCATATGCTATTAATATTTCCCTTCCCTGAATTTTTCCTACTTTCACTGGGTTCTGATCGGTCTGAAGTCACCACATATTGGCACAGCATCCAACATGCTAAGTGAGCACATTCCACAAACTTAATTACATAACGACAGACTAATATTTTCCATATTATTTTTTCCTCTGCTCCTAAAGCAAAATTATTCCCTGTTACTGGTGTGGTGAGGATTTTTTGGTGCGTTTTTTTTTTTTTTTCACCTACCATTTTATATTTAGAAGATATCACTACTGATGTGCTGACATGAAAACCACTGATTTTTTTTTTTCCCAAAGCAAAGTAACTACATTCAGCACAAAAATACGTAAAATTTGTGTAAATAAAGACAGCAAAATTAGTAACTACTGAAAAATTCCATGAACAAATTACAAGTAATTTTTCAATGCAGATACAAAAACTTATGGCAACTATCACACCTTAGATACAGTGTTGGGCATTTAACTCATGGGATGGTTTATCTCATGGCTTACTGAGATTCATAGAAGGTTTCTGCCCAGAAGAAATTTCATTATTACACTTGACCCTGAAATATCTATAAACATTTTTACAATCAAAATTCTTCCCTTATTGATGTGCCTCAACAGCACATTATAAAGAGATAAAACCAGGGCTGAATGAAAATTAATTTCTAATGTGATGTAAAACTTTTCTGAAGGAGTTTCTTGGTACTCAACCCCATGTTCCTGGTTCAAAAGTCCGCAGTAGCTCCTGTACAAAATTGTCCTTCCAACAAGCATTATTTTGCACTTCAACATATTGCTAGGAGTTTCAGGACCAGCTTATTGTATTGTTTTCTAAAGTTTGTTATATCACAGGAGTTTTGAAATTACAAGATAGTACCAGGACAACAACAATGTCTAATCTCCAGATGAACATGGAAGAACCCCAACAATCATGGTCTCTTTGTAGGATGAACATCTCACTAACACTGAATAAATGCTGACATGAAACAGTCTTCTATTTTTTTTATTCCCATGTGAAAACATGGTGGATTTTCCTCTTATCCACAAACTTTTTAAATCACTTGAAAACAATCCAATTCCTTATTTTAGCTTCTTTGGAAGCCTACAAGCCCTTTGACACGAGTCAAGTATTGGCCAAGCAGAGGAAGCTGCAGTTGGGCAATGTGAAGTTAGCTTTGTATTTCACTCTGTGTTTGTTTATCTGTGCACAGTCAGCATATTCACTTCTGAGCACTGCATTCTAAGAGATCCCTTATTCCAGGAAACGTGGCACGCAGCAGAAAGCAAAATAAAAAGATCCTCATTGGAGGAAACCATGAGAAAGAATGGAAGACAGGATGGACCTGACCAGCAATCCCTTGAGCTTCAACCAGACTGTAATTATCTACCAAAGAGCTCAGTGATGGGGCAATAGCAGAGCCCATCTCAGCTCTGTGCAGCAACCCCATTATTCACAGTCATCTCAAACAACTCACCTCCCAGACAGAGAGGAGCCAGTTGGGGTACACGATCTTGCATCTTCTGCACATTCCTTCAGGGGAAAAAAATGTCAACTATTTTTATATAGTTCTAAAAAACGAAGCATTTTATAAGGTATGCTTTTATATGCACACATATGTTTAGGCATTAAGCAATGGGTTTTCCTTTGGTTATGGATTTCAATTCCCCTCCCCTTTCTTCATTTCCTTCTTTAGTCATTCTAGGTGTTCTTGTACAGACATCTTATCTCAATGCTTTAAAAATTGTTTCTCACCGGAAATGAGTAAGCTATTCCTCTGTAACCTATCTCATGGATTTGTAAGATATTACAATTACTTAATCAAAACACATGTCAAAAAATGCCTTTCCTTTGATTTTTTTTAAGAACAAAATTTTTTACATTTTGCAGAGAGAATTTTTGTTGTTTCAGGCTCAAAATTTTAAAACAAACTAACCCTCTCAAACAAACAAAACCAAACCAGCCTATTAGGGCAAATGAAATAAAATAAAATAAACTGCTGTCTCAGGGGGTCCCTTATTATTTCAGCAAATCATAACCTTGATAAAAAAATTCAGGAACTCTAGATTCTCAAAATGCTTGAAAAGTTAATGTAGACAAAGTTTACCAATGGAAAGAGTGTTTTTCTTTTAGCAGAGCCTAAAAGTCTTGTGGTTTTTATTAATTTGAGGATTATAAAAGATGACAGAATCCATAAATCAAAAAAAAAATATTAGTCACAAACAGTCCAATGTGTTTTCTCATAGTCATATGATAAATCCCCAATGCATTCAGGTCGTTCCCATGATCCATCTTTATTCAGATTTATTAGACTGGCATTCAGAGACTTCTGATTAGTCAATTCTTACAGTAACAAAATCAAGAAGTAGAGATTTAATAATATACACACAACCTTCATGGGACATACATAAGATCAAAGATCACGAAGAGATCAGCACTGCCAGAAGAAACCATCCAGCAGTCAGGATTTGTAAATGGCTAAATGTAGTATTTCTTTTTATTACAATAGGGTATTAAATGAGGCTATAGATTATTACCTAGTTATAGTTTCATATCACCGATGTTCTTGGCAACGGGTAAGTAAATGCAGTTTCTACCAAGGAAAGACAGCAATTTAAACAACAGGTACATGAAGGACAAAACAACTGAGGAAACTCAGCAATAGGGTTGGGCAGCTTTAAAATATCTGAATAATACAATAAGTTCTTTGGAGTACTGCTGTTATTAATGAGTTAGTGCACAGAGCAATAATCAGGATCTGTGGACCATTCACTAGGTATTCTGGAAACACACACAGAGTCACCAAGGGAAAACGAATGGAGACAGGAGTGTGAACTGGAAATAAATGTGGTGTTGAGGCCTGATTCATTATTAGTATTACTGAGAGGGCAGCATGAGGGGACCTGATGTGAGATGGGATCTCAGACATCCGTTAGTGTTTCCTTCTCTCCCAGAGGACTGGCAACTCCCAACAAGGAAGAATAAGCAGGGGAAGAAAGAGAAGAAGCTATAGGGGAGAGTCATCTCTAACTTGTGTCTAAAGAGTGTCCCATCTTCTCCTCCTGCTTCCCACCAGACATTTCCAGCCTTTCCTGGTCCTTCACTACTTTGTTTGCAGCAGACAGGTGAGTTTGACCCACACACATTAGCAAGCCAACATCAAGTCTAAAAATGGTCTTGATAAGCAAGTTGTTCTCTCTCTTTCCATAGCCAGAGAAGAAAGAGTTGTGCCTAGATGGAAGTAATTTTATTAAGTACTAGCATTGCCCCTAATATAAGCAGTGTTCACAGGTCTGCTCAGCTGCTATCTAGTCCTACTGCCTGTACTCTACAAGTCCTGAAGTCCTGAGTTTTAAATCCAGGCTTGCTGCTTAAAATTTCATTCTTGCACAGCCTCCAGGATACTTGTCTCCCTAGGGAAGAGCAGGGGTGTACATAACCCGTGTCTGAGCCTGGCTGAGCTCCAGGAGTTGCATTTCCATGTGCATTTGCCTTGCAGGGCTCACCTGAGCAGCAGTGGAGACTTCTGTGACTAAGAAGAGATCTGGACTCCCTGCCCCTCCCAGGTGTATCAGCTTGAAGGACGTGTGTGGTGATCAAGCTTGTCCCAGTGTCCCACATTCAATTCTCTCCCCTCCCCACCTAGGTGCAAACTCACAACCCCCTCCTCCTCCTCTAGATGCTGTTGTCTTACAGGGAGTGGCCCTTCCACAACACACAGGGACAGTCCAAGGACCATGTTCCAGAACTGAGCTCTCCCAGTTCTCAGCCCAAGGCTGTAGCACAGAGTGCATTGCACAGAACCCAAGTGCTTGTTGTCCCTTCTGCTTCACCAAGGAGTCTTAACCAATTTTCTGCAAAGGCATCAAGCAGTACTGGGAAAAGTGAAGAGTAAGGAGTGTGTCAGCCAAAACAGTCTCAAAGCACAACGGACAAATGATACAGCACCTCTAAACAGCCTCATCTTTTCGTTTTGTCCTGTTATGTTTCTGCCATCCTTCTTGTACAAAGCTCCATGTAGATCTCCCAGGTGAGTGTTGAAACCTCAGGAGCTCTGTTGGAGATGTCACTTAACAGCACGAGTTCACCTCAAGCACGATGCAAGGAGTATCCTTAGCATGCGCTTGGAGTAACTGCTTTGTAGGCTTGACATCATTTATGTGTGAGTTTGTAGTTGGAGTTTGCAGTCTTCTGGTTTTGAACAAATACTAACCAGTTCTGCATGTAGCATCCTACTTTTCTCCCTTCAGTAGAAATGTTCTGCAGAGATGTAACAAACATTGCTATGCCATACTGTAGGAACATGCCTTTCTTTAAGCCCTGTTTTATTTCTAATATTATCCACAATGGGTGAGTCATCATCGCTGTAAACTCAGAGGGAACAGAATTTGAGGATTTGAGAACAAAGAACACAAACCTTAAGGAAACCAGGCTTCATTACCTACATTGCTTATGGAACAGCTTGTTTCTATATATATCATTTAAGAATCATATATAGCACGGTCATTTTATTTCTGAGGAACATGATTAGGCATCAGAGGAACATGTGCACTTTGTTTATGAAAGTGTATTTTTCCATAGTGTGTGTAAGGACATTTTCAATGGGTTTAGATAGGCAGCTCATGTTTTCCTTACACAGCTGAAACATTGGACTTGATTACTGTACCTCAGATTAATGAAAAACACGAAACAATGTGATTAGAAACACTGCAATGAAATTGCAGCAGAGCCCAACCAATGTTATCAGAACAAAATGTTCATGTCCCAGTCCAGTTTTTAGCCTGTTTAAACCTCCCTGAATTGCTTGTCTGTTCACTTGACTGCTCACATGTCACTTCTACTGCCACAATTTTTAATTTGCAAGATATTGATGCAAGAATCAACAACAACATACAAACACAGGTTAACTCCTTTTAGCATATGCAGTACTAAGCCATCTTTTCAGCACCAACCCACACCTGCCAGATGAAAGAGAAGAAACCTTTCTGCACCACTTTGCTATCACAAAGGCCAACTGTCCTGTTACTATCACACAGCTGAACAAACTAAAAACAAGACTTCAAAAATGTGCAACTGTAAATTGTTGCGCCATGGAGCTGCAATTAGACAGGAAATTAATATGGACAGTGGGGTGCCTTAATGCAAAATGTGACATTGATAAATCAAAGGAAACCTGGAATTTGAGCAGTAGATATTTCACCTGATTACTCATGATAATTTAGACTCTTTATTTTCACAGTCAGTTTTGCATTTGCTCAGAATGAGTAAAAGGCCCACTACTTTCATTATTAGAAAAAAACAAACATAGTCATATAAATAAATAATTAGGGTTCCCCTTTAAAGCCTGCTATAGGAGGCAAAGACTCCAGACAGCTATACACCAGGAATTCTGTGGGACAAGAAACAGGGAACTGCATTACTGGAACAAAAAACTCATAGTTTCCAGAGTAAAGGTCCTAATTTTTCCATAAGGCAGACCATATTTAGGGGAAAATCACAGGTTAGAAATTGAAATGGGCCATAAGTGAAAACAGAATTACGGAATTAAACATACGCTAAGTGCAGTAAACACATTCATAGATTTGTTTTGCAGTAATAGAAATCAGTTACTAGGTAATGTTTTATACCTTAAATGCAACTCTATACATTTTCTTTTCATTAACATACTCTTTTTATTGATCCACTGTATTTTTCCAACTGTCTGATTTTTAGAATACAGTGCAGCTAAGGGACAAAACTCAACAGAGTCTGAAGGACATAGTATAGATCACTTTCCTAAAATCAAAAATCATAAATAAACTTGGTTCTAAAAACTGGCGGTCACCATAAACCCCTCTGACTGACAAACATTCCAGTCTGAGAAACAGGTTTCCATTTTTAAGATGTTCACAGCAACAGTTGCCCACAATGGTGCCTAAGAAGGAGAATTTATTTTCTTCAGAACATCATGTACAATCAACCTTCCCTACTCTCTGTGGCTACACAAAAGAAAGAAGATCCTTGCGATGAACTTAATATATAAACTTCAGAAGATAAACAATTCTAGTTACCTGCAGTTTTCAAAGTGTTATTAACCTCACACTATTTGCAGCAGATCCTGTAAGCAAAACATGGATTTTCTGAAGGGACTTGGCTCTTTCACCTTAAGTAATCCAAAGATAGGGAAAAATGTCCTCAGAGATAAGGCGATCTTCTGTGATAAGCTCAGCTTTCCTGATAGAGGTCCAAAACCCACTGTTTACAAGATTTTGTCTTCTGCAGTCCCTTCTTTGCAGTAAAAAGTAGGTCTCAGACATCACTGCAGAAAAAGGTTGATTTGTAGTGAGATGCAGAACACAGTGAGCCATCCCTATGGGAGGAAAATAACCCATGCAAAATTCAAAAGGAACTTATTCTTACTGGGACATCCAATTCTGCTAAACAAAGCATTAGAGGGGATGAGAATGTCTGCTCAGGAGCAAACAGATAAAAAAGCTCAAAGCAGTTTCACAGGCCTCCTTCAAAAATGCATGAGAACCCTTCCACTACTGCTGTTGTGAAATGCTTTGCTTAAAGGTGGTCACACACAGGAGGCTTTCTTCACTAGAAGGTCTGTTTGGCTGTAATTTGCATGCTTGGCTTCTTTAAGATGCATGAATTCAAAGCACAAAAATAACAACTTCCAGCATCATGATGAGGAATGGGGGATGGAGGCCTGGTGAGATTCAAGTACCTTCATGTTTGGTAGAAAGCGTGGTAGAGATCGTGCCAGTTTCCCAGTTCTCCTTAGGCAAAGACAAAGAAATTAGGCAACAGGCTTTCAGTGCTGTTTGTTGGAAGGAGACCCAAAAGTGTGCTTGGCAGCCTGTTAGCAGCGAGACAGGGAGCATGTGCTGAGACTGCTCTCTGATGTGAAAGGGACTGAGAAATTAAATACTCACAGGTAAGTCAACACCTTAGCATTCCCCTCTGTCACACCAGCTACAATATTAAAATGAGAAGTCTCTGCACCTTTTCCTGCCTAGCCTCATCCTACTGATTTTAAAGAAAATAATGGAACAATTAAACAAGAGAAGGCAAAATGTATGTGGGGTTTTTTTTAAAAACATCGTTTGGGAAGCACAGGGTCTGATACTAAGAATTACTGCAGCATCTCTTGGAAAAGGCTTGTGTAAGGCAAGCTGCAGCTCCTCCTGATTGCCAGCTTGGATGACTTTTTTCTTTGAATGCTGACCATCCACAGAGCTTTAAAAACATCATTCATTGCTATGGGAATCCTCTGATGGATATTGCAGGAACACAGGGATTTACATCTCATAGTTATCTTTCTCAACTGAGACCTACAGTCACAACTAAAATGCAAATAATAAATATTAATAGCTCTTCCTAAGCGTTAAAGTGATCATTTCAGACAGTTAAATATTACTGAAGTAGGCCCCTGATGTGCTTGTCCCTGTCTCATGTGTATTTTTCTGCTGCAGTGCAAGCTCAGCAATGAACAACTTAAATGTATGCCACATATTTTCATTCTGTGTTCTTCCCTACACAGGATCACAGCAGTTCCAGTGGCCCAAACTCCACTCTTACTGACAGCAAGGTGACTCTGAAGTAAATCACTCAGATTCAGTTGAATTACGCTGGTATATAACTGAGAGGAATTTCCTCTGATAGTTATCATTTCCATGCATGATATACGTACGTTCCTCAGCAGTAATTAAGACCAGATGGTGCTTCTTATTTATACTGCAAGTGCGTGGCTATTGTTCTTCTCTGATACCTCAGAAGGGTTTTCTGCCATTCCCATACATGGCCAGTACTTTCCCACACACTCGACAGCTAATAAGTTACAAAGACTCTCCTGAACAAGCATATAGTGCGATTTAAAATCGAAAAGCTTGGCAAGGAGTTAGGCAACAGGTGCCTGGTATCCATCTGTGGTGTATTTACAGCTGGAAGAATTACAAGCTGGGTCTTTCTAAAAAAAAAAGGTTTGGAACTCAGTGTCTACAGAGGAATGTACACCGAGGGCTTGATGCTGGAGTGGGGACACCCCCAATTCTGCTGGGGCTGCAACTCCAAAAGGAAGCAGAGCACGTGGGCTGGGGGGTCCATCTGCACACAGGGGCACCTGCAGGAAGGTGAGGTGCTCTCACACTTTTACACTGGCAACTCTGGTACTTTCCACACATGCTTCAGGCTCCAGAAAGCCAGCCAAGATTGTCAAATTATTCAAGCTTTGTAAGCAGAACTCTGAAAATCTTTTGAGATATAGATACACATTATATATTACATAGCAATATAAATTTTATTATATACTTAATGGGTGTATACAGGAGTATACACACACAAATATGCATCTATGTGCATATATATGTGTATGTGCACATTTTTAGTGTTCACAGACCTTGACTTGCTGCCTCTGAAACTAAAAGAAAATCATCTTCCACTGACAGAAACATTAGTACCACTATAGGGGATAAATAGAATACTGACTGATAATTGCAGTTACCACCTGTGACTCAATCAATTTCTCAGAGATAAACTCTGCATAAACACACAATGAAAGACTGATTCTGTGGGGTGGAATATGCCCCTGGAGACATTTGCAGAGGCTACATTGAGGATCTTACGAATTTATTACACTCTTTATTTTGTAAGACAAAACCTTTTAATTGTGTCAGCCATAAATAACAGGATTTAGGTGCAGGATGTAGGTTTTAATCAGTAATCATGTTTCTGAAAAGACTACCCTTCACAGAACTGCTGCACCTCCAAACATGGGTGAAAGTTCAGAATTAACTTTGCAAACAAATTTTCAAGTGTTCAGGGCTGAATGAGGGTTATATTTGAGCAAGCCTACATTTTGAAACAAGATCCTTTATTGCTTGTGATTTCTTCATGTATTACAGCCAACTGGAGAAGGTCATGGATGGATATTGGATAACAAATACTGTGACCTTCATAAGAGTGCAAGTAAAGGTTTCTAGAAGACTAAGGAAAGAGGTGACTGGTCTTCACTGATTAACTATCTTTTTTCTACAGATATGTACTTGGAGTATGTGCTTGTTATATGCCTGCCCAGTGTTTAGCCTAAGGGTGGTCTGGATCCAGACTGTAGTTTATAGGTACATCTGCAGTACAAAAATCAGAAAAAGCAACACCCACTGAAGAAGAATATGCATGCTTTTCTTTCTGACACTTTCTAAGGTATCTGCTGGCTCAGTAAGAATATTCTGCTTCAAGTAGATTAAAGTATGGATCAGATTTCAGAAAGTATCACAATGAATTCTTAACAGTCCAGAACTGCACTTTTCTCAAACATCTCAAAGCTCTCCTCCTCCTTTGCCTGTCCCCAGGCACAGGTATCCATATCCTTGGGGCTGTGTATGGTCGCAGGGATGCAGCACAGCCACCAACACAGAGACAGTGTCAATGTCCACCTGTCACCATCAGCTACACTCTGTGTCCCCTTCTGGCTGTCTTGCTGGAACTTAAATGACCATCTAGGTGAAGAGTGGCTAGTTTTATCCAGCAAGAGAAAAGTTCTGCTAGTAGAGCCAAGAAGGCATTTTGAAGACTTTACTTTCTCAGTACTGCCAGAGCTCATAATTGTAATTAATGTTTGTTTTGCTCAGAGCTTCGGGTTCTGGAGTTGTGAAAAATCTCAGCTTTCATTAAAAGAAAAAGTAGGTTTTGTGCCTGCAGAGGCAAGTCTGAAAACATGAACTTAAGGCCTGGGGGATTAAAAAAAAAAAAAAAGACAGAAAAAAAGTACTTAAAAAGGCATTACTTTAAGAAATGTGATTTTAGAAAAAGTTAATTATAATAATTTTGGGGGCTTAAAGTAATTTCTAAATGCAGAAAGCTGGTTATGATACACCTTACAGCTAAAAAAACTCCTTGCAAATGAAGATCACTTCTCAGAGCCCATTTGGCTTCCACAGAGCTCACAGATGATCAAACAGAAAGAATGGAAAGGAAAGAACAAAGAACTTCCTTCACCCCTATGACAATCCAATAAATTGGCCCCTAAAGGACCATTCACCTGCTCAGACATGTTGCTGAGTGCAGCATGTCAGGGTACCCCATCACTGGAAATCATCTAAGAGGTGGATAGCAAAGTACCAGGCACACCTGTGTGATTGAGGTGCTGCCATGGCAATACAAGAAGAGCAGGTCATTGCACCCACACAACTTCTGACTGTCAGATATGTCACCACCTGCCTTTCACCAGTGCTCCCTGTGCTGGACCCGGCTCTCCAGTGAAGGGTATGGAGCAGCTTCCCTCTGGCCATCTCCTATACCTCAGTGCATTGATTTCCACAGCAACAGGAAGACTGAAAGCCAAAATGATACAAAGCTTCAGCAGAAGATGAGTCTGCTTTTGTCTTTGCAAGGTCACAAGTATCCCTCCAAGTAAGTGTCTTCATGCACCACATAATCTCTCCCTTTTCTCCACATTAAACAGTCAAGACATTTTTTCCCTAGCTTCTTTTTCCTTAAGAGGCAAGAAGATAGGTTTGTATTGTGGCCTTTCAGTGTGTTTGCCATTCCCAGTCCTGCCACATAATCTTGCCTAAGGTGCCCACACCCTTTGCAGGCTCCAAATTCATCTTGCTGGAGGTGAGAGCCTTTACATACACCAGTCCTTACTGTGGGGGATACAGTGCTTCACACATCACTGAACGAAACTATTACAGGGTATTTTTTCCCTAGATACCAACTTCTTTCACAAATTTTTGTGCCTTCATTTTCATTCTGGCCCTGGAAGGCCTCAGAGGAGATATCATACACATATGCTACCAGAGGGGTTGAGGGCGCAGCACAAGCACTGGCAACTTTCAGAAAAGGAGAACTGGGGATTGCTGATTTCATCTATCTGTAATAACTTGGTAGAAATCAGCAGGGGACAGGTGTTGCTCAGAGCAGCAGGCAGTGCACAGAAAACAAAATCCTCAGGGCAGGATGGATCAGGCAAATCACAGCATGACCAGTCATAGTCAGCCAAGGTGCTCTGTCATTTGTAAAAGTGTCCCCAGGAATTGTCCATCTGTGCAGCCAACTCTGTGGCTGGGGAACGCAGATATAATCTCCAGATTATTAGGAATGAGGGAAACAGATGAGCACGAGAATCCCAGCTCCTTGGAAAGGAAGGACCAAAGGGGTATTATGATCTGAGGGCTCCTGGGATTTTGGCAAGAGTCTAAAGGTAACAGAAAATTGTGCAGCACTTGTTTCAAGTAGAGTAAACATAACGAGAGAGGAGGTTCCTCTTATTCAATAGACTTCATATGTATCACTAAAATATTAACACAAAGGGACTAGTTTTTAACTCACACTGATAGAAGAGTTTGTGTATTATATGACTAAAATTTTGAAGCTGTACAGGAGGATGAAACATCCACTTCTTACTGTCCCCCCAGTACACATTGCTTCATAACTTCCAACTTGTTCCGTTTTAACCACATTTCTAATCAATAACCTTGATTTTGGTGTTTCCCAGCTGCTCAGTTTTGATTTCAGGGCTTTAACTTTCTTTTAGCTCCTTTGTACATCATAGCTATAAAATAAGTAACTGATGACTAATGCAAATGATTTACTGGGAATGTTGGCCTCTCTTCACTGAACCGGTATCAATAAATAAGTATGGTCATTATTTAACCAGTTTTCCTAAAAGCAACTTAAAATATCAAGTGCAATCCTCTTTCACTTATCTTGGTCTTTGTGAGCAGTTGAAGTTTTACTTACTAGACCTGAATCTCTGCTGTCTGTACTTAATTTCTTTTATCTGTTCAAATGCTCTCTTCTGTCTGTTGCTGTGTAAAAAAGATCCACACAAACAACCACTGGCAATGGTGCATTAACTGTCTGTACATGCTCTTGATGCACAGTGTAAATGAACTAAAATAAATGAGAAACTTCCTGTCCCTCCTCACTTTCCATTACAGTTACCTTATGTATTATTTGTTACCCCAGATGGTAAAAAATTTTAAATGGAATTTTGGTTTTATGCTGCCAGTGCTCCTGCAAGTGAATGAGAAGAGAGATGCACTAGGACAGATGAGCAAAGTGAATATGGCAGTGGCAACAGCTAAAGCAGTAGAAAAGCTTTGGGGTGACACAACCACTGGGGCAAATGGAAAAGATCTGCTGCTTTCTACATCCAAGCTATGTGTATCTTTGTAAAATATATGAATAGGCTTTCTTCATAGTCAAAAGCATTGAGCACTCAGGACTGCTTTCCATGCAGGTTGTATATGGATTTCATTAAACTGGCTTAGCAACCAAATCAATTAAATCAACATCTCCCCTCAGCATGGATTCTTTCATGCCCTGCAGTAAAATAAATGTATCAGTCTTCTCATCTAGAATAATTCAATCATCTCCAATTTTGGATGCTTGAAAAAAGTGGGCAGGTGGAAAGTTCTGGAGACAGAAGTTCGTTGTCATTGCTAAACACAAAAAGCATAACCAGTGTTGGTATTAACATGTTGGTATCCCACAATCAGGTCAAAGCATTTCCATGCCTCTTTTAGATCCTGGCCTTGCTCATGTGAACATCATCATTCTAACCCCACAAGGAAGCTTGTAGGTATATCCAGTGCCTGTTCCCTGGCTCTGAGTCCAGCTGGCACGGTTTGGTCATATTTATAATATTAGTCTCTTTCATCCTTTAAATCACAGTTAAAGGCACTAACAGCATCCAGGCTGCAGCCAGAGTGCTTTGGGAACCACCCCTGGTCTATGCTAATTCTTGCAGCGTGCCTGGGAGTTGTTTGGGAGAGGGCAGGTTGGTGCAGGACAAAACCTTAGCCAGAAGCACACTAACAGCGGTGCCAATGACTGAGCTCCAATGCTCAGACCTTGGCACTGCTTAATCTACAGCTTTGCCTGAGCTAAGAAATCCAGGAACTGCCCTGAATTGTATTAGTAATCTTCCATCTGAGATCTGATTTATTGCTAAGAAACTTAATTCTAGCAGTGACCAGACAGTAAAATCTGTTTTCTCCAGCAACACAGGCTGTTGCATGTTATCAGCATGCAGAGCCAAAAGGCTCTGCATGCCCAATCCAAAGGCAATTCAAGTCAGAGAAAGTCTGGAAAATTAATAAAGAGCAAAACAGGGAACACCATTTTGCCACTGTGGTATTCCTTCATGTCCTCCCCAGCCCCTCTCTTCAGTACTGTACCCCACTTGAGACCCCTGGAAGAGGGACTCATAGAAAGGAAACAGGAATGACCAAAGGTTTGAAATGGCTTTCACGTGAGGAATCACTGAGTAGTCTTGGACTCTTCTGCCTGGACTTGGTGAGGCTATGATAAAGGTCTATAAAATCCAGCGTAGCAAGGACTGGCTGGCTTGCAAATAACTGCTCACTCCCTTTTGCAATGTGAGAACCAGAGCCACCAGATGAAGTTAAATGGAGCTGCATTTGCCACGCGGAGAAGTGTTTTCTTTAGCCAGCAGCTAGTGAGCCTGTAGAGCTTTTACCAAAGAACTGCTTGGATGCAAAAAGTTTACATAGGCTTGAGGGGAAACTGGACAAGTGCTTGAAATAGAAATCCCCTGGGTGACAAAACAGACAAACTTCACCAGGGCCAGGAAATCCCCTGAGCTGAAAATAGCTGGATGGTGAAAGAAGGAATTATCACATATGCTTGATCTGTTCTCCTACTTGCTTTCCTGAAGGCACTACTGGGAACAGAGCCCTGGACTAGGTGGGCCAGGGTCTGAACCACCTTGGCCATTTTTACATCTTCACTGGTGACACAAAAGGACTGAAATGTTCTCTCTTCACCATTATCAGGGCTGAAATCATGCTGACCAGGTCTCTGTGGGAATTGCTCTGTTTTCTGAAGGGTCCTGGCCTTGCGCGACACCAGGAAGAGGCTGTCAGGCCATCCCTCTTGAACACCCCGTATCATCTGCACTTACCCTGCAGGGTGGCCAGGTGTTTAAATCAACTCTACCTCATCTAAACAACACTAAATTACAGCACCAACTTAGCCAAAACTTAAGGAAGAGGAAAATAATCCTGATGGCTGCACACTAGGTCATAACCTTGGTTAACACAGCAAAAATAAACTCAGCATTTTTTCCAGTCAGTTTTTTAATGTCTTTCAGAGGTAGCGTGTGGATCTTGGCCAACTGTTAGCAGTGCAACTTTGAATCCTCCCCAAAATCCTGCCGGATTCAATTTTTTGTTTAAAATTTTGCTTGTGATATTACACAGGACTTGGGAGTAAGGGAATAGGAAAGGGTGAGCTATCACTGCATCTGGGATTTGAAAGGCCGTTTCAATCAGTTTTCTCTTCTGCCACAGGAAGCAGTGATTTATTGGTGAAATGCCTAATGCAGCTGGGAAGCTCTGCTGAAGCCTTGAATTTGTGTGAATATTTCCCACGTGAGAAAAGCCCAGATGGGAAATAGTCACACAATGGGAGGGAGAAACCTGGAAAGCAGTAACGTCAACAGAGATTTAATAGAAATAGTACGCAGCAAATTGGACATGCAGTAAAGAGTAATACAGTAGCATAACAGACCAAAGACGTTTTGGCTTGAGTCACCAAAAGCTTTGTTTCAGACACTGGAATGTAGCCTTAAATTTCTGGGCATGTTGTTACCTGAAAGACTCACTGGAATGAATCCTGAGAAGAGCAGCAAAACTTGTGTGGAAGGAGAGACCAGTGGCAAGTAGCACATTCTGACTGAGCTATGAGTGGGACAGAGCACAGTTCCCTGGGGGATGTGAATGCCAGGCTGAGAGAAGACAGCAGAGGTGCCTCATCACAAGAGACAAAGAAAACTTGCAAAAAAACATGAGCTATAACTTTCAGAGGAGCTTCCTGACAGTGGGATATGTTAAGCTGCAGAACAGCCACCAGAGCAAAGATGCCAATAACTTGAGACGGTTTAGGCTGTGGAAGGGAGGTGAAAGCACAGCAAGAACGTTCTACACTGGGGGACAGATGGGTTGGAAATTTTAGGCTTTGCCAGTGCTGAGCTGGATAGCCTGCAGATTCATGACCTAGTGAGTGAAGATGACAGAAAACCCTTCAAAGACAGACCGTGACAGATTCAGACTCAGATGCACCCATCCCTCATGACCAGGACACCACAGCTGAACATGTACCTCGGCACACTGGGGAGGAGGAGAGAGGGAAAGTCATGTTTTCTGGAGGGAATATGCAAAACACATACTATGTAGTTCTAAAGTAGTGGAGTAATGTTGAAGTAAATTGCTTCCAAAGTCTTCTATATGAGAAATTATTACATCATGCCTACACTGTTACTTCACTTAAACTGCTAAGATAAAATCTCAGTACAGAAAAAAATAAAAGTTGCTATGGGGTCAGTATTCTGATTGAATAGTTTTTCAATACCAATTTTATTCTTTTATTTCTGACAAAAATCCCCACTCAAAACCCAGTCCTTAAGATTAAATACTGGAGAGTACTAGGGAGCCAAACTAGTCATTCTACTCCTTCAAAGAAAAAGGAATCAAAATTAATAGAAACATCTGATACATATAAGATTATTGCCCTGAATATTTGCCATTAACTTTTTTACAGTAGAGACTACCACATGTGCCTCAGTAAGCTCAGCCTGGGTGAAAGGAGTTAAACAGCTCACACATTATTGGGCATCCTCAAAATCACTGCAGATGTCCCCTAGGAGAAGCAGAAATCAGAGGGTGTGGAGGACAGGGTTAAAAACAGAGTTTGAGACTTAACACTGAATTCTTAGATATTTTTGCCTTCTCGGACCACTGGAGTTATCTCAGTAGGCTGTGGATATGGCTGAGTCTCAGTTTTAAGCAGAGTTAGCACGGTAAATCTCAGCAGTGTGGCTTTACCATGATCCCCTTTGGAAGGCTGAACGTGAGTGAAGCTGGAAATTTAAGAAGTCTGGATCAGCACCGGGCACTGGTGAACACTGTCAGCATTTCCTGCTCCTGTTCAAAGCTGGGATAAGGGTGTCTTGTTATCTCTGAGTTTATTATTCTGCAGATCCATGAAGTGTACCATGACAAAGAGTTATGCTTGAAGCTTCAGGAGACGTGATTCTAGGTATACTGAGCTTTATAAGGTATGTGGACAACTAGACCCTAGGCTAGCTTCTGCAATTGTTTTCACTTGCATTTCACCCATATTTAAGGATGCATACGTCTTTAATTTCTTCTAGTAATTTCCAATGGTGTAGAAAGAAAAGTGGGGGACAAATGAGTGGTTTTGCAGTGATATTTAAACAAAAATATCTCTCTTAAGTACCAAGCTCTATGTCAGCTCCTTACTCCTCCAACGGCTCCAATTCAGCACCCAAGTAATCAAGGTCAGCATTTTATGTGTTGGAGGAATAAGCTCCTAACAATTAGAAATAACTTTCTGCTGGGTATGGGATGCCACCAGCAAGGTGCTCTGGGTCTCCTGCAGGAACAGTGCAACCTCAGAAGCGTACCATTTAACATTTCATACTTTATTCACCTATTTCACCGAGGCCTAGAGGGTGGAAATGTCGCAAGTGTGGAGTCTGCTATGATCTTTTCTCAGAAGCACTGCCCCTGTGGGATCCCTACAGGTCTCCAGGGAGAATTGCAGCCTTACTGTACAATCTCATAGACTGTTTCTGTTTTGTACTTGACCCCAAACAGGAGAAAACGAAACATAACCATTTTGTAGGCTGTGAAGTGGGGTGAAAGAGCCAACCTGTGCCTCAGGCATGGCTGGGAGGCAGTGACTGGGGTTGGGTGCCAGGTTTGAGAGATCAGATTCCTACCACGGTGCTATGCACTCATCAGTGAAATGCAGAATTGCATCTTCTGTCTTTCATTTTCCTCCAGGTGAAACAAAGATGATATTGGCTGAGGCCCTCTGAGGTGAAAAAGCCCCCAAGCCAAACAAATATCATCAGTTGTGATTTTAACATTTCACTCCATCTTCAGATGAGTGTACTTCTTACAAGGGCAGAGCACTACTTTCCTCTGCTCTCCTCTAGAATAAACCAGGAACCCTGACAACAGCTCCAGAGGTTAATGTGACAGATACCCACACTCTCTGCACACAATCCAGACATGCCTACATTAAGCAACTAAGAAAGGATTTCTTCCGAGGCTGTGTGGCTTTTGAGCCTTGAAAAATCTTATTAGTCAGATAGGGAGGAAAAAAAAAGGTGTATATATAAGCAACCTGTTCCAGGAATCTAGAGGCTTGTAAAGAGAAAGAATACAATTATGCTGAGCTGCATGGCCAAAAGTTTAGCGGATCAGCCCCCATGTGCCCCGACACACTCGCTCACTCTGACTTGCTGAGCTGCTTTAAGCCATCTGTCAAAACGGCGAGAGCCTCAGCAATTCATTTCACAAGCACAAGACACCAGTGTAAGGTAAAGCTTATGCAAGCTGGGAGTAGCTGGATCAGTGAGATATGACTCTCATGTCTAAACAGGGCTTTGGGCTGAGCAGAGCTGGCTTAAAGCAACTTTCTCATCACAAAACAGAATGGATAAACAAAGCAACTAACACACTTCCTCTGACCCCCTGGTTCTTAGCTGCAAAGGGAACTGGGACACTCCATTGTCATCACAAGGCCCTTTTCATGTCAACACAGTTACTGCTGAGAAATACAAGTGGTAAAATTCCTTAATAAAACAAGTTCCCTGAAAACTCCAGAGAATAGAGGCTTCCAAATTTTAAAATCTTATTAGAAAGCTATTTTCTCAAAGACTTCATTTTGAAAATTAACCCCAAGGCTTGGAATAACTCTAAAACCTCAGTGGCTCTTTAAGAAAATAAGCAACCCTTCTTTTCCCATTTCTGATTTCTTAAATAAACTATTAAGCACGCACACAAAAATCCTTATATCTTAAGCACTTGCAATTTAAAATTTAAGGGCTTTTGCTTCAGGAAGCAGTTATACAAATAGAAGGAAACATTTTGCAATGCAGCAAGCTTGGGCCCGGTTTTGTTATAATATAACACTGGGCTAAAGCCCTCAGTTCAGCCAAGTTACAAAACACTTCCAACAGGTTTTCAGGCCAGAAATCTGCCTGCTCCTTCCCCAGTGAGAATTGCCATCGAATAGCAGCTGAAGAGCTGCTGCACATTTAAGAAACACGGGAGAAAGTCAGAGACCTGATTTAGGCTTCTTGTCTCTGAATCTGGAGGCCATTCTCAGTCTTAGTCACCCACCTACGACTTGGAGGTAGTTCTCCTGCATTGCACCAATTCTCCATCATCACAGGACGATGCACCAGCAAGCCCGAGTTACCTGTTAACATCAAGGCTGTGGCCCGTACGTCCTTTCCTGGTGGTCCCACGGCACGGTTTTGCTAGGGATGGGAAAACAAATGCTATCTCCTTCTTGAAAACCAACCCTGAATCTTCTCAGCTCTCCCTAAACTAGCCACTGTCTTCTCATTTCCTCTGTGCAGGATCATCCTCTGCCTCTCTCTGTGCCTGGACAGTGGATACAGCAGTGTGCTTTGCTCCCTGCCCTGGGCCATTGGGTATTCTTGCAATATAATGATTTGGGATGAGGAGATTGGTTGATTTTTCTCTTGCGTGCAAGGCTGAGGACTTCGTGGGCTTCCTTCTGGCTGGCTGAGTCCTGCTGATTTCAGCAGGAGGTGGGAATGCCCTGCACCTTTTTGAAAAGACACCGAAGGTCCCCCTGGCAAAGGATCTCCGGAGAAACAAGGGCTTTTTACCATTGCAAAATGGTTCCAAAATTAGCCTTTAAAAGCAGTAAATTACCCCAGTAAGCCAAGGAATTTGCATTTGTAAAGTACACGCCTGAGGTGCAAAACACATTAACAAAATATACAAATAAACAAAGCTGTTCAAAACCAAATGCAATTATACATTCAGGGCAACGTGCCATGGAAATCGACGTCAGTCGTGCAGGGATGTTTGAAGGCAGCGCTATGCCCTGAGTCCAAACTACTTTGTTTTCCCCGTAGGGAACATATGCTAGAAAATACCCGGTGCTGCAGTGTTATTTACAGGGCAGCAGTAGCCAAGGAAATTCATTGCACTTTGTGGTGGGCATGGCCAGGGTGCAAGAGCACATCTCCTCTGCCTGAGAGGCGCACAGCGCTGTCTGGGGCCGCGTTTAATGCTGTTCCTTGCGCAAGGCAGGCGCCTGGGGCGATTGAGGTACCCAACCTTCATTCCCATGAGAGGCTTTCCAGCCCCCCCAGGCACTCAGAGCAATGCAATGTATCTGTGCAGCTGCTGTGTGCAGGCACCACCCAACCTCCCCCAAGGGGCGCTTCGAAAATACCAAGAGGATAGAGATGGTCCAAGAACATCGCGAGGATACGCGGATTCATTTTAGTAATCTTCCCCGGCATCCTGGGGACTGTCCTGTGGATGGAAGTGTGACCTTGGAGCAGAATAATTTTTCGGATGTATATCCTGATACATCAATGGTGGCTTTGATTACCATACACAAGGTTTTGCATGGCTCTCATGCCTTTCCAGCAAGGACGGTGGGGCCTTCCTGAAGGTAATGGAAAAATGAAACTTCACAGTGCCTTCACAAAGTCCATTCTCCTCCAGCATAGCACCAGTACATCCTTCAGTGAATCTCACTGCCTTTAGCTTCCGTCCTTAGGCATCCCTATGCAGCTTTTAGCTTTAATTTCCACATGCCTAACTCCTGTGTTTGATGTCATGCGGTGCAATTCAGTGACTTTTAACAAGTGCTTTGCAAGACCCACAGGAGGAAGGCTCCCACCCTTGTGGACAACTCCTAGGGGTCTCCAAAAGCTAACTCAGGTTTCACTTATGCAGCTGAGTCCCTTCAAGCTCCCTGCTCAAGTTATACAGCCCACCTTGTACCTGTACAGGTGTAGGGACCAGACCCCAGTGCACACTGCCTTCCTATTTTGTACTCAGTCTCCCCAGCCAGGGAAACTAAGGGAGCAATGCAGTTGCAGGCCTGGATGATGCATGGAACAGCTTGAAATTACAACCCCTGTGGAACACCTAGATGAAATATAAATATGCTTTTTGGAAAGTCACTGTCACCAGGCTCAACGACCCTACACAAGGCCCACGCCTACACAGAACGCTTTCTACAGGCCCACAAATCAAAAGTGGCTGGAGACAAACATTCAGAGAGGTGTGACAGGGGGATATTCTAGACAGGTGCTTTTAATTGTCACACGGCCACAAAACAGGTTTTCAAGTGGGAACTCTGGGTGTCCTTTCTATGAAAACTTGTTTGTCTTTTGAAAAGGACTAGTAGACCTTTTCAAGGAAGAAATTCCAGTTTATTCTCTGTTTAGGTCACGACTGTCTGAATTACCTGAGTTTTGAATATGACCCTTTTTCCTGGTGGCTGTCACAAGTAATGTAACACCGACAAGGTAGATTAGGCTGATGCAAATCCAGTGGAGAGAAGTCTCAAATAGTTTTCCTGGCTGTATCAACACAGATTTAGTGTTGTCTCTGGAGGGCTTTTCTGAGCCTTGTTTTGGGAGTTTTGGGGTGAGGAACAGAAAACATACAAAATTAATTCAACAGACAGAAACACAAAGAAGTTTTTGACCAAAGCAGACATCATCTCACTAGTACATCCTTCTTTCATAGTGTCAGCTCCAGGTACCAATCCTGTCCTGACCGTTCAATTAAAAAGGGTTTAGTCTTCATCATAACAAGGCCCTACATACATTTGGTGTTGGATTTGCTTGGTTACAGGACAGCTGGAGCTCTGTTCCTTATTTATTTTTGTCAAGGTTTACCTTCTCTTATTCCAGATGCCAAGTCTTGCCCCGCCCTTCAGGTAGTGAGTGCTCTCTTCCCTAGGCTGGATTCTAACTGCAGTGGCCTCTGTAAGGGCAGATCAAATCTGAGTCCCAGTGGCTGCTGGCCTAAGGTGTGATCACAGGAATAATGTGGCCCAGCCATCACCCCCGCAAGTAGAACTGTATCGACAAAATAAACTTTTTAAAAATAGATTTTAAAGAAACAAAAAGATCCACATGCATGTTCATCTGTCTAGAAACTTATCTCCAGGGTGAAGTTTCAAGCATCCCCGCAGCTTCTTTGGCTCCATTTTGCTTCCTCCTGGCCACTGTCAGCTATTTCTTGAGAAAGCATCTCCCCTGAGCTGTGCCAAGTTCTGTGTATTTGGGATTCACTCCTCTGTGAATTGCAATCCCAGGCTGAATGACTCTCTTCAAGGCTAGTGGCTCTGTCTCTCCTAAGACCTCTAAAATCTTTCAGAAGCATTGGCTTATTGTAGTCCTGTTCTCCTTATGCCTGCTTTTTCCAAGAAGAGTTTGCAAATTACATTAAGAAAATACAGCTCAATAATCCAAGCACAAGCCATGACCTGCCTCAAAACACATTAAGATGGCAGAAATCTTTATGGAGCTGTTTTCTTCACTGAGAAATCAAAATACATCAGACTTATCTTAAGGCCCATATGGACTTTATTTAGGTAAGTGGGCACAGGGTCTTCTCAAAATGCAGTGCCCAGTTGTGGATGTTGAGCACACAATAACCTGGGCCAGTGACAGTGAAAAACAGGTTTGGTGTGTTTTTATTCGGGCACTGAACATGGAGGGAGCCAAAATTCAGATTCTTTTGAAGAGCCTGACCTTAGTGACTTGGTCAAAATCCAGTGAGTCATTAGCTGAACTGTAAAAGAGATGTGTTGTTGAGTTAGATACTTTTACGTTTAGCTCGAATGTCTTTTTGATTTTGAATTCAAAATGCCTGGCTAGCCTATTTCTCATTTCTACTCAGCTCCTTTGCTACTGAGATGGAGACAGGAGAAATTAAAATTCTGACATACCATGAGAGATCCTGTTATGCTGATGTAAAATTGATTAGAAAAAGGCTGGTTGTGGAATTTTCCAGCAAAAATTTGAAGCTTTGGGAGGAAAAGATAACAAGCAGATGTGTATTTGTTTATGTGAACTGCAAGTAGTGAAATTTGCTTATCAACAGCGAAAAGGGCAGAATTTGGCCTTACCCTGCATGAAAATAACAGGAAAACACAACAAGCCCCATCTCATGAAGTTCAGATTAGATGGGAACTGCAAGCTGCACAGCTCAGGTCAGGAATCCCAAACTTTCCAAGAATACAGAGGACCTCACTTCAAGGGTGTGTGTTCAACCTCTCCTGTGTCACACAACTCAGGGTTGTTTGGACCTGGTGCTTTGCGGCAAGGACAGAAATTTTAATTCAGATAGGAGAGAGAATGCAACTTCCTGATGGAACTGTCACAAACCTTAGATAACAACACATAAATACCTTAGTATTTTCCATTTTTCATTCTGTAGAAGGGATTGAATAATAAAATAAATAAAATAGTTTTCTTCCTCATGGAAAGGCTGCAGTAAGTTTTCCTTTCAATTTTTCCTATGAATTACACAAGCATGTATGTATTGTACTTTGCCAAGATTTTACTGCGGGATGGATAGAGATGTAGATGACATAGATTTGCAAGGAGTAAATAATCAGCTGTGTGATTACAGGACTATGTGTCCGTTCTGTGATCATCCCTAGTACATTGCAGAATGGATCCCTATAGAGCAAACGTTTGTAAAACCGCTTTGTAGTCCTCAGATGAAAGACACTACAGGAGTGCAAGACATTATTATCATTATTCAAACAGTAAGTCTGAAATAAAGCATGAAACTACTGCCAGAGTGACTGTGGGGAGGTGGGAGCAGGGCAGGGGTGCTGGAGAGGGTGAAACAGCAGCTGGCATTCTCATTTGCTGCCATTAGCAGGGATCACATATCTCTACGTGGAGAATCATTTTCTAATTCTACCTTGGGAGGAGAGAGTGGGAAAGAGAGAGGCATTCATTCCATGTCATTCAGAAAGGACCTTAAAGACCTATTTATTATGCTGCTTCCTTCAGGGAGCTTGCTAGAGGGTTTTGATTTCAGCTACGATATACTGACTGCTGGAGGAGAAAAAAAACTTCCTGAACCAGTGTTCTCCCTTCCTCTTCTCAGCCCTGAATTTCACATCAAGCTATATTGTTCTCTTTCCCCTTTCTCTTTGTAATGTCAAAACATGTGTGCTTATACACACATACACAGCCAGAAGATCTCTAAGAGCTATGAATATTCCTGTCTCAAGAACCAGGATAGTGGAGAGTAGCCTTGATCCCATCTAGAAAAGCTGGAGAGGAATTTGTTTAACCCTCTCAGGTGGGATTCTCAATTATTTAGATCAAAATTCAGGTTGATTTGTTCAGTCCTTCAAAGATGAACAGTAGAGGTAAAATGGGACATGATTTTCATTTAATAACAGAGTGATCAGAGCTCCCACTCTTTGACATGCAGCTCCTCCTTCTAATTGCCACTATCTTTCTTTACAATGAAGCAACAGTTTTAAACATCAACTCATTGTGTATACAGTTCTTATCCAATAAGAGGTTTAGCAACAAATAAGCATTATTCATGTATGATAAAGGCAGAAAAAGCAGGAATAATTGGGGTTTGGAGCACCCCCAAACTGGTTTTGGTATGACCACATGAGAAACCAACAAAATTTCAACTGTGTCTGCCTGACCTTCCTTCTTCATTTTGTTGGGAGTGGTGCAAGCCAGGGATCCTTACACACTAATCCACTGATGCAGTCCTCTACTTTTGTATGCTTCCTTTAGGTTACCAAACATTAAGTAGATATTGCAAGTCCAGGACATCTAGTGGAGTATTTGGGGGGGGGAAAGAACAGGATTTCACCACAGGTTAAACATTTATGTAGTTTGAACTGGGGTAGCTTCATCCTAAGTCAGTGGAATTGTGACTGTTTTCTTCAGTGAGAAGCTGTGCCCATTTTTTCCAAGCATCTTTCAACTGAACAATGTGCAAGCCCAACTCAAGTCCATACCCATATTTATTCAAGTGATGATATTTTTCAAAGTGGATTGACCGATTCTCTTGTGCTCCTGAATGCAAAAGCCTCAACTACTTAGTCTGTATCAAAGCTGCAGGTAAAAATTGCCATCACAGATCACCAGTGAATACACTATTAAAGAAATTCTCCTTACAACTGAGGCAAATGGAATCCAGTTACATTTGCATGGCACCAAATATCAAAGCCCCTTTGTGGACCTTCACAGGTGATGCTGAGGTAGGTAAATTATGAACTCCTATTTTTGCCATCCCTTTTAACCCAGCTGGCCTTGCTCACTTATCAGAGCACATTGTTTGGCTGCCACATATTGTGGGATTTCACAGGTCTAGCAACAACAGACTGGGCCTCTGACAGCTATTGCAAGAGTCTGTGAGACTGGGATACTTGGGACATATCTGCCAAGAAAGGAAGGAAAGAGAAAGCAAAAGACTGAAAAATGCCAACTTACTGCTTCTTTGGTCCCACTTCCATTCTACTGTTTTTATTTAAAAGTTGGTTGCAAACGTAAACTGATGTGCTACATCAACAAGATGTTTCGCCCAAATTCTGCTTTTCCTACATTGTCTCCACTGTCCTACAGCTTTGCACAAGCATAACCCAAGAAATAAAGTTGCATTTCAAACACAGGAAGAAAGGGGAAATATGACAAAAGTATGGGGAGAAAGAGAGGTTTTCATGTCATATTTTATGAGATATAAATCAGTTCTACAGGGTTTGCCCTTTAAAGTCCATTATCGTACGTTAATTGTGATTTTATACACTAAGTGGCAGGGTGTACTCCTCCTTAGTATTGAAATTATGAATAAAAGACGATCACCAGCCTGTGTTAAACACTGATGAAGGCGGTTCACTAAAGCCTTTGGCTACAGAATTCCATTTCTCCAGGTTCATTCACATTCAAATGTTCACACTGATAACTCAGTTCTCTTCAGCCAGGAGAATAAAGGACGCTCTGATGCCTGATTCTACTTTCAATTACGCTGCTGCAACTCCAGAGTAGCTCCAAGGAAGTCAAGTTTCACACCAGTGTGAAAATCAGTACAAGAGCGGATTTGGTCCAGAGGCTGCTCTGACAACACATCAATCAAAGGTCTTTCCATCAGACTGGGTGGGTCAGAGCCAGTAGTGCAAAAAAAGCAGTGCCCTGGCTGGCACTGCAGGATCCCATTATGAAAAGTGAGACAGACAGGACTGACCCAATACTCGAGAAGGTGCACAGTGTTCCCTGGCCCCGGTGAGGTCAGGCAGCTAGAGCTGACTTGATGCTTCTGACAGTGATGGGGACAAGGGGAGCAATGAGGACCTCGGAGGGGAGAGGCGTGGGTGGCGCTTGGGCTGCCGTCACATCCACCACCCGTCCCCGAGTCCCCAGCGCTGGAAACCTTGGTGAAATGCATGTGGCCTTGAATCATCCAGCCCTCTCACCCCAAAACAGGCCTGAAGTCTGTCCTCAGCCTCACAGCAGGGGGCTGCAGGACTGCCCGGAGTTTCTAGCCAGATGTTAGCTTCGTAAGCCTCCAAAATATTCCCGTTCAAGGTTGTTTTCTTGTACTCGGGCCCTTTTCCAACTTGGGCGTGTAGCTCAAAGACCTCCAAAAGTCTATCTAAAAATGTGTAATCTGTTTGCAGAAATTTGGAGACATTATCAAGGTAAACCTTGGAGATACTGCATCCACTCTCATCTCTTTGGGCAAATGTGATTATTGTAAGATTTTTCTGTTTCCAGGCTTGGCGTGAAAATTGATATGAACTTCAAGGTGACTGGAAGTGATTTTCTAAGTCAGAAATCTGAAATTTGGATTTGTTTTGAGGCAGTTTGAGAAGCTGGCCATGTGTAACATGCTTTGATCACTGAGGAACATTACTTCAACATTAACCACAACTTACTCTTTTCAGAAAAATCTTTCACATGAGCAAGGGAAGGTCATGTCCCAAATCTGTCCGCACATCTACTCACTAAACTTGATCCCACATGGGCCAGTTGCTTATTACCATATCAACTGTGAAGGATGTTTGTATCCCAGATGTGACAAACTCAATCAGAGAAGAAAGGCTAGAACAGTACAGTGATTCTCTAGGTGGGTCTTTATTGAAGTGTCTGCATAAATTATGATCTTTCTACTGATAAGTCTGTTTTTTTAAGATTCTCCCAGAAACTTGCTCCAAGACCCCAAGTTCAATGGAGAAAATATTAATCTAAAGTGTAATTAAAGTGGAAATCATTAATTGGGAGAGCCATTATCCCCCAGACAGCTATACTCTTATAATGCAGGTTACAATGTAACATGATGCATTGTTGTGTCAAATAAGCAAAATGTGATACCTAAATCCATCCAAAATATTTGCTTTTTAGCAGAAATTTCCAGCTAACTCAGGGTTTGTTCATTTCCCTCCCGTGTGATTAGCTATCAAATACTTCTTGTTCAGAGCAGTTAATGCTATTCTACTTCTGTTATGATGCAGTCAGGATAACCAGATACTATGTATTTAAAAATAATACATTGGAAAGGATTGAACACAGTAAAAATTAATCTATATTCAGTGTTGCAACAAACACAAGGGGAAAAAAAAAGCCTTGCCCTGCACTGACCAGGAAAACAAGAGCTTTCCATTTGACTTCAGGGGACTTAGGGTTTCACTGATCAGTTCTACAGAAAGCTTACATAGGAGTTACTGTGACAAACAGCTGAAACAGGAAAGATTTGTGGGGTTTACGTGTCTCTCCATACCAGGGGCACGTATCAAAACTGAATATGTCACTGTATTATAAGGCTAAACTCTCAGCTTCTTTGTATCTCCATGCCTAAAGGAAAAAGTGGGACAGAGAAGCCCTCGAGCTCTCACTGCCACTTACACTTCTGGTGCTCCACTTTGCTTATATTGCCCTGCCTTGCCCCCAGTCAGCCAGGACTCTTCCCTTGGTGCTTCTGAGCAAAGCAGCAGGAAGAGCAGCAGCTCTCCCTCTCCTTCCCATCGAGGATGGAGAGACAAGCCTTGCTCCATCCCACCAAGGGTGTAGGCAGCTGGTGATTCAGCAAGATGATCACAACCTTCCTGGAAGCTGGAGGAAAGCAAGTGGAGTGTGGCTGGAAGGGCTTGGAAACCAGTCTGTGTCTGTTTGGGTCTAGCACTTCTAGGATCAATTGTTTTCATAAAAGCCTATTTGATTTTATGTATTGTAGAAAGGGTTTTTCAAAGGAAAGCATTATCAGAGCCGCTTTTGCAAAGTCCAGTTGCTTTTCTTCTGCATGTTTTTAATTCACTTGAGCTTCCCTGCCCCAATAAAGTACAGTGGTTGTGGCAGTGGTTATTTCAGTGAGCCCAATAGTAAAGAAAAGCATGTGTTTACCAGGTAAATGATGCAGTATATAAAAAGGAGACAAGCAGCAGGCATGGAGAGACAGATCACCAAAACCGTTAATTTCTGAACAGATATCACTGTATAAGCCTTGAAGAAGGGTGACCTGAATCTGTAAGCAAGGTGGATTGTGGGAGATAAGAAAGAGGAAGGAAAGCATCTCCTTTCTGAAAAAGAACAAGACCGAGTCAGACACTGGTGCTGAGAGTAATCCTGAGAGCCCTCCGGCAGCTGGGAAAGGCATTAGCAGATTCTCACCCCAGGGGGAATGAGACCATGCAGAGACAGTGGCCCATCCCCAGCCTCATCCTGCCAATCCTCTTCCTGCTCATCAAGACCATAAGGACTGAATAAATACGGGTATTGCAGACTGAGAATAATGGCATTCACACGTGAATCTGGATTCCCTCCTGAAGACTGTGGTTCTGTGTAAAATTCAAATATTCCAAGGAGGCTATTGAGGAACAAGGGTCTAATCCAGGAAAATGCTTCCAGCTAGCAAGGGTAGCTGAAAGAAATGAGAAATAACCAACCCAGGCAAGGATGTAAGAGCAAATGCTACAATGGGGCGGGGGGGGGTGGGCCGCAAGAGAGAAAAAGAGGGTGGAACACTTACTATCTGTCTGTACAGAGATACATAGTAAGTACAGAGATCCATACAAAATAAAAAGTAATGTCACCATAGGTTGTATACAGCAACTCATGCTTTTATGTCAGCTCTAAACTTGCTAGCCATACCAACACACAGCATTGACCTCCAAAGGGTCACTGAACACTTTGCAATCACTTATACAGTATTTTATGTGTACAGGTCTTCACCAGTATTGTTTCTTGTGCAGTCTTTACACAGTCATTCTCTCATTTGCTAAGCAGATACATTGTTAGCAGCGTTTCTGATGATTGCAGTGAGACCTTAGCAGATGCCACAGATAATCAGTACATACACACTGCAGGAGGAGGTAGCTTAGCAGTTAACTTTCCATATTTGCAAGTGTGCTGTTAAACCAAATTTTTTTTTTCCAGCTGGAAAGTGGAATAAACTGCAATGCAATCCTATGAACGTGGATAAACAGCAGTAGTTGCCTGAAGACACATAACCATACCTTAGTCACCCACAGGGAAAATACATAAAGGTCAGTGGGCAAATTTGGCTTTTGTGAGAAACCCACCAAACAGGAAATATTAACACTCGAGGTTTATAGAAAGAAATATAGGAAGAACAGGACAAGCCTCAGACAGGACTGTAGTTTCATGTCAGGTATTCTCAGCACTAAAGGGAAGGGAATACAGTTCCTTGGGCACCTTTCCTGCTGAATATACAGATGTATGTCAAGGACAGACACATTGAATAAACTAAAGTTAAAAACAGATCCCTGCTGGCAACCTGAGGCTTCTGAAATGTGGAGCTCCATTACCCATGATGGAGTCTCTAAGGGAAGAGCTGGCAGAGTTACATCTTTATTCCCACTGCAACTTCCATCCTAGCAGTGACAGGGAAGAATTCAGGTATGCCAGACTTGCACCATTACACAAGTGTCAGTATAAATGTTCTCCACAGGGCTTTGGGGGCAAATCATTCCTGCCAGTGATGCCAAAAAGTGAGCCCAGACCAACCGTGATAGAAGAACTCTCCTGACCACCTCTGCTGTACCTTTTGGCAACTATACCAGTACCTCTGGCTGGTCACAAATACTTCTGGCATGAGCCCAGCCTGCTGGGTAAACTGAACCATTCATTAGGGCAACTCCCAGCCACCAAAGCTGTAACTAATGAGAGAAGGAGCTGACAACAGAGAAGCAATTCAGGATTATGATATCAAAACATCCTGAGAAAACGGAAAGCATTAAGGAAATCACCAGAGCAGGGGTTATGAAAGAAATTCTGGGACACAGAAAAAGCAGACATCTTTTTAGAGGCTGCACAATAGGCAGAAGACTGAAAGCCACGAAGGAGTGGTATTGTCAGAGTAGGTGCTCTTTGCTTCAACAGCTTGAGAAAACAACCCCAATAACACACACCTGAAAGAAGGAGCATTCCAGAAGCTGGAAAAGGTGACCACAGAAGTTCTCTACCAGGCCACGTTTTCATATTATATATAGTCACCTGCATAGAGGTGCAACAGAGGGGTGGGAGTTGTCACCTGGAGGAGCTCATGGGGAGCATCTGGAAGCCAACCTGTCTGCACCTGGTCAGAGCACTGTCTGCAAGTGTGACACCTCACACATACAGGGCTTCAAGCCAGTTTAATATTCCAAGCTTGGAGCATTGTCCTTCTGAGCCAGAATGCAACGTAAGGTGCAATATCTTATTCCACTTAAAGGGGTAAGACTCTCTTACCCCTTACTCTCTGCTAGGCCTCAAGGGAGAGGAGATGGGTACAGGGCCTGTCACCAAGTTGCAGCTCACTGCTTGCACAGGTCTGGGACAGCAAAGCACCATGCATTGCTCCAGGGAGGCTGTAAAGTTACAGTCCTGTGTACGGTGTTAAAGGGTGCTGTGATTTGAGGGGCAGTTTTTTGAGGAGGACATTAAAGCAACCTCTTGAACACTTGCTCATTAAAAATTGTACTGCTGTTTTAACAAGAGTAGGATGCTATGTCAGGCACTGTGAGTTTTTATTAGGAAATGCGAAATCGTGCCAAACATTCCTGGCCCGAGTCTCATATCAAGCTTAAAGATCAGCTCCCTTGATGTGTCAGAAGATCCTGGACTTAGCTTTTAAATCTGTGTTGCCAGTTCAGATCATTCATACAAACAATCTTTATCTGTTTCAAACCTTACCATGTCTCTGCAGAGATGAAGCCCCAAAAATATAATCTGTAATTCTTTTTACCCTTCACTTCCCAGTCTTACTTCATTTTGGATTCTGCTGGCTGTGCTTCTGCTGGGTTTAGTGGTTCGTCTCTTTTCTTTATCCCTCCCACAGTGAGTGTACTCAGTCTGCCCCTTTCACAGCCCTGCCGAATGAAGACATTCTCCCCTACATGTCATGCTTGAAACTGTTGCTGTTGCTGAATTACAGCACACACCTTTGCATGTAAAGGTAGAAGTATGATAGTCTGTCTCAGGCTTTCAGGAGACCAGCAGCTGGGGTTTGAGGCTACTGCAGAAGGAGAAGATGTGCTCAGTCACACAGACACACTGCTAGAATGGAGAAGGCAGTTGGGAAAGCCCTTGGGAAATGCACATTTTACTGGTATCAGGACGGATCCCAGTTTCAGCAAATCAGCTGGGACCCTCAGAATGCCTTGCATGGCTAAGACAATCCCAGTAATGCAGCACATCTGGTAACCCCATGGACAGAGTTAAAAAGAAATAAACCTTCCCAGGGAAAAGGTCAGAACTTTGATTAATAACTCCTAGCAAAGCAAAGTGGTCGATGCCGATCTCACAACAGTTTTGCATTACTGAAACTCCATTAATTCTACTGGACTCACCCCAGACTTTCACGGCTGCTGGAGCAGGACTTTCTGGTAGGCAAACTTTGGTACTCTATCCCTTGCTCCACCAAATTTCAAGACATTCACACTCCACAGGTCTGGGAATTTCCCTGGGATAGCTGTCAGGGGCCTTGATAAGTGTATCTCAGAGTGTTTATTCCCAGCTGCTTCATATGTCACGTACTCCACTCTCTAACTCTGGCAGGCACAATCCCAGCAGATGCATGGACAGCTCAATATAAAAGTTCACATTAAATGTTCAATTTGTTTATAGATAGACAAAAACCCATACATTTTTATTTACTCACTGTTGTTTATACACTTTCATTTGGACATTAAAACAAGTTCCTCCTCCAGAGCCCAGGCACCCTAGGAGATTAGTTACATAATGAAGCTGAGATGAGAACAGCATTAGCAAGCCAAATGGCTTCTCTTTGCAGCACAACAGCCTAGGTATTCACCCCAAACCTAATCACCCTCAAAATTACTACAGAAAGCTAATTCCTCCAGCTAAAATATTCCTATTCCCAACCTCTTACCACGAGACATGCTTTCTCTGAAATGCTTCAAAAGCCCAACTGGGCTATGGCTGCATAAGAGCTGGCTGGGCGGGGTATGTAAGAACAGCATACCCTCTGATCTCCCGAGCATGCACAAGTGCTGCACAGGTAGGCTGCAGGCTCGAGCCCAGGGTTTTCTGGGTTGCCCCAGAGGTTAGGTTCCCATAGACCCATGATAGAATGGTCCCCATACCCAAGATTAAAAGTGTCTACTTGGCTGTGCTGTACTTTAAGGGAGGGAATAAGCTGCCAAACTGAGGGCTATGCACAGTTTTCACGTGTGTTTACTTTTCCAGGAGCACAAAACCTAAAAAGTAGATCACTGTGAGTGTGGCTGGTAAGTATTTTGATAACCCACACTCAGATATTTTGCACTTAAGTCATCAGAGGCCCCCACACCAGGCTTGCAGAGCCAGACTGGAAGAAGGAGTGATTCTGTAGCTGGGGGTTCAGGTCAGGATCTCAGCACCATCAAGCCCTGACAAACACACAGCTTCAGGGCTCAGCATCAGACCAAGCGTGGACGAGATTGCTTTTGTGAGCACTGCAGTCAGGTCAGGCTAGGCTTCTCACAGGGGTGCTTGATGGCCCTTTTACACCTGCTGCATGGGAGTAAAAATGCGATCCAGAAGGAAGAACAAAATATTCTCCAATCCACAAAGAGTGAGTGTTTGTTTTGTTTACTGAACTTTACATTTCCTGCACACTGTACATTGAGCAGAATGATTGCTGCAGCATATGTATCCAAAGAGCAGGAAACAGACTGCCAACGACCTTCTCTAGATATCAGCAAAATAAACAAACATAACATGCACATCAGGTGGTCTGAGTGCCAGCACTGGGATAAACTGAATCTGCAGAGAAAGTACCGTCGGAATTTCCCTTTAAACCACACCAAGCCGTAAAGCCGCTTGGGTGCAGGGAGCAGTCAAAAGCAGATCAGCGTGTGAATGTTTTAAAAGGGGTAGATTAATTCACGTGAGCCAGGCAGCTCGGCTGGAACTGCTGCTGGGCTGCCTGCTTCCTGAGAGAGAGCGTGCTCCTCCTTCCCCTGCTGAAGGGAGAGAAGGCAAGTGTTCCCCTGGTGAGAAGGCAAGTGTCCTCCACTGGTGGGGCAGGTGCTGGGCAGGGACCTGCCAGCCTTTGCTCCACAGCTGATGGGGGCAACATGAAGAGGGTCTGTCTGTGCCTGGAGGGCAGAGAAAGGGGACCCGCCCAGCAAGGATGATTCTGTCTGGAAGCAGGAGTGTGTAACCTTCTCCCTGGGGCTGACAGCTCCCAGCAATCCCTTCTCAGGGAACTGAACCTTGCACTGAGTTCGGAACTCCAGGGGAGTAACATACATGCACATGTGTGTATGTGTGTGTGTGTGTGTGTGTGTGTGTGTGTATCTAATATGTGCATATGGCTGGCGGCTTGAAGTGATTGACTTCTGGGAAAGATGAAAAATGTTACTGAACCCTTGTGGAAAAGCCTGAAAGAATTTAATAGAAAATTACAGCCTTTCTCAAGAATTTAATATAGAATTATATAGGACAGTTAAAAACAACAATAGAAAGGATATTACTCTCTATTAAACTCTATAGGTTTCAGAGCAGTTTAAATAGGGCCTTTTAATGTTTCTGCAAGGATTCCTATTACATCCTGTAGGGCTTTTCCACACAGATCTTAGCAGCCATCAGGGAAAACCTGGTGCCAGTGAGCTCCTAAGCAAACAAGTCAAGTAATTCTGATAATCTACATTAGACCAAGTTTTGCAGCTCTGCTGCAGCTCCATGAGCCTCTGGGATTAGAAACAGTTCAGGGAAACTGGGGCTCTGGAAGAGACTTCCCGTTCTGGTGCCCCAGTGGTATGTGGTCATCACCACATAAAACAACCTTTCCTCTTTGAACAGACTGGACCTTAGAGGGGTGTATAGATGTAATATCTAAACACAGAGAATAAGCTTCATTTTGGACTAAGATATGTCAATAAACATAGTTGCATGAAGTAGGAAAAGTATGTAGGGATACCAGTGCCTTCTGGACAGCAGCCAATGAGGCCACAAGGGCACTAACCACTGCCTTCAGTGAAATTCTGCCTTTGGCCAAAGCTTTTGTTTCAGATCTGTTTTTCTCACATGTGTACTGGTTTAAGCATTTAAAGTGTATTGAATTAGATACTTTATGAAAGGTATCCATGTTCATAGCCCTATCTTTAACCATTATAAGAACAGTGGACAAACTATTTGGGTTACAGCACCTATATAGAAGATCATTACACAGTTAAATACACATACAGTAATATATGATTAATTTACCTCTTTCTGACCATGAAAGATACATTTTGTGTATTCCACTGCCTTTAGTTTAGCAGTGTCTAAAATTAGTGTATACATATTGCACATTTCCCATTCAGCAAAGCCATTCTAGATATCCTAAAATCTACTTCTCATCACTCATAGGAGCTTGAAAAACTGTTGTCCGTCTTCTTCAGCCTGCACAGCCTGACAGTACCCCATGGCTTACAAAACCAAATGAAAACCCCAGCAGTACTTATATTAACAAACATATCAGAGTTTTGAGGATTCAGACACCACTAATGTTTCAACATTGGAACTATATACCTGAGCTGTCCTTATACCCCAGCCGGAATCAAACACAAAGATCCCCTTAATATCACTGGCAGAGGCTCAAAATCCTTTAAGGATTTACACAGTCATACAAAATTTGAAGCTATTTATTTGTGTAAACATGTCTGCAAGATGAGGTTTCAAAGGCTGGAGGGGAGAGGAGATACTGAAGGACCCACTGGACAGGCTTGCCTCTGAAAACACATTTTCCATCTTTGTTTGTGGAAGAGTTCTCAAAGTGACTTGCCCGCTAATACTGTAAACCCAGTTGAAACATTAGTTGTGTCTGAATATAATTTTTCTCTGGATGTCTTCCTTTAAAGTCCAACCATATTCAAATGCTTATTGGAAGCCCAATTGCAAGGAGGGGAGAATCCCTTTGCCTGGTGAGAGAACCAGAAGCAAGAATCCTTCTAGGGGCAGTCTTATCAGCAAATCCATAGAGACTTATCAGAAGATATACATCCAGAGGTTTTCAGGCTGCCTTTTTGTACTTCTCCTTAGGCCTGAAGTTTGATATAATTATGGGACATTTCCAAGGCAGCAGCAGCAGCCCCTAACTAATCTTTCCACAAGATGTAAATCAGTTTCAGTAATTATCATAATAGATGGTTTGCTCATGTTTTCTTGCTGGGAAAAAATACCATGTCTTATAAATTCCTCAGTGCTGTAACATCAAAGCGGCAGGGTAAGCATGCAAATCCAGAGGGGAGGGGAGACTAATTTGATGAGGATGTATATTTGATAGACAGAGATTTCATTTAAGGGACCATCCTGAGTGATGTATGCCAGACTGAGCCCTGAAATCATATATACTGGGCATGAAAAGCATGTAGATCAGAGGTGCTTGCCCTTGAAGAACTCAAGTGATAGCTCATAACCAAGCACAAGTATGAAGAGCCAAAATATTTTGAAACAGCACTTTAGGGAATTAGAAGGCAGACGGGGAATCCTACACTGCTAGCAGCACACAGAGGGAAAGTAGGCTGTCTGTGCTTTGGAGGGTCAGGAGGGCTCTTTTGGGACTGGCACAGGCACAGGGCACTCCCCCTTGGGCTGCCAGGACCAACAACAGTCAGGCCAAAAAGGTCCTGGCCTCCCCATCACCAGGGTCCTTCCTGGTGGTTTTCTGCAGCTGGACACAAATCCCAAGAGTCAAACTAGGTCATTAGCCTGTTTTCTGTGAATGCAAAAGTGCTGTTCGGTGAATGTGGCATCCCAGGCCTTCTGTACCTCTCTGCAGAAACGTCTCAGAGGTGTATCACCCATGCAGCTTCACACCATTATTTTTATTCTCTTCAAATTTTAGTCCCCTTGATTGAAACAGAGAATCCCAGAGAGCTTTAGGGATCAGGGCACACATCCTGCCTTCAGATGGGCAGAGTAACCTTTCCAAAAGAGATGAATGGCATCGCTTTTTTCTTCAGGAAAAAACACCTCTGTGTGTTATACTCCAATGAGCAATAGGTTCACATCGCAGAGAAATGGTAGGAGCAGAGGAAATGAAATTTAACACAAGAGAGGAAAACAAGTAAACATTACAGATTTTTTTCAAGCGAGTCCATGTGCGAGTGATTAACTTTTGCTATTGAGGGAGGATGAAGGGGGAGCCAAGATTCTCTGTAACCATTACAAGAACTGAACACAGCAGCAAATATGGAAAGTTTCACCAGTTTGGCAGATGCCATAAAATATTTTTATCTCAAACACCTTATGTCTGTGGTCCTAACACTGACCCCAGCCTAGCAATTTGTAATCTCAGGAAACATTGCATTAGCTTTCATAGAATCTCAATTGTGACCAACTATCACAAAGCTGCACCTCTCAAGGAAAATTTACAGCCCCTGAACTGGGAATGTGCCACAGTGCAATGACAAACACTAGGTCGTCTGCAAAGATAGAGTGTTCCCATTCTCAGCATCCTTGGGACCGAGGGAGACAGGCTGTTGTTGTTGAGCAGCTGAAGAATGCACGCTGCTCAAAGCTCAAGAATGTGGAAATGGCAGAGCTTTCTTACAAGGTTATTAAAAATGACATCTTAACAACATCTGCAATTAAAAATGCTCAGAGTTGGAAGAGACCTTCCAAAAAAACATGTGGATCATAGAACTCATTCCGTTCTTATGACTTAAAAATCTGACAGCATAAGCCTAGAAAAATGAGAGAAGTGCCTCTTCCCTGTCTGTTGTTTAAGCAGCTTCCTCAGTTCCAAACTGCAGTGACAAATGATGGTTGTGTTGACCCTGGGGTGTCCTCCAGCCCTGTGCAGCAGTCCACTGCTACAGATGTTATTGGAGGAAAAGGGCATTACTGTTAGTATATCACACCTCTATATGTCATTATATCATATTCTGTGTATTCAAATATACCTCGAGGTGAAAAATAGCACCAGAAAGTTTTGAAGGGAACTGGACAACTCAAGGGTTTGGTAAAGTAGGTGCACTTTTCATTTGCATCTTGTTGATTCAGGTCCACCACCCATTAAAAAGCAGTAGGATTTCTGTGAAATGAGTTCTTGGCATTTCTGGTCTGGGTCTGAGCAGAGCTGTGGCCTCTTCTGAAGACCTGCCGTGGTTATGAGCACTATCAAGACTCTCTTGTTATTGATCTGAGCAAACACAGCCTCAATGGGCCAGCCATAAGGGCACAAAAGCTCAGCTCAAGTCCTCCACCTGATGTGAAGGGACCTCCTACTACCACAAGTTACGGCTTACATGCCCTGCAGCTGAACAGGCATTTCCTACTCCAAGGCTGGCAGGATGTCACCCTTGTCAGGTCTCAGATTCATGTTGAAACAGAACAAACAAACAAACAGTGCAAAAAGTAAAGGAAAAGGGAGTCCTTGGTGGGCTTCCTGGCAGCTACCTGGCAAGTGGGATAAAATGGCAGCTATAAAAGGAACATTTGAATTAAAGAAATGTTGGGATAGGGTTAATACAAGTTTGTTAATTATCTGGTAAGGACCTGCTCAGATGTACTTTGTCTCTGCATGTGCACACACACAAACACTTGCTTCAGTGCCTTGCTTGAATAATAAGGCACAACAGGGCAATCATTGTTGTACCATAATTGCACTCCTCGGGTGTATGCCAGCCATGAACCCGAAGGAGGAGTGCTATCAGCAGCCTGAGAAGTATGATTATGGCCCAACAAGGCATGCCCTGTTGTGACTTATTACAATTAGAAAAGCTATCTACACTGTTGCAAACATTGAGGTGAGGGCAAGGAGAATGTTTTTTAAAAGCCTGTGTTCTGATAGTGCATATTTAAAATGTTGTACCTGCTGCTAGGACTCCCCATTAGCCAATCATATTGCTCAAGTATCCTTTGAATGACACACTTCATGCCCCATCTCAACTCTATGCTGAAAGATTAGAGGAATTAGTAACATTTTTCGACCCTCTTTGAGCTCTCAAGAGACCTGCAAAGCAATAAGTGGTAGACAGCGACTGAAATTACATGCTCCTTACCAACACCAAAAAAACCCGCAACCCATTGTCAAGTATCTGGGGACAATTAACTGCTTTCCTTCCAAACAGATACATCTTTCAGCAAACAACTTGCAACTATAGTTAGCGGACATTAGCTGAAAGGAAAAAAAAGCTTTTTTACCACATGCTTTCATGGGTGAACATCTCCCATTCTTCAGCTTTCAAAGGGGGGTCAAATGGGAATGAGGAAACCTACCTATTATTGAAGCCTGATTAGCACCTTTAATAACCTCTGAGATGTTCACCTGGCACGCATCAGAGGCATGCAAAAGAAAGTATGGGGGGAAGCAGAGATGTACAACAAGCGGCAAAATATCTAAGTGAGAGAAAATGTTCACTCTGATGTGACAGGAATTGTTAAAACAAAGACAGTGCCTTTTCTCTGTAGGCACCCAGGCAGAAGCTTTTAGGGAGTGTTTGTTTAGTAATCCCAAATTAACCAGGGACTGTGGCAAGGATGCTGACATGTAAGGCTCTTCACCCAAAGCAAGAGCAGAACGGGTCCTGCATGTTCAGAAGGTTCTTCCACATTGAATGTAAAAGAGCTTCAAACAAACAAAATGATTGTGTACAGGTTTTGGTGAAATCTGAGCTCCCTCTAAACCACACTGGAGTAAAAGCTGCCTCAAAACAGTCCTTGTAAGAAAACAGCTAACACAGACATTGCAGCTTCAACCAGTTTGGGGAAAAATAATAAAAAGAGGGGATTGCATATGATATTAAATTCAGAGAGCTTTACAGACAACATCTGGACATTGGGACAGCTGGAGCAGCGTTGTGTAATGCCTGAGAAGGGCAGAATAAAAAAACCCTAAGAAATTGCCTGGTGATACCTAGTCATCAGCCAGTCAAAACACGTTGGAGGTAATGTATATTAATCACTGGAAACCTTAGATAAGTTCAGTAAACACTGCCTATTACACTATTAAAAACAAAAAAGAGAAGGCTTTGAAACGGCGCTGTGCTCAGGAGCCTGATCCAGAGCTCACTGAAATATGTTGGAATGTTTCCATTCACCTCAGTGAGTTTTGTGCATTGAGCTTTTTCAAGCCCAGGCAGCAGTTCAAAAATAACTTTACAGCGTTATCCCAATTGTTTATTTGTGTATGAACAGCACTGAAAAAGTACACATGGCCAAGCAGAAAAGGAACACTTACGAATATTTTTAAATTGCCGTCACCAAAACCACTAACAATATAAAAATTCAACTATTTATGATGTTGTAACACTGGCTTTAATAGGGATGGTGTTGGACAAACTATGTGTAATATAATCAACAAGCTAACAAACCCCAAGGCTCTCCTGAGGATTTTAATATGCAGAATGTTTAAAATATTAAACAAACAGTAATAGGGAAAATCAGGACATGATTAAATAGTTTTAACAATCAGTCCTGAAAGGCTCTCTCCAAAATCTGTTCAAACTGTTTCGTTGTCAGCCCACAAACTACAGAAAGCATGACATATATTTTAATGTGACCCAATAGGATAAAAATAAAGCTCTGCTTGTCCACTGTTGCCTGACTTTGGGTTCATTGAGTTAGGCTGAGTAGATTTGAAATGAATCAAGATGTTTAACATCTGCCTCCTGTTATTAGGATATTCTCTTCCTATTTATAAACAAATGCTTTGTTGGGGTTAGGCTGTGGATTCCATGACTCTGTGGTCTCGTGTTTCCTTAGCAATCTGAACTTCAGGCCAGTACTAAAAAGTATATTGTAAGTCTTCTGAAATTTCTGAAATCTGTAGATGCATGTAGGAAAAAATTATTAATTAAGAGACAGTACAGTCTTTTTGCTTGGTCTTACACACCTGACCATGTGGTAGAAGACATCACATTAATGCAAAAACAGATTTGTGAATAAAATTAGCTCATGGAAATATTTCTCAATGTTTCAGTTAGAACAAATGACATTATGTGTGTGTGCATGGTCATCACATCTTGTCAAGACTCTCATGCTAGTAAGGCTCGTATATCTTTCAGCTACTGACTTATGTAGGAAATCCCAACACTTCCACAAACGTAAATACAAAACATCTCCTTTGTTCTCTTAGTTCCTCTCTGTTACTCCCTTTCCATGAGAGCTTAGGTTAATCTGTCCTTCAATCTACTTCCAGTCACTGTGTTAGTCTGGATTCCTCCTTTCTGCCTTACATTTGGTTCCTTGCTCCATTCTGGCCTTTTCCTGTTAATGTATTGAAAGTGGACCCCTTTTCTCCACCTTTTACTGACAGCCTGGTGTGTGTGTGTGTCTGTTCTCTCTCTCACTCACTCTAATGTAACACTTTCCACTCTGCCCTTCCTGACTGCATGTCTTTTGCTCCCCCTGTTACCCTGCATTCTGCAGAAAAATAATCTTCCCTAGCATGCCCCTTCCCCTCTCCTTTCCTATAAAAAAACCCCCAAACCAGCACCACTTTCCCCCTTTGGAACGTTCTTCCAGAACAGACTCCCAGCTCTGCTCTGTGTACTGTCTCCATCTTAACCTGCTTCATTCAGTACTTAACAGTACCTGAATGTTTTTGATAAACATAACCTTAGAGTTCAAATCTATAGTTTTTTCTGTTTGTGTTCAGAGTACGTTCACGGCCAAAACCCTTAAAACACATGACTTCATAGCACAGTACTGCACAACATACTGCTAAGAATTTAGATGGATACACTCACATCCGACTTCATTGCAAACAATCAGGATCTTGCAAAACAAGGCTTTTAAAAAGAGGAATTCTTTTTTCTTTTTCTTTTTTTTTTTTTTTTTGAGAGCAGAATTTTATGAGATCACCTATTCCAGCCAGAAGGAATACTAATAAAGCAGGAACAAGAAATATCTACACCAACCCTGGCATTTCCTAACCCGTTCCTAAAACATGTAATTCCACTGTCTCCATCCTAGGCACCAGCGTTGGAATATCCTACCAAGATGCAAACAAAGTGTCCTTCCCTCAGCATCAGCCCATCGCTCCTTGCTCTGTCCAGAGAGGGCACAGAGAACTATTTATTCTCATCCTCTTCTGGAGCAACTTTTAATGTACTGGAAGGCTGTGATCATCTTTCCCTCTAAGCCTTCTTCTCTTTAGACTAAACAAACCCAAATCCTTCAGTCTTTCCTCAGGAGGTCATGCTTTCTAGGCCTCTGAATATTCATGATTTTTCTTCTTTGGGCTATCACTAATTTGTCTTCTTTCTCCTTAAAGCTGAAACCAAAGCCAACAGAGCAATGAATAGAAATCACTTCAGAGCTGATTTACTCTTTTACAGTAAATGAAAGATACTTTCTCAAACAACCTGCATCCTGTACTCGATTGCTTGGTTTAAGTATTACTTCATGTAAAGCTGCAGTGAGCACCTTAATACCAAAGGTAACATGATAATTCAGGTACAGTAGCTAAACACTAATTCATAGTCAATACTTGGGGGGTTTTTCCCCCTTTCCTTCCTCTCCCCCTCCCATTTTACACTTAAAAAAAAAGAGATGTATTCATTACCTGAAGTTATCCACCATTAAAATTCCACACACAAAGTTATTTTGGCTTTCAAACTGAATGGGAGTGGTTCTATATGTTTCTTTTATAAAACTAAATTGAATTTCATTTCCTGATTTTGTGTATAAACTATCTGGTATATCCTTGAATTTCTAATTCAAAGAATAATCACAGTATTTATTTTTAGCCAGTGTAAGAAATGTTACTGCAAATGATGTGTATATGAAATGAATATATTCTGATGATTATTTAATTGACTCAAGCAATGGAAAACTTGCAAATCTGGTGTTGATTACCTCATGTCCTAAGCAGGGAAAATATATAACACATTCGACCTAATATATGGCTATAAACATGATTAATGTATTTTCAGGATGTCCTACACGAGCATTATTTTCCAAAGATGACATTTTAATGATACTCAGCATGCCGTATGTGGCACATGTTGAAAATCTGTCATGTCTTTTTAAGTATCTTGATGTATGCACATACATGCATACAGTCCCCACGGCATGTATTCTTTCACTGAATCCATTTCCATACCTACGAGGGCCATGGCCATACCTATTTTCACAGGCAGGAACTTCAGTTAATGCAGTTCCCTAAGTTTGGTTCATCACTCCAAGTGTCTTAAGCTTAGGCACTAAATGATCCTGTGTGTCTAACTTGTGCTTCTCCCGGTAATGCCTCTCAAAATGTTTTGGTTTTGTCCCTCCTCATCCCAAAACAAGCAGCATGTTGGCTGCATGGTTCCCTCAAGGCCTCTCACTGTACTGCTGGCCTCAACCAAGTTCACACCAGGTTTTGAACACACTCTTTGGGCCACTTTTCTCTCTTTCTCCATGTTAATTAACATTACTTATCTGTTCAGCACGTTCTCAAAAGGATTTGGTTCCCTCTTTTAATCAGAAGGGTCCAAACCAGGGTCTACAAGCTGAGCTATCTCTTAGACACCAGCACACATCCTCTGACCACCTCTGGCTCAGGCTGACTTCCACCTGCCCTGCCTGTACTGGAGGCATGAGCCCAGGAAATCTCTGCTGCTGGCACCCCTGGTGCCCCCACATCTTCATTTCCATCACCCATGGGTGTTTAATTTAAGGCACACGATGGTTAAGCCTCTGCCTGGTGGAAGGTAGTGGAGGAAAGCAGAAGGTTTTGAATGCTTTACATACCAAAGGAAAAAGAGTTGCTGAACGACATTTAACCTGCCCCTACTTTCACCCGCCTATTCCAGATTTGGAATTACGACTCCCTTGGCAACAGTGATTCAAATGCAAAAGTACCAAGGTGGTACAGCAACACAAGGACTACTGCCCCTCTTAGCAACACCACACTGCTTACACCATTTGGCCCAGCCTGGCTGTCTCTGTGTCAATGACAGAGTCAGACTCTGACCAAGCTGAGAATGGGTTTGGTTCACAGAAATCATGCTCAAAACTCAGGGCTGCTTGTTTTTTTGGTTTTTTTTTTTTTTTTTTTTTCCAAGGCAGTGACCTCAGCTGGCCTGTACCCCAGGAGAACATGTGTCATCATCAGATTGCTGTGCTGGCACAGAAAGTCAAAACCACCCGACTGCCCCCCACTGCTCCGGCCTCAGAGGAAACAAACCCAAACGGGGCTTTGCAAGCAACGAGGCCAGCAACTGAGTTCTGCTGCTGGCTGGCTGAGTGTGGGTGGGTTTTGGCACTCTCAGCCCATTCCTAAAAGCCGTATCTCCTCCTGAAGGGTGGGAAGGATCCCTGTCCCAGGAAATAACTCAGGGAGTGAAGCCTGTGCGTGGGGGTATTTCCTGCCTTGGAGAGATAGTAAAGGGAAGCTGCTCCAGACCAGTGGCTGGAGGGGTGTGCTGGTGTTTGTGCCAGGCGGAGCCAGCCACTGGCTAGTTTAACTCCACAGCAAGATTTACATTGCTAAGCCCATTTCTCAGTGCAGCAGAAACAGGAAGGAGGGCTTCAGTTTACTAGGAAGTAGACTGGTTCAGCCAGTGGCATAAGCCATTTGATCTCTGTTGTCAATGTTTACCTGCTCAGGAACTCGATTACCACCTAATCAAACACCGTCTAATTCTCTTATTACTTAGATGATGAAGGAGAGCATTTTTCTCTTAAGAAATGTTTGAACCATTACAAATAATCTGTTACAAAACACATCAAGCTTGTTTATGACACAGAAGCATAAAATGCAGGTGGGAAAGTGGAGTGTAACCAGTCAAAAAGCCACTGATGTCTGAGTGTGTAAAGTAAAATCTCTATAGGAAGACACAAATAAATAAAAACTCATGCATGTATCACACATATGTATCACAATCACAGGTACACAACTGTACTGTAATAACATTCAGTATTATAATAATAACGCTGTCATTTCTAGCCCCAAGTAGGCCTAAAATGCACAGCCCAGATTTGGTGGAGAGTAGATGGGGATGAAGGGGCCCTTCAAGAAACGAAGAAGGGCCCCTGTGCCACTGATGTACCAAGTCTCAGGAAAACCTACAAGAGCATTTGCACAGCTCATGTTCTAGAGCAAATAGAGAAATACATGGGAACACCTCAGAAATGCGGGGTGGCTGAACAACACTGGGACAGGTTTCCCAGGGAAGTTGTGGAGTATCCACTCTTGTAGATATTCAAAACCAAAACTAGCACAGCCCTGAACCCCTTGCTGTAGATGACCCTGCTTTGAGCAGAGAGACTGGTCTAGGCAATCACCAGAGACACCTTCTGACCTCTATGATCCTGTGAAAGACACATCAAAGAAAATTGGACTTGTGTTCACTGCCTGATTTTAAGGACTATGGGGGGAGATAAGTGGGAACAGAAACCATGCAGAGCTCAGCAAAGGACTTGAAGGATCTCCACTGTTTCTGCTGAGAGGTGTTTGGAAGGATAAAAAGGGGAAGGAGGCCTAGCCCAGCATAACCACTGGCTCTGTAGAGATGGCAAATAAAGGTGTGGGTTAGGACGGTCCACACAAAGATGTCCCCAGTGCACACAAGTTATTCTAGTGAGGGTGCAAATGTCTGACCAGGGGCCTGTTGCAGCCCAGTGCTGGCTGTCAGGAAGAAATTGCTTCTGGCAGAAAGAAAGGAGCAGTTTTCCTGCAAGGAATGAGCAGCTGAGAGAAATTTTGCAGCTCTGGCTAAACCTCAACTGTTGCCAAGCTGCTCCCTCCGCCAGCCCAGTCCTGCCTCCCCCCTCCCCACTTTCTCCTGTATTTCAGCCACCTGGAGCTGCAGCCCTTCCCTTGGGAACCTCCTCAGCCTTGGAAACGACCTGGTATTTGGCTTGAAGAGGGCAGTTTTACTATCAGACTTGTTACCAAGGAGGATGTTCACTCCCTGACCTGTGAAAGTCACACCAGGCACCAGTATGTGCTCTGGGGTTCACACAGGACCCCAGCACAGCCCTGCTCCCTCCTGTCACCCCTACTTGTTCCTCCCACCCCAGCACAGCCCTGCTGCACAGACAGCTGCCCATTACTACTCAGTAGTTGCTTGAATCCCACTAAATGCTTGTCAAAGTGCCCAGAGAGCTGAAAAGTGAGCTCTTTAAATTACATTTGTTGAAAGATCCCTGGTGCCTGTTCCTGCTTTTCGTTTTCAGCAACTCTCTGAAATCATAGTTTGTTTTACAGTGATGTTTTGTTTTTCTTTTCCTGCATCCAACCTATAAGTCATGGATGATGCATACTAAACACATTAAGGGGGTTTCAGCGGGGCTGCACACCATGTGTGCATAAGGCTGAGGTCTGGGACAACAGCATTTTTGTGTTTGCTTTCCGTACTGGGAAGCTGGATGGTGTGATGGTCCCTCCTGCACAGCTCTGGATAAATATTTGGCCCCAACTGAAACCCAAGAAAGAGGTTGTATGGAGGGAGGAGGTAAAACCACACAGGACATCACCCAGGAAGAGGAGGAAGAACCAGAGTCTACTTGACGGGTTAAAGCAGAGTCTGGAAATCAGGACTGCTTGGATTGATGCCTGACCACAGCTGAAAACAGACAAGTCTCTTCACTTTCTATGCTTCTGTTTTCCCATCTGTGAAATGAGGAGAATCAACAACTTTGGTTCCCTTTGCTCAAGGAAGGTATATAGAGAAAGTGTTTTGAGCTCCAAAGCCATTTCTTTGTATACCAGGAGTGTATATTTTCAGAAGAGTTTTTAATTAAACAAAAACAGCTCCCTTGATTTAAGAAAAACTGAGATTTTTTGTTCTTATTATACATTTATAACCACACACCAGATTATATGACTTCTTTTTTCTAATCCCGTGCCTTTCCAATTTTGCTATTAACATGTCATAAGAAAATCACGGATGGTGTCCAAATTCCAATTCATGGGAATGGAATTAATATCTCCATTAAAATGAAAAAGGGGGAGTAATGTGGGGAAGTCTCAGAAGCCCTGGCGGGTAGTAATAGTTGGACTCATCTCTCCCATCCCAGTGACTCATTCTGGGAATGGATAGTGCCTCTGTCATCTTCAGACATTTAACACCTCTCTAACAAGATTTAGCATCAGCTGGGATGTGTGAACAAATAATATGAAGCAACCTGAGACTTCCTAGAACATCTGTCTCTAAGCTGTGTTAGGGCCTGATTCTGTCAGAGGTGGGTGGGAGCTGGCGAGGCTGCACATCGGGCTTTTTGGTTTTAATACCAGCAGCAGGGAATTTTGGTTACAAGTCATCCCTCCCAGATCATGTTTCTGAAGATGTAAAGAAGAAAACAAGGTTCAGAAAACAGCAGCCTGCCAAAAGGAAGAATATTTTAGGAAGATTTTTCTGTCTCTATCCAGATTATGTGTAAATGTAAGTTACTAAGAGAAAATGAGAACCATTTGTTTAAAGTTCAGATCCTGTCTGGCCTTTACTAGGCTAGGTTTCAAGCATCCTGTTTTGCCTAATCTCTGTGTCTCAATCCATCACCTTGATGCAACTTCCCCAGGAGAGATCTCCACAGCCCTATCCAAGCAGTTGGACTTGGGAACAAAAACATCAGTGCTGGAGATCTATCCGGGCCAGTTTTGTGTGTTGTCAAGAGTTTGAGCACAAGAAGAGTATGAAATACCCCTAAGCTGTGTGGTTTCAAGTGTCTCAGGTTGAGTAGGTGTCATAAAACTGAGTTCAAACCAAACCCTTTTCTCAAACTTTTATCTTCAAGGGAGCCCCATTGGCTGATTTTGGGCTGTAGATTCCAAAAATCTGACAGTGCCTTAACTCGCCCTTGTAATTTGGCTGTTGTGGCTCTACCACAGTTCAAATTTACAGCAGTCTCATCTCAACTGTGTTGAGACAGAAATCCCAAATTCAGCAGTACATGGGACAGGTGGAAACAAGTATTGAATATTAATTAAAAAAAAAAAGTCCAAATTTCAAGCATCTTTCTTCTAGATGTTGTAAATAGTTTCCAAATCTGAATTGCATAAAAACAATCCAGCATTTATATGTAGGTACTAAAACAATTCTGTTGATTGGGAAAACTTGAGGATCCTATAATAAAAATGTAATGAAAGCAGTGTGGTTTCCTGACATTTCCAGTGCACTATAATTCATTCCATGTAATTTATAAGCTCTCAATTTATTTTTAAAAGTTCTGAAAGCTCGCCATTTCATGGATATATTCCCCGTGAAACTTACCTCGACATATCTTTGGGTTTTTGATGGGGAGCTCTGAAAGGTTAGCCAAACTGTAGGCACTAAAGGAAAATCCATGCTTCCAATAATCCCTGCTCCTGCTTTCTGGGGAAAAAAACCTCACCTTCCCCTTTTTTTTTTTTGGCCATCAGCCCAAATGCACACCCCGTCCTGCCTATAGATCTCCTGTATGGACCTTCAGGGAAGAAGCAGACAAACCACCTCCCTTAACAAATTACAAAGAGCAACACACATTCTTTTTTTACCTACAGCTTTTAAAGCAACTCTGGTTGGGCACCATCAATGCAGACACACTCAGAAAGATCAGTAGTCTCTCTTCTGGTGACGTTCCCAGTGACAAGAAACATGACCAGCCAGTCAGAGAAGCAGACTATATGAGAGATATTGGTGAAAAAACTACCACCCATCATACAAGGTAGGAATCAAAAGGGAAACATCTTAGCACTGCAGCCATTGTCAGTCACCTGCCAGACAAAGAGATGAATTGTACTCATGAATATGTTTGTCATTACTAATATTTATTTTTTTTCAGAATATATATTCCCCCTTTCATTTCACAAACACAGAATCAGGCCTATGTCACTCAACAAAACCTTTGCTGCAAGCATTTTGTCAAGTTGGATGTTAGCCTGCAGGAACACTGAAAATTTTACAGGCTATGGAGATTTATGAAGATGAACTGTTGCAGACCCCAGTAATCAAACTGTTGCAATGATGAGAAGACATGATGATAAATCAGTGGTTTCCACTGTCAGTTACCATGCTGAGGGGAAAACCAGAACACGCAAGGGAGGATGCAGTCCAGGCACTTGGTAAACTCTCACAGCCTGCATCTGTGCTGATGGCTGGGCAGGACCTGCTGCCTCCCTCCATGCCTAGGCTGTTCTTTATCCCCTCGCAATAAACACAGTAACAAACACAATAAACAAAATAAACACAATAAACCTCATGGTGTAACTGCTGTGCCAGTGTGGAGGGACTGGTGTTGCTGTAAATGCATGTGCATCACTCAGTGAAACATCCCTCATCCATGGAGCAGCAACGGAGAGGAGAAACCTTTAGATCACTCTTGAGCAGCCTCATCTCACACCATCAGCCCACATATGTGGCTGATGGACTTACCTACCCCATAGGGCTACAGAAATGCTCTTCATGGGCATTCCATGGACTTATGGGATGTGGGGGTCCTGAACCCTCTAGATCACTGCTGATGATCACTAAGTGATTACTGGGATGGGTGAGATTTTCCTGAAAGACCTGACTCCTGAAGTCATCAGGTTACATGGAGATCTCAGGTTTCATTCTAAAAGAAAGGATTTCTAGCCCTGGTAGATGCAGAAATGTTCACAAAATGTGGCATCTAAGGGCTGCAAACACAATAGCCAATACAAAGAAATGAAATTAAATACTTTAAAATATCTTACTCTTTTACGATCAGTCTTACAATTAATTTCTGAAATTCCTGACATTATATGCTCCTTGACCTCAGAAAGGGCTTGTAATGCTGACAAATATTGCATTAAGATATAGCAGCCATCGTGCTACAGCAGCCACCTCTAAAATCTTTTCAATTGCCCAAGGTAACTAAATAATGATACTTCATTATTCACTGGTTGCTTAAGCTTTCTCTATATTAAGTGCAGGGAAGTTTAGATAACATCTAATTGCAAAATGAAGCACTGGAAAGTTTCTGAGGGTGGCAACTGCATACCTAAATGACATTTATTTATTTAGAAGTGCTTAAGACATGCCTTTCACTTATCTTAGGCAGACACAGAGCCTTGAAATCAAAACTCTCGCAATATCGCTTGGCCCGGTGCCTATACTTGGAAGAACTTTTTCATCACACCCAAACTAAGAAACTCCTTTCCCAGTTTCTATCACTTAATCATCCTCCTTCTGCAGACACCACCCAGAGTAAAAAACTGGGATAGGCAGAGAAATCCTTACTTAGCTACAAGGCTGCAGATGAATCTTGTAAACATTTTACCAAAATAATAAGAAAAGTAAGAATTAATGCCCCGAGTTTTGGCTGCCATGATTAATTTCAGAGCTAATTGTTCTCCAGCTGTACAAAACCCTGAATGAGGGGATTCTTGACTGAAACACTGACACAACCACAGCAATGGCAACATGAGGAGCAAGGCAACGGGGTAGTTCATGACTAAGTGCTAAGAATCCTTAGCAAAACTCTATGGCCACAAGGCATAGTTTCAGAACTAACATTTACAGGACAGGAAATCATGTTATGGGAAGAGCCACAAGACATGGAATCAGTGATCTCTGTGCCATCCATCACACACTTCATGCTGAGCTGCACTTTTTCAGTGGTTAATATGCTAGTACAGGCAAGGCCATGCCCACAATGTTCTCTGTCATCCCAACCCTATTACACAAATAGGTTTGAGGCCTCTTTCAAAAGACCCTCGGACAGTGCCTTTGAAAAATGCCTTCCCTTCCCCTAGCCCCAGAGGAGCATATGTCAGGAGAAGCTTTTCAATGCTGCAACCCTAACCCTTCTCTCTGTTTCAGATAAGTTGGACCACATCTGGCATTGCTCCAGCACTGTTTGGAATACGCACATATAGCAGCAGTTTAAGTGCAGAAATCTTTACCATTGCTCATTTTTGGCAAGGCACTTTTCCAAGGGAAGGGAATTTGTGCTGCTCCAATGCTGCGACCAGCGGTGCACAAAGGAAACCTTTCCACTCCAGGCAGGTGCACGTGATTCCAACATCTTCACTCCAAATTTGGAAGCTACAGCTGCTGCTTTAGACCACAGCAACTGAAAACACCCCAGGGGGAGAGCAAGCAAGAGGTTCAGATCCTGTATGTAGAGCCACGGCAACAGTGTGGGTTGGAGCCCTGCTGCAACTTGCAGCCATCGGGGTAGCACATCATGTGGTGCTGAGAGAGCTCTCTGGGGCAAGTGGGCACACAAAGAGTAAAAACAAAGTGGAAACAGCCTAGTTCCCATCAAGAGGAGAAGAAGACATGGCAGAGGGCTAATCAAATGATTCACTCCGGACAGGAAAGCAACACTTGCCCGTAAAGGCAGCAGCACAGGAAATTTACCCAAATGCCTCCATAGCACCAGAGAAAACGTAACTAGTGACAGAATCAGGCCTTAACAAGGAAGGACAAATAAGGGTAACACCAGAGTATCCTTTCCTACTTACCACCTCTCCTGCTTCTCCAGACCTCACTGACTCATGGGGGAGCCTCTCTGCTCTGCTCTGCTCATTTCGTGTCTTTGCTAAAAGAGTCAGTGACATCACAGGGAGAGATGAGCCTACATCACCAGAATGTGTTTGGGCAAGCCCAGAGTGGGCTTGTTTGGCCTGATACTCTGTAAAATGCTAAATACACTGATAGTCCTTCAAAACAGTTGAGCACTTTATTAACATCCAAGAGTGTATGGCTTTAATAAATTCTGCTTTGGAGCGCTCTTTGGTGTGCTGTGGGTCTGAGAATTCTCTGTGGTTTGTGGTCACTTGTTTTTCTAATATTTTGGTCAGTGTCCAATCTCCCTGGTGTAGCTGGATATACCCATGTAATTTCTGCTAGAATTGAATTTTCCACAGCACAGCTTTATAGCCCTCTGGTGTTCCCTGACACATGAGGAGAGGTTACCGCCGGTTTGACCAACTTTTACGTGTTCGCGCTTTCAAGTGAAGGGCAGAATAACATTAACTGAGCTCTTCAAAGTCCTGTGAAAGAGCTTTGGGGTGGTTTAGTCTTCCCAACAGGAAGCGAATTTCACCATCTCCTCTTTTGTGACAGCAAACATTTCCTGAGGTGTGGTAGAGCCCAGAGGGGAAAGTTGAGGTTTGATGCTTTACAATCCCATCACTCATTTTAAAGACCTTAACTACAGTTCATCTACCACCAAAGGAAGTCTTTCCTCCAAAAGATGCTGGGTGGAAGGGTGGTGGATGGGGCTGCAGTGGGCAGGGTTGCATTAGGGGCTCTGTCACCCCCATGTCACATCACCACCACCCAGCAATGCAGCAATCACAGAGTGTCAGGGCAGGATAAAAGACAGCAGCTCCCCATGTCCCAGTGGCAGATCTGGCCCAAAGGCTGCCTGAAGACATCTGAGAAGAAGTTCTGGAAGAGCTGCTGAAATTACTTGGGCGGAGGGAAGGAGCTCTGGCCCTACATGAGGCTACTAGAGGGTCTCTGCTGCAAGGCCAGCTCCCAGTGGGGCCATGTTCAAAGTCCATCTGATGGATGTAAATCTTACTTCAGCTTTCAGGGATAAGATGAAAGCCCCTCAGGAGATGAGAAGAATCACCAACCACTGGAGGTGCCCAAGGCTGTCAGGCCTTTTCAGACAGATAATAATGGCCAGACCAAGGGAATACCTTCTGGAGGAGCACTGCAGAGTTTGCTGTCCTCATTACCCTGCAGAGCCTGCAACAACCTTCCTCTTCACTGCATGCCTGCAGAATTCATTTAAAGGCTCAACAGCAACCTTTATTCACACTCCTGAACAGAAAAGTGAATCCCCACAGACAGCAGTGACACAAACTGCATTGCACTGACCCACCAGGGTTTGGTGTATTGTAGCTTTTTGGTCTGGCACTTTCTCCCATGAAGCTTCCCAAGTGGAAGCTCAGCTGATGCCAGACATGGATATTTTGTTCCCCAGGAGGCTGACATCTATTTTGGAAGGGACTGGACTGACACCACCAGCTTCATGTTCAGAGCCCACCCACACATCCCGTCTGTGGCTCAGCCAATAGAGGCTGGATGAGCTGACTATGTGGAGCTGGAGACCAGCAGGCTATTGATGGGTGGGAGCCCCCTTGACACATCTCTCAGGCTCCTCCCTTTGTGCTTTGCTGTCATCAAATGTAGGATACAGGGAAGTTCGTGCTCAGGTCTTTTGAATTTAGATTGCAGAAAACCATCATTCAAGAAATGCAGGTTTTCTTATCCACATCATATTCTGGATTTCATGGCGCTCATGAGGCAGAAGAAGCTCTAGCTCATGGTATAGTTATACAGCCCCCATTCTCCTCACCAGCTGAAGCTCTGACAGAAGAGACGTCCCCTACATCAATAAACGCTCCTTTGCGTGAGGAATTGCAGGGTAGAAATAGGTAATGCACCATCAGGTGAAGTGCCTTAGTTTCTGCTCTGGTTTGGAAACATTGGAGTAGGCAAATGCTCCTGGAGGCTTGAATAGATCACAGGCTGATTGTGAGCCATGAATGGGGTATGGGCAAAATAAAGCAAGCATTGTGCAAAGCTCTGGTGAGAACTCATCTGTACCATCATGGACATTTCTCATTCCTTGGGTTCAAAAAAGACAAATTTCGTCTGGAATGAAGACAAACAATGCCTAAGCAGTTGATTAAGGACATGGAGCCCCTACAGAAGAAGAAAACAACTGAAAGGACAAGACAAAGCCTGAGAGGGCTGCCATCACTTTCAAGAAAGATATCAAGGATGAAAATGTTACTGAAGTGCCAGGAAAAGTATTGCAAAGAACATAAAACCATTCAGGACTTTTTTCCAAGAAGAAAACCTCACCATAAATGGTGTCATAGCAAATGTGACTTGATACGCTGTTGAGGAATGGTGAGGAAATCCTGCATGCTCTCTACATCTCTGCAAAGATCACACAGAGAGAGTCGAACCCCTTTCCTTCACCTCTGACACCACTACAATGAAATGAATGTATATGATATCAATCTCCTTATTGACACAGTCTGAACATTCAGATGAATTTTGGCACAAATGTATAAAATTACAGGAATAATACTTTCCTTGCTCATTCAGCACTCAAAATACCAAATCCTAAAGGAACAAGACATTTGCTAAGGTTTAAGATAAGATCTGAATGTCTTCCCACAAAGTGAGGTAGACAAATAACTCTCAGAAATGTTAAAGTCATAAACGACCTGTGAAAGTTTTACCCCAGAGCTGTGGTGGGTTGACATTGGCTGGCTGTCAGGTGCCCACCAAGCCACTCTATCACTCCCCCTCCTCAACAGAGCAGGGGAAGAAAATGCAATTAAAGGCTCGTGGGTTGAGATAAGAACAGGGAGATCACTCAGCACCTGTGGTCTCTGTTTTACCAGTTCATTTCTAAAAACCTAACTAACTGCACCTCTTTATAGCAACAGAGGCCCTTTCAATCTGCTTGTAACTACTTTACTCAACAGAACCTTGCACCCAAATATAGCAAATGATAAAGGGGATCCACACTACTTCTGCCAAAACTGTCATATCCCTTCACCTTGTATGTGGCTGAAACAGCTTCAAGTGCTGTACAAATCTGTCCACCTGTGAGCAGGTCCTCCAGAACACTAAAGCAGCAGTCCATTCCTGAGAATGAAAGTTGATTTCAGCGCTGTCAGATGCTCTCAGTTCAACAGGTTTTAGCTGCTTTATTAAAACATTGGCTGTAGTTATTTGGGCTGGGGTTTTTTAAGTGCCCACAGACTCCTAAGGACTGCATTCCAACACATTAAAATGTATTATATTATTGCAATATTTGTAGTAGCACTTATTAAAACTGTGTTCAGGGAGTTGGGATCATAAATCCTCCCGGTCTGCATCCATGCCCAAGCTGGAGTATGTTTATGTTTGATAGATGGGCTATAAAATGAGGGCACATTCTCACGTGTGAAGTGTGAATAGTTTCTCCACTTATTTATTGCAGTTGATATTATATGGGACCTGGGACAAACCCTGTGTTCCAGACAGAACTGACAGAAGGGGGAATGACGGTGAATAAAAAGTGTGTTGTCAAAGTGCCTGAATAAACACCAATTAAATCTTCCAATTTATTTTCTTGGACTTTGAATCCAGCAAACAGTTCTAAAAACCATTCCTGATCTCCTTGTGTTCACATACTGTAGCTGCTACACTATTTCAACACCAAAAGTTTCCCAGTGCTGGACCCCATTCTGCAGTGCTTAGTTAAACCCGACCAACACACAGAAAACAGAAGCAGGGTTAGATTTGGAAAAACTGGACTTGAACAAATGTGCAAAATATACTATGGCCTCTCTGCTAGAATTTTGCACTCTGAAGCTACTTATTATGGCTGGAGAACAGTGCAAGTGATGGCTAGATAGAGCTTTTAATCTCCAACTAATGTCCCCTCTGTAAGGCTGGGCTTTCATTCTTACACAAGAGTCTCTTCAAGGACTGTGGTTGGTTCATCCCTCTGAAGTTAATTAAAACAGCATCCTTCATAAACATTAAAATCCCTCACTCTCTTACAAAGCAAAGGAAGACAGACAAGGCTATAACATGAAACGATGATACATTAATCATGCCTCAATCAGAAAGGATCTTGAGGGAGATCTCACTGTCTGCAAGTTGCTTGTAAACATGTTGTTCAGCCTTACCAAAATCAAGTGTATTGTATTTTGACTGAAGCACGCAAGCACAGAGGAGTGAGTAGGATGAAACAAGACTCTTTATCAAAGCAAGTCACAGCCAGAGAGTGTTTCACCTCCTTCAAAACCAGATAGGGAAAACACATCAGAGCTTGAGAACGTTCCCCGCATTTCAGAGATGAGGGGCAGTAAGAAGAGCCAGACATTTTAGTGTTACAGCTCTTATGTCACATTTCAAGGGTCAGACTTTAAACAGAGCATCACAAGTGCATGTGGCAGGAAAGGCAAGGGAAACATAGAGGGGAGCTGATGCCATGGGAGCAGATGATGACAAGGAAAGTAGTGTAGGCAACAGAGGACAGTTTTGAGGCTGAGCCTACATTTTCTTCATTTCACTTGAAAATCACTAGAGCTTTATATGTTTCTCTCTTATTTCCTCCTTGAAGCTCACCTTAAGTAAACAGAATATTTGCAAACATCCTATAGCCTTTATTTAGTATTAAATATATAGATAATGACAGCACTACCAAAAAATGTGGACATGAAGGACTTGTAAGCACCCCCACACCCAAGCCTTGAGGTTTAAAGTACAGGAGAGGCCAACACAAATTGCACAACACTTCTTTCTCACACATGCTCATACTCAGCCTTCTAACAATTACAAGGACCAGTGATAGAGAGGACTATTATTTGCAGTAGTGTCACTGAGACTTCAATGGCTCTGTGCTCAGGTGGGGGCCAGTGACTAGTGGGATTGGTGCTCTTTAATGACAAGAGGATGTAGCCTCAAGCTGCAGCAGGGGAGGTTCAGGTTGGAGGTCTGGAAGAATTCTGCCACAGAAAGGGTTGTCAAGAATTGGAATAGGCTGCCCAGGAGGTAGTGTAATCACCATCCCTGGAGGTGGTCAGGAATTGACTGGACTTCGCTCTTCGTGCTGTGGTCCAGTTGACAAGGGAAGATTGGTCAAAAAGTTGGACTTGGTGACCTTGGAGGTCCTTTCCAACCTGATTGAATCTGTAATAACTTTGTCAATGACACAGAAAGCGAAATCAAGTGCACCCTCAGCAGGTTCGCAGATGACACGAAGCTGAGCAGTGCAGTTGGCACAACAGAAGGACAGGATGCTGTCAAGCCTAAGAAGTGGGCCAGTAAGAAGCTCATGAAGTTCTGCAAGTTGAAGAGCTGCACCTGCATCAGAGCAATCCCAGACATGAGTAAAGACTGGGAGAAGAACTCAGTGAGAACAGCCCTGGAGAGAAGGACTTGGGGGTGCTGGTGAATGAGAGGCTGGACATGAGCCAGCAATGTGTGCTAAGAACCCAAAAGGCCAGTGGGATCCTGAGCTGCATCAAAAGAGGGGGGGCCAGCAGGTCCAGGGAGGTGTTTCTGGCCGTGTACTCTAACCTCATGAAACTCCACCTGGAGTCCTGTGGCCAGATCTGGGGCCCCCAGCATGAGAAGGATGTGGACCTGCTGGAGCAGGTCCAGAGGAGGCCATGAAGATGATCAGAGGGATGGAGCACTTCTCCTACAAACAGGCTGAAAGAGCTGGGGTTGTTCAGCCTGAAAATGAGAAGGCTCCAAAGAGACCTCATTGCGGTCCTCCAGTACTTCAAGGGGGCCTATGAAAAAGAGGAAGAGCAGCTTCTTACTTGGGGAGATAGTGAGGGGACAAAGGGGAATGGTTTTAAACTAAAAGAGGAGTGATTTATATTAGATGTTAGGAAGAAAATCTTTACTGTGAGTGGTGAGACACTGGAGCAGGTTGCCCAGAGAAGCTGTGGATGCCCCATCCCTGGAAGTATCCAAGACCAGGCTGGATGGGGTCCTCAGCAACCTGATCCAAGCGGGTGGTATCCCTGCCTGTGGCAGGGGGATGGGAACTAGGTGATCCCTAAGGTCCCTACCGACCCAAACTATTCTATCATCTTCTGTTGTACACGTGACGTAAAGCATGATAGACACAGTGGGTGAGGCACACAAATGCATAGAGTGGCAGTGGAAACCACTGCGGGTTTATAGAGTCATGAAACAAAGCCAGGAGCAAGAACTGGGAATAAAAAACAACTCAGGATGCCCCTCACTTCTGTATCTGCCCATCCCTGCTCACATGCCCTCAGAAGGTGTTGTGACAGGACAAGCTATGTCTGTGTCAAACTGGCAAATCTGCCTTGTCTCCTACTGAACATGTGTCCAAACATAACAGAAACATAAATGTATGAAATTATGTGCCAGAGAACAGATCTGCCCAGAAAAGCTGCTTGACACTCCACTGAAGCACTGCAACTAAGAACCTATTGAGGCAGCATCAGTAGCTATCAACTTTGAACCATTACACTCCTGAATCCTGTAGGGAAATGGTTTTCCACAGGGGAAATGCCAGTATGAATAGAGAGGAGGCCAACACTTGTGAAAGAAATGGTTGGCAGAGACTGCTTCAGCATGTGTTGCTGCTTTCAGTATCCCCAAGCCAGGCAGACAAGTAGGAGACAGAAGAGCAAGGTAGCTCTGTTGGCTTCATAAACTTCAGACTCATCCAGGAGAAGGATAGAACCAGGAGCTTTCTGAGTCCATAAGCATTCCAGGGCACTTCAACACGCCAAGAGTACAGTGGTTGTGGTTAAGCATGTATTTGGCTATGGCAGCACTCCTGCAATAAGCGTTTCTCTCATTTGGCATGGCACCATTAAACAAGGAGTTCTGCAGATCAGTAACCTCAGATGGGCCCTGAGGGTGGTGGCTGTGATGCTCAGGAGGAGCTCTGAGGCTGGTCCAAAGTGGACAGTAAAAGCCTGGGGAAGCTCTTCTGCCTTAGCCTGATATGCCATACAGAGTCAAAGCTCAAAACGCTGTCTCTTTGCAGTCCCATGAGGCCTGGAGTGTGTCAGATCTCCCATGTGTTCAGCTTTTAACAGGCTGGTGATGTTCACTCAGGCAAACCATGCCAACCCATTACAAGTTTGCAACTGCAAAATTTTGCCTGAAAATGGAAAAACAACTTCTTGCTCCTTGGTATAGCTGCTGATCTGTTAGTACTGGGGTGTCAGTGCTCAGGATGGTCCACCACTGTCACAGCCGAGTCTGGGCTGAAAGTGCATAATGGCCTCCCCTTTTCTGAAGGTGGAGAGAGGCAAGAGCTGACCTTTAAGAAACTTGGCCTCACTAGTGTCTAGTAACAGCAAGGGAAGCAAAACAAACCAAAATTTATTTGAATCCTGTGGATGGAAATCTGCCAGGTATGCACAGACCGCTTGGGTTTGCAGAGGGGGAAGGTAGGATGTATATACAGGTGAAGATAAAAAACCTGGAATTCCAGTGATTACACAGAATGTGAAGTCAGCGTTAATTGAACTTTTGATTCAGATCCCAAATTTTAGTGTTGTGATAGTACTCTCTGATCAGAGATAAGAGTAGTGAAAGTAAAGCCAGGCACAGATGGTTTGTGTTAGAGTCAGATTAAACTTTCTTCCTCTAAAATAGCTTCTCACACATTACATTTAGACCTGAAGTTCCATATTTTTCCTCATGCTTTCATTTGCTCTATTTACTTAGACTTGGCTATTTCCTCTCATACGTAATTTCCTGAAGCAAGACATAGCAAACCAGTCGCTACTTCAGGTAATCTCAAGTTTCATCTATTTCAGCAAACATAAAATGTCCAAGTAAGTTTCCTTATCTTCCGGAGCCATCGCTCTTTCCTGTCTTTGTCATCTCACCATCAGCTCAAAATTTAGCAACCCCCCACTTAGATATGTGGAGGGCCTCACAGTTCTTCTCTTTTTCACCTGCCTAGGGCCTGTAACGTGTGTTTACTGCATATTGTGTCTTCCCTTGACTCCTTCTGTAATACTAAAAGCTGATTTCTCCAGTCCATTCACCCACCCAGACCTTCAGCAATTGCTGTCCTGACAGCCACAACTGTCTCCTGTTTTGCCTGGGTGAGGTCCATGTGAAAGAGAAATGAAAATATTACTACTTTGCTTGTATTTGCCTAAACAGAATCACAGTCTTCAGATACCATCACTGAGTGCCCTTTTTCACTAAATGAGGTTCAATCTCTCAGTCTTGATCAGTGTGACTCACAGCTCTCCCAACCACATACATTAGGCTGCCATTTTTTTTTAACTCCTTCTACTCTCAGTTACTGATCTTAAACTACCCCATTTTCAGGTATAAAGGGCATACACATGTTTGTGCGTGTCTCTCTCCATCCTAGATATACAGAGCTTACACTGTTGGTCCTTATCACATATTACTGAGCAGAGGTTCCCACGCTTTCAAACTGCAAGGATGAAAACATGTCTCAATATTGCTTCTTATTTACGCTACTTAAATTATTTTTGCAATTCCCATATTAACATGGATCATATTTTCTTCTGAAATATGCCAAAGAGAAGCTTACCCTTTATCTGGCACAACAATTTCCTGAGAAAGGTGCACAGCACAGAGCCTTAGCATGTTAGAGTCTGACATGGGTCCTTGGGCCAGCGTGCACATACAAGCAACTCCTTGTGCACCTGTTTGTGGTTCATCTGTGGGACCTGGTAAAACTAAGAACTGCTGCAAGAGACACACATTTGCTTTGAGAGGCATCTTCCCCATAGTGGTTCTGGGATCTGCTTCCTCCTGCTGCTTCTCTGTTACCCAAGCCTCAGGATAACCCCTGAAATAAACTGCTTTTAGAGTTTCCTGCTGTATATGAGCCTTGTTACCTTACTTAAAGTGAGATTCAGCCTCCGCTGTGTTAAGCCATGTCAATTAATTGACATTTATCCACTCCTCACCTCTCCCCCACCAACTGCTTTTCTTCTCCCTCCTTCACCCACTCCTTCTTCTTAATCAATCCCTCATGTACTTTGGGCTCTTCAGAGTGAGCCTTCCTTCCTGCCGTCAAGTCAGAGAACAGACACAGGCTTCATCACACCAGGGAAAAAGGTATTATTATATAATACTACTTAGCCTTCTTAAGAGTGTTTAATGCTCAAAACTGCCCAAGCACAAACTGGTTCATGTGACACAGAGCAGGAAATGATTTATAAATGGAGAAACAGAGGCAGAAAGGTAACAGGAGTTGTGCAAGGTCTCACAGAGAGATCATGGCAGGGTCAGAAGTCTCTTGACTTCTAACTCCAGACTTTTAACTCTTTACTGGTTTCCCAGAACATGCTGTGTTTTATGTGTTTCATTTCACATGTTTCATTTTAAACTTCTAATTACTAATTGATCTATGTTTGAACCCACTGCATGCAAAAATCCTCAGTGTTGTGCAGGCACGCACTGCACATCTCATGGGTAAAGGAGGAGCTGACTCCTTGCTTCCAGGGCAGACCTCACAGTGACCCTACAGCCCAGGCTGGCACTGGGCCTGCCACAGGGTTTATTCTCCCTGAGCTGAAGTGCATATCTCTACCCTGCCCCAGGAAGAGTTGCACTCAGACTCTCAGGGCACCTCCAGAAGGGCTGGGTCACCAACGCAGCACAACACACAGCCATGCAGTCATAGCACACACAGAGACACGACACACACAGAGACACAACACACAGACACAGAGAACACACAGACACACAACACACAGCCATGCAGTCATAGCACACACAGAGACACGACACACACAGAGACACAACACACAGACACAGAGAACACACAGACACACAACACACAGCCATGCAGTCATAGCACACACAGAGACACGACACACACAGAGACACAACACACAGACACACAACACAGAGCCATGCAGGGTCACAGCACACAGAGACACACAGCACACACAGAGACAGCACACAGCCATATAGAGACACAGAAACACACAACACACAGCCACACAGAGACACAGCACACAGATATAACACACACAGAGAACACACAGAGACACAACACACAGTCATGCAGAGTCACAGAGACACAGAGACACAACACACAGACACAGAGAACACACAGAGACACAACACACAGTCATGTAGAGTCACAGCCGCACAGAGACACGACACACAGACACACACACAACACACAACAGAGACACAGCACACAGCCACACAGACACAACACACAGCCACCCAGAGACACAACACATAGACACACAACACACAGCCATAGAGACACTGACCAGCTCCCTACGTCAGGTTTAGGCACCTCAGCATGGAGACAGGCTTTCATTACCTGATTTCAGACCCCAAATCAGTGCTTCTGTCCTCAGTTCTGGCAAACCCATACAGATGAGCATATCTGCACCATTTAAAATTACTTTTGGAGCCTGGGGCATAGTGCTGGTCTATTTACCCTTCAAATTGAGAATCTGGCCTTCTACAGACAGGGCAGTACTTTAATATCTCATGAAACCTCAATTCCTTACATTTTTTTTTTCTAATATTTCCTACTAATTTATGCATGTAAGCATATAAACAAATGTTAAAAGTAAATCCACCTCGAAAAAATAATTGTCTAGACTTGCAAGCAGATACAGGTGGAAACTTCCAAAGTCCACATACAGGCACATATATATATGTATATATAAAAAACCACACAGCCTATGTCTGAACCAGCTGCCTCTAACCAGACCTGAATTACAGTGTAAACACAGACATGCATATCCCCTCTGCCTGCAATGTGTCTGATTAAATATTTTGTTAGCCAACATGTTTTGCTGGGTTGGTAGAAGGATTTCCAGAGCATTAATTTTTGTTTCTAAAGGCCTGCTGGATTTAGGTGTATCCTGCATTTTTCTGTTCTGTTAAGTTTTTCAAAGGGATTCCGAAAATGCATCAAAGTAACTCCAGCGAAAGAGGCTAAAAGCATAATTCCATAAACTGCAGGGAAAAGTACTAGAAGTCACATAATGCATTTACTTTTAGGCAGAAAAATTAACTCTTGGGAAAACCATGGCATCAGCACACTGCCTCACACCCTGGCCTGTGCTTGTCATATTATTGCTGGTTTCACTAGTCACTTAAAGGAATTTACAGTGCCCTTCATTTATAATTGCAGACAGAAATTAGAACAGTTACAGTAATAATGGACTGCTGCTACCAAGCAGACATCAGGCCAATTTCACTCCTACCTCCCAGGGCTCCCTATCTCCTTTTTTCCTCTCCTTGCAGCACAAAGGAATTGCTGCCCAATTCCAGCGTGGAGGTGCTATCCTCCACTGACTTCTGCTGCTCGTGGTTTGAACACCAATAAGTAAGAGCAGAAAACTACCCCCAGTAAAAACTAGAAAGTCAGTAATATAAGAGCAAGATAAGCGCAGTGACTTGACACATATCCTGAGGCAGTGAATTTGAATCCATTCCTTGATCTGAAGTGCCAGACAACTTTCAGGTTTTTTGATATGCGTATGCTGCAGCAGCTTTTATTGAAACAAAGAAGAGAAGAAGAACAAAGGAACAGAAGGAGGAAAAAGAGAGCATCTCTTCCCAGTTGTGTCATATCTAGTCAGAAGTTTTAACTTGGATCCACAAGGCTTATGCAATGATAACCCTGCCTTGGACTGTTTGCAGCACAGACTTTGTCTGGGAACAACTGTTCTCCATCAGGATATTTTAGGAGAAATTTTATTTGTATTAGAAGAGAAGGCATGTCTCAACGGAGGGGTCACCTGGGACAGAAGGGATCACTGGTGAATTTAGGAAAAGCATTTCAAACCTGACTGATTTGGCATATGCAAATCTCTCTGCTCACTACCACTGAAAATCCACAGCCCTGGCTCCTCTGCACCACCCTATCCTTTCCCTGATCAAGTGTCCATGGCACCAAACTCATGGATAACCACAGTGGGGACGACTCTGCTGAAGCCACAGAAGTGGCATGAAGTTGGCTTGCTATTGCTACAGCATCCCTGACCAAGTATCGATCAATGTCTTCCACCCTCATTACCTGAGGGTAACAAACAACTCAGTCCTAATTCTCCTCACACACTCATGCATGTCTCCTCCCAGACTTCTGGTGTCCACACTGGGTCTTGCCTGGTTTTAATCACTTCTCTGGTTCTTGTATTCAGAGCTGTCATTCCAGTGGTTCATGCTCTGCTATTTGTCTGCTATATATCCCCTTAAAAGAACCGTGCTACTCCAAAATGAGTCTTTTTTGCAGCACAAGTGGTATTCCCATTTATACAACTGGAATAGGAATTATGGTTCTTTGGGGAATTCTAATTAGTTTAATCACATCTTGTGTGGATGACTCAAATCTACCACATTAGTTTGTATAAAGATACTCACTTTTTTTTTTTCCATTCCAGATGCATAGTCTACTAATTTTCTACAGGTGAAATGTCTGGGGTTTTTTTTCTGTGGTTATAAACCTCTTAACATTTTCTTTTACTGAATATCATTTTACTAATTCTAGTGTATCTTTTCTCTAACTTAAAAAAAAATAATACAATGCTTTAATTTAATTTTCAAAGTGGAAGTGGCTTGACTTTTTTAAAAAGAGAAACAATGGTGAGACTTTTTTATAATTACTCTATGAAAATCCTCACCACGTTCTTTGGCTCATTGAACAGGTACGAATGCTTTTCTAATTTAGATATATGTGTGTGATAGAATAGGTGGCTCATCTCATTCAGTCTCCTGACATCACAAACAACCACGTAACTACCCACAAGAGCACAGAAGTCTCCTTTTAATGCACACAGTAGTCCACACAGGTGCCTCCAGCACCCAGAGAGCAAAGCTAGACCAGCTGAGGCAATTCTTACAGTATCCATACAATTTGACAGCCTAACAAGCAGGAAGTGCCCAATTTCCATGTCAGCATCCTTTGAGGGACAGCAACACACACACAAAAAATAATAATCAGGATGACTCCGTATCTGTTAAATAATTCCTATCACAGGTTTACCAATACTGGTGGAAAGACGACTTTCCTTCCTTGCCCCAACACCTGCATCAAGAGGCCAAAGACTTCATTCTTCCACTGCTTAAAAATCTCCACAGTTCCACCCTGAAGCACAAACTGCAAAGACCCATTTGAACTCGTGTCATGTATTTTAATAATTTTGTTTTTTATGCCTCTTGTTTTCCTTAAATCCTGTGGTGTTTTAAAAACCACTAAACATATCATACCTTAATGAACAAGCTGTGCTGCAGCCAGCACTAAGGGCTGTTCCCTATCTGCCTCATGAACACTATCAGCAAATCAGAGAACTATTGAGGGCTGAGGATGTGTGTTTTGACCTCTTCTCTTTATTTCACAGAGACATTCATGGGTACAGAGTCCTTGGCAATATTCTGGCCTTTGATGCTGTAAGCAACACTAGCAGGTAACACCAGCCCTTCACATAAATGAAACTCCTTTGTAGTTGTACAGCAAAAGTCACAAATCATTCTTCCTGTTGTAGACCACTGACTTTTACAGCTCACAAAGCTTCTACACACAGAGAAAACTACCTGGGAGGTGTTTAGTGGGAATTTGGTGATGATCCACCTGATGTCCCAGGTGGAGCTCAATGCCATAAAGCCCAGGGACCAGGTGGAGGAAAACTCTTTTCACATGTTGTAAACTAAAATCAAAACCAACAAGCAACCTTTATTTGAAGAGGCCACAGCCTGTGTGCTACACAGTATACATTCATCACTGCCTGAGAACAGTTAGATTCAAAAACCTAATTGCCCTTATTGTTGCCTTCCTCTCAAAACCTGCAGCAACAGCCATGCCCAAAGACAAGCCCTGCTACCAGGCTGGCCATAGATGGACTATAAACTGAAGGAAAGCAGCACAATCTGTTAGCACAAAATCCCTCAGCTGCCTTCCCCCTCCCACCCCGTGCCCCCAGTTGCAGTGGTTAAAACCAGCTGCCATTCAGGAAATTAAATTCAATACCTATGATGTGATTTTTGAGAGTGCAGCTTTCCAGTGAAAGGGAGGTGAAGTATTTCCATCACTTCTGAAAAATCAAACTATTTAATGGAGTGCCTGTCTGACAAGGACATAAGCCTAACTTCACACACCTGTTGTGAAAGCCTTCGGCTTCAATTAATGGCAGGTAAAAGATGCATAATTAATATAATAAGACACCAGGAAATGAATATGTTAAAGTTCCCACTGCAGTCTTAACNAGGACATAAGCCTAACTTCACACACCTGTTGTGAAAGCCTTCGGCTTCAATTAATGGCAGGTAAAAGATGCATAATTAATATAATAAGACACCAGGAAATGAATATGTTAAAGTTCCCACTGTTTTGCTGGCTTTCTGCATAGAGGTGAATTTCCTGTTTTTCCTGGTTAAATGTATATACCAGAAATTACTCATTAAATGTCAGGAAATGCAATTTGAGTGAGTTAAACAGGTTACTGGAAAAACCTGGATGGAGTAAATTATTTGGTGTCACTTCTCCAATAAGATAATACCTTCCTTCTGTATTTATGAATTGTTCATGAGCAGGCTTATATTTTACTAGGGATTTTCCTCCTTGTTCAACAGCAGCAAGGAGATGACATAAGTGATTATATTCACTGAGAAGGTGACATCATTCAGAAGATATTCTTGACTCCAGCTTCAGATACTACTCTCCACTCAGTCCTTGTGCAGAGGTCCTGCATAGGGCTCTTGCACAAGGACTGCTTACACCTTCAAAATATAAAATTTAAATGCACAACACTCAATTTTACCTCTGTGAGACTGGTCACAGAATTCACAAGCTCCTAAATACATTCATTTCAGGGCCAGTGTTAACTTAACAATGGCTACAAAACATGTGAAGTACAAATGTTCAGATGACTGTAATATCCACATGTATTGTTGCAAACAGACAAAACCCCCCAGTAATTTCCTCCAAGTGAAATGTCCTAGGCAGCAAATTTAAAAACAAAACCCAAGATCCACTGTTTAATTCGCAGTCCTGTGTTGCAAGTAAGAACCTCCCATTTGTATTTCCTTATCTTTGAATTATTTGGGCCATCTTATCTTTGAGCTAAGCAGGGCTGTTTGCATATCCCAAAACTGGTGCATTAAATCTCCTAACACCCTTCTGGAAGCTGAGCAGTCGCACACTGCTATTTATCTGAGGTGCTGGAGAGCTTTCATTATGCAAGGTCACTCAGTAAAACTAACTGAAGGTGAGGTGCAGAGAATGTTATTCAAAAAACTAGAAGGAGAGGCTGGTTTGGGGTTTTTTTTTTGTTTTAATAAAGAACAATTGTGCAACTGGTGAGCAATAAACTTGGGCAAAATGTAGTTTATGGGAGAAATATTACTAAATATCCCACAATTTCCGCATATGGGAATATATGTGGAAAATGAAAAAAAAAAAAAAGGAAAAAGGGAAAAACCCCAGCTTGCAGAAATGCATATGTCGTCATAGATACCATGGTATACGAACTGTTTATTGGAACTGTGTCCCATGTCAATACTGAGGAAAATAAAGAATGGAAAATAACTTTGGAATTGAATAGAGACCCTGTCACAGTTAAATTTGATACTTGGAGCCCAGGCCAACATACTGCCAGGACAAAAAGGAAAAAAAGTATACAAGAAAATCAGGAATAAATCCAAGATGGAAAAAGTAAAAGTTAAATTAGCATCATACAGTGGAGAGAAATATCAATAATTAGGCAAATGCATAATAGCCCTAAGAAGTCAATTACTTTTATGACAGTGGGGCTGGAAACACAGGCAGCTTTAGGTCTGAACATTTGCAAAGAATTAAGACTGGATAGAACATACAATGGGTGCTGTGTATGATCTAAACCGACAATGAGAAACCAGAGGAATTCCAAGATATTTTTGATACAGCAGAATACAATAAAAAGAAATACTTAATGTTTTTTTCAGCCTGAGGTAACCCTTTCCTCCCCAGCCACTGTTGCACCCAAACAGTTTCCATTTGGCCTCTGCAGGCACTAACATACAAAAAAACTGTAAAGAAAGTATAAAAACACCCCATGAAAGCAGCCAAAAGAAAGTGAACACTATTGTTCTTACAAGTCCTGTATTTTCCTGGGTTTAATTCCAAACTAACTTTATTTCTCCTTCTGGCTATGCCTACCTTCAAGCTACCCAGATCTTGGCACGTGCTTGTAAAATACCTCACAACATGGAAGTTGCTCTCTTCCCCTCCTCCATCTGAGCAGATGCTTGCCCTGATTTTGGCTCTTTGAGGCCCTACAATGAGGACAGGTCTGCAGCAGCCAAACACCACACACTGGCTCCATAATGTCACCCAGGAGCCCAGGCTCTGCAGGGCCAGGGATACCTCGGGTCACATTTCTAACATGCCCCAAGGCTTCCTGCAGTGCCTGGACTGGCAGAGCCGCTTCTCTTGCAAACAAAAATGCCCTGGAAAAGCACTTTGAAAAAATATCAAATGAAATTTCAGTTCACAGAAGGTCAGAGAGGCAAGGAGAAGTGACAGGACCGAGACCATTCAGCAACCCCAAGACAGCACCCAGGTACTATTCTAAAGAAAGTGACTGCTTCTGTAATAACACCACTTGAGTTCACACAAACATGTATGTGTTTGGTACATGCTGTAACCACCACAACTCCAAAAGCAGATGAGTATTGTTGTATCTTCCAGTTTCTCATGCCACTTTGATTAAGCACGTACAAATATTTTCTTACTGCTAATAAAATGGGCTACCCACCAAAATTTAGAATGGACTTTTTATTAGAATAAATATTTTAGATACTCTCCGTTACTGTTGTACATTCTATTGGAAGAATCCTGGAGTGCTTTTGCAATTATTTACAAGAGCTGCCCCAAGGCCTATGAAAATCACAAGGATCTTTACATGAACTTCATGAAGGTCTGGATTAAACCATATTTATTTATCTTTATATTTAAAGCAGTTTCCAAATTTTAGAGATACAAAACCAGAGGCATATGCAGGTCCAGGCCAGATCCATGGATGAAACTGAGCACCCAGAGGCAGTAGGTTGAGCCTTCAACTCCATGTCTAGACCACAGACTTCCCAAGTCTGTAGATGATGATATTTCTGCCAGCAGAATTTTCTGAGGTGCTTTCCACCTTTGCACACATCTGGGGCTAACTCCAGACTGGAGGGCCCCCCAGCCACATCAGCACTCTTCTCCTAGGCACTGTCTGCTGATTTTCCACGTAAAGCTTCCTCCCACAGGTGCAAACAGAGCAAACCTACAGCACTCCTAACAGGTAACACAGCCAAAGGCAGCAGCTGCCTTTTATGTATCAGCCTATGAGTGAGAATAGGAACACAGGATTATAGCACAGGATCAGAGTCCAACACCTTCCTCAGGAATTTCACTGGGATAGATTAGTCCCACATCTCCCCAGGGTCGTGTCCTACTCTTCTCCACTAAGCTGTAGAGTCACACTCAACTCTTCTTCCTCATTTTCCCAATCTCCCCCTGATTACTTGTGGGCTGGATATCTGCAAGGAGGGCTGGAGAGTGCCCTTCCCAGAAAAGCTGATAGCCAGGAAGCAAAGTGGGAGTTGTACACGGTATGAGATGTTGGTAAGAAACCCAACCACTGCTGGTGTGTATGAAGGGATGAGAGTGTGTGACCAGCTGAAGCTCCTGCTCTGCTAAAGGAAAAAAAGTATATATATTTAAAAAAAAAAGAAAAAAAAAATGTTATTTTTGCCTTCTTTTTGGGAAGGATCAATGCAGATGTTGAATTCCAGAAAAGGCTGCAGAGGTGTAAATCCCAATCTGACATGGATTCTGTGTCAGTCTGTGCTTGATGTACAGGAAATGGAGAAAGTTTGACAGCTCACTTTTCTCTGGCTGGTACCAGAATTAGGTCCTGCAGCTCCAGACTCCCTCCCAGCCTCGAAAAAGTTCAGAAACAAGGGGACAAGCAAATAAATACTGGTCTGTAAATCCTAAAAAGCATCAGTTTTCTATCAAAATCACTAAGCCCAGGGCATCATCCCTGATTTCTTAGGTTTTAACACGACATCCTAATCAGTAGACCATCAGACCTCTAAAAATAGTTAGTGTATATTCAATACCAATTTATTACCAAGTAATTGCATTACAAAGGAAATACAGGGAGTATTTGTAAAGTTTCAATTTTTTTACCACCTAAATTCATGTCTGTTGTAATACACTGGACACATCTCCTGGCAAGATGAAAACTTTGCCTCCAAAGTGATGCTCAACTCAAGGAAACCACTTAGGAGGAGATAAAATTTTGTTCAACCAAGTGATCCAACTTCCTTGCCATTCATCTTTAGAAAAGTATACAAATGTCTTAGCCTTTGACAGCTGAATTCCTAAAACCAATAAGAAATTAGTCTCACTCAAGCACAGAGTGATTCCATCAGTAGCCAGAACAGGTATCATACCCCATATTTAATTTTATTTAATACTTTTGGTACAATGCGCACACAAGCTTTAAAATTCCAAAACTAAAAGACAAACCAAAACAAAATGGCAAAAAATATCACCAACAAACCTATTCTGATGGATTAGCAGTCTGCAATTTATGTCTAGTCAGGGTCTCTGTTAATACAGCTTTGCAATTTTCGAATTTTTTTAAGAGAGAGGTAAGACAAAATTCCTTTTGCAGGAAGGCCTGGCTTAAGTGATTTTATTTAACTTAAGTGCTACTTTTGCACAGTCACATATCCTCATGCTTATCTTTCCTACACACAGATGGAACTACTTCCACACCTCTAAAAGGCTCCTTCCTTAAAGGTTCTGTTCAAGAGTCTCATGATGCTCACAATTTAAGAAGTTACTTGCAGCCTTGGTACAGCTGTGGGATGACCTGGTTTGCACCACAAAAATCAGTGTCCCAGGGCTTAAACTGGAGAATCCTAACAAGTCCTATCAAGAGTAACTCCATCGGCTTCAGTGAAGAAACAGTTGTGTAAAAGCCAAGCATGCAGGAGACTTATACATGAATTTTTTTATATAGACAGATAAATACACCTGGAAAATATACACTTGGAGTACTACACATATTTACATACTCACAGAAATAATATGAATGGAAACACTGCTTCTATTATGAATAAGAACACAGTCTGCAGTGATCCGATTATTTATTTGGTGTCTTTTCAATCTATTCATAGGCAAGACCAGAGGGAAGTTCTCCATTGCAAGTTCTGTTGCAGACAATTGTTCTGGTCAATTACACAAAGTTATGACATGATTTCTGAAAATGCCAAATATAAGAGAGCACAGAATGGAAGTGAGGAGGGAAGGGGAGGGAAAGACTAGGTTAAACCACTTGACTCATCAGAATAGAAATGTAAATTCAGAATATACCACTGAACTTTGTTGTCCCTTCCTGTACATTACCTAGAACTATAGAAAATCATTGTTGCAGACTTTGTGGATTTTTCCCCCCCCAACAGTATCTGGAAAGGAATTGTTTTTCAGTTATATTGTCACGCTTTTCCTTACCCCCTTCTATTCCCAGGACAGGTGACTGCACCAAAAAGAAAAGAAAAACTTAAAAATTACTTGTTTTGATTTAAAAATAAAAGTAAAATCTGGGGGGAGGGGAAATATAGAAGCAATTATGATGAGCTTTGACACTTTTTTTTTTAATTTAGAAATGTTACCAATGATCAAAAAAAAAAATCAAATTAAAAAAATCAAAACATTTAAATTAGCTTTCCTTAGGCTGGGACCTCGATCCCTGAATAGGAGTAAGTCCACTACAGGTGTCTCTTCCTACATCCAGGCAAGCTGGGGTTGACTGCAGTTAGTTCAGGGGGACTAAGGGTCAGGATACTCGGTTTGTATCCCCTGACTACCCACTTACTTGGAGTGGGCAGATCTCGATCTTTCTATAACACCACCTCTTCCCAAAAAGGATGTGGAAGCTTAATTAAGCACTGGAAAGTTATTTTAGTATCCCAAGTGGATGCTGTCATAGAAGGAAAACGCAGCTTTCCATTGAGAGAACGCAAGCTAACTCGTGCCAGCTTGTTTCACTCCTCTCCAAGAGGCAGCTGTAGTCCCGCTAACTGGCTGTCAGAGTAGAGGGCTTTGATTTTGGAAAGGGCACCAGCAGGACAGCTGCAGTCTGCACAGAAATCCAAAGGATGGTAACTTGGACCTAGCTGGTGGTCATGTTTTCTTTGATTCTGGGAGATTTCATCTGCTGCCATCTCACACAGCCCCATGCAAAGACAAAGGCTTTTCATCATCTGAACGTTGGTCCCTCCAGGAAGAAATTAAATTAACTGGCACAAAAAGGGACAGCTTGGAACTGAGGCTATTTCTGTACTTTTCAGGACTATTGAATATGTGAATTGAAGTGCAGGAGCAGCAGTTGGTGGCTGGGTTCCCTGCATCCCTACCTGGCCACATGCTGACTGGTTCCTGTGCAGCACTACCGTACTGGTTCTCAGCTGGCACTGGAGCCAGGACCATCTCTCATGGGAGATGAGATTCTGGAGTAGCTGGATTCCCCGTGCCCACAACACTGTCTGCAGGGATAACAAGGGAAACCTCCCCTAAGCACTGTGTTCTGTGCTCACCAGCAAGCCAGAGGCACAGGCTTTCCAGTTTCCACCTTACACTGAAGGAGAGAAAGGTGAAGACCTTCATCTGCCTCTCTCTCTTTGGGACTAGGGAAAGAAAGAGCAGCCCAATGTCTTTTCCCCCCTATTCTCCAAGAACATGAAAAGAAAGTCCAGTGCCTCTTGAGCAGTCCTCAGCAGTTTCCCTTTCCCTCCAAAAAAGGGAGCAGAGGGAGTGGCATGAGAGAGCAGCTGTGGGTGGCAGAAAGGAGGTAGCAAGAGTTAGCCCTGTTTCTGTGGGATTCCTGAGGCTCTCCATGTAGTACAACTGGGAGAGCTCTCTGGGCCCAGCCTATTTTCCCCCTGTAAACAATAAAAATGACACAAACTACTGTATCCACTTCTCACAGGTTTGAATCAAAATAAACCAAGCTCCGGAGTTGCTTCTCAGCCGCCTCTACATCCTCTGTTCTCCCAGTGCCAAATTCTTGCACAGATTTAATTTCTATTCTCTGCTGCAGAATGAACCATTCAAAGTAATTAGCTATTCTTTTTCCTTTCCTCCCCAAAACATGGAAACTCACGTACGAGGGAAGGGCAGGGAGGACTCTCTGACTTTTGCTGCTGGTCACGTAGTTAATTCTGCTGATTGAGTCACAGCCCTGCTCTCTTCCTGGTGCTTGCAATTATGTGGATAAAGGCAACAGACCCACCCCCCCAGCAACACCCCAGCCCAGAGCCCTGGCCTTGCCATTTGCCACCAAATTATGGGGGCTCTGTGTCCATTCCAGAACTGGCACATGCACACCTCATCAAATGTCCAGTCCTAAAAGAAAGTCTGAGCCATTCTTTAATAGGTTGGGTTACCTTTTCACACTTTCCCTCCCCCGGTGGATTTTGTATCTCTACAACATCAGACGAACCCCCGGATAAAATAACAAAGGAACCACAGAAAAAACACTTCAACTAAGAAACAGCCTGATGAAATCACTCCTGAATGGGAAAAATACATGGACACTGTTCAATATTCTTGGGCTATCCAATACAGTGATACCCAAAGACTGCTCCCGCTCACTCAGGAGCTTTCTTACACCCTACAGCTGAGAAACTCAGTTACCTTATTAAAAAAAGGACAAGGAACAATTCTTTTCTAGTTCTGCATCAAGCATACAAAGTGCTTGTGGTCTCACATATCTCCTTTCAAGCTCTTTGCCTCTCCCCTATCCGGTCTCCAGACCTACAAATCTGGGCATCTTCCCAGTTAATCTTCCTGATTCCTCTTACTTGCACTGAAATCTTAAAAATTCTCCATGTTAGAAATATCTGCATGTTTAACTTGGATATGTCTTAACTTACATAAAAGAATTATAGTTTGAGAATGTTCATTGTGAACTGAAGAGGTGGATAAGTTATCTTTTCCAAGTTTTATTCACTCATTTATATGAAGCAAGTCTACAAAATACGATCTCTCCCCTTCTACACTTCAGATTCTGTTACCTGTATTCTTGTAATAGAGTTTCACTGTTTCCTTAGGAGTTTCATGGTCCAAATAAGATTCAGCGTTTCAGTGTAAAGAACAGAAAATGAACCTTCAAACTCAGAACTCTAAAGGACATTCTTCTTTCCTTTGGAAGGACAAACCCTACTGCCTCTTAAAAGACACTCCAAATCTCTATTTATTCACAAGCTTCTTTTGATTTGCCTGTCACTCATATGTTCCTGTTCTCTGTTGTTACTCAATTACTCAGCAGAGAAAAAAAAATACTAAGATGCTACTATTAATTATTCCAGTCAAGTAATCTGTGCATCCATGAAATGAGCGAACTGCCACTTCAGCCCCTGTTTCTAATCACTGGGGGTAAGCAGTCAATGCAAACTCTCTGCTTTGCCCTCTCTGGCCACTGGGAAAGCTGAGTGTTACCCCCAGTGGAGATGGCTCTTGGTCAAAGGCCAAATGCTTGAATTGGTCGTTTCCTGTTTCTAATTTTACACTGCAGGCACTTTCTCCTTGAAATTTCATGAAGGTCTTGAAGCAGCTATCGGACCATGACAAATGCGAAAACACAACATTAGGTTTGGAGGACAACGAAATAACCATAAGGAGGGGTAGGTTTGTGGCGTCCCATGACTGCTGGTGGCACACTCACTGTGTATTGGAAATGCAGCACACAGATCTCTCCTGTTTTCAGAAGAACAAAATTATCTTCTCTGTCCAATGATACTCTGCTCTTTAATTCAAGTTATATTTAAAATACCATTACCTAGGGAATAGAAGATACTGTGTAACACCCAGTACAGTAAATTTCACAAGGTGAGCATAACAGCACAGGGAGTTACTCCCTCCTTGCTGTTAGCAAAGGCAGAATCGTGCACAGCTTTCTGAGGCTAAGCAGAACACCTAACAGAATGCTTTTTCCCCCCTTAAAAACTCTTGGCCCTGTAGTAGAACTCCATTTTCCACAGCACACCAGTCTCCTGTCTGATTAAACTGGTGCCACTCAAGATAAAAGGAACCAATTTAGAAGAGAAGTGTCTCTCACAAAAAGGAAAGGGCATAGGATGCTGAAATCAGTTGACTTTGTGTCACCTCACCCTTTCTGCTACTGCCCATAAGCAAGAGGGAGGAAGATGCTTCAAATACTCTGAATCTTCATGTTCACCTGAGCCACCTTCAAGAATATCTCTGTAAGGGTCAGGTATGGGGGTTTTTTCCCCTCAAAATGAGATTGGAGGCTCTCACCCAGTTTGTGAGCTGGGGCTTGTGGAACATACCTAGAACCCACCCAGTCTGACAAAAACAAAAGCACTGGTGTGTCTCTCAGACCAGGCAGAGAGGTATGGCATGGTGGACGCCAAGTTAATTATTTTTACGAGTCCGCTAGACCAGGAACTCATAAAGGGACCTGTTTTTACAGACTGTGCTTAAGTCTCGCTCTAGAAGCTATGCAGCTCCAGAAAAAGCTTTGTTGTGGCTACTGAACACTCAAGTCATATATTTCAGCATGTGAACTTGCACACAAAAGCCCAAACTTGTAGTAAATCTGTTCTGCTAGACCTCTTCTGGTTTGCTGCATCAGGCTTCTGAGTGCATGGGCTCAGAACTTCAGCTAGAGGGAAGAGAAGGGACACCATGTGTCATCACTTGTAATACCGTGCTATTCTCACTCTGCAGCCTCTTGGGAGCCAGGACTTTTAAAGCTGCGTTTTCTAAAAAAGAATTGCAAGCACATTTGTGGAGAGAAGCCCAGTGACAGCTGATCAAACTGGTTAATTAGGCATCTGCATAAGTGTAGCTGTGGAGGCAGTAACTGCACCCCGTGCTCAGTCCCACTTGAAACAGGGCTAAATATGGGAAGCAGAACAGATCAGAAAGCCCATTGAAGCGTTACTGCTTCTGCTAACAGAAAATGTGAATTCTGCCAAATGTGCCTTCCATGAGAAAGTTTTGATTTTCTCAGAAGTTTTTGATTTCCCATCACAAAAAAAGCAAAAATTTTAGCTCCAGGATGTGCTAACACAAGTCACAAGAAGCGGTCATAACAAAAATCATAGTGTCTCTTTTCAGCCTCATTTTCCAGTCATCTTCCTAGTCCCATTGTCTCATGGGAGCAGTAATTCAAGTGCTGCGAGCCCCCCTTCTCCTTCCTCTTTGGCTCTTGGGCTTGAGCACATTTTCCACAGTGCACCACAGTATTCTTTTTATTTGGACTCCCGCAGCTCATGATGGAAAGAGTCATCTGAATGGGGGGCGCCAGCCCTGGAGGAGAGGAGATCACGAGAACCGCAGCTTCCATGAGTCACTGTGGTAGCTGCATGGGACACGGAGCAGCAGGCCAGCAACTTGCAACATTTCCCACTTCAAAACTGCTTTTTGTCCCTCATCTCAAGAAGAGAACGCCAGAACTTATTTCGTGATACAAATTCACATGTTTAACCATCTCTAATCATATTAAAAAACCAGGCTTAGTGCATGGCTTGTTTCCTGGTCTCTCTGAAGCCTCTGATTCCTCAGCCTGACTCCATCGCCCCTGTCCCAGATGTATCTGTGACAAAATTACTGCTTACTTTGTTTTATAATACACTAGCACTGCAGCATCTGGCAATGTGGTTTGGGGTTTTTGTTTTGTTTTGACTGGAAAGAAACCTCCCAAATACTCCAGTCAAAGAAAAAAAAAAACCAAAAACATTAAATCAGCATTTTTTAAACTTATGCACAGGGGACAAGGGAGGATTTCCTGACTCATCATGTGGGAACACAGGCATCTGTGTGCCAGCACTCAGGTGGGTGTCACACCAGCTGACACCACGGTAAGGGGAAATGGGTGCCCCTCCATCATCACACAGCCCAGGCAGCTGATGGGGAAAAGGTTTCAGACAAATCCACCCAAGATGGTCAGTTTGGCAGGAGAGAGGGCTCCAGGCTGCATGTCACACTCAGTGCCTTTGCCCATAAGTAAGCACACTGCCTTCCCACGTGTGTAGGATGTGCTCCCTCCTCCTTTCTCTCATTCCTTGCTGTGAAGGCCCTGTCAGTAAAATGTGCATTTCAACAGCGAGTCTCTCATAGCTCTCCTTATCTTTAATTTTCTTCCACTGTAGGCTATCTTGTGGTGCCTTTCCTTTACTGGCAATTTTTTTTTCCCCTTCCCATTTCAGCTGCAATGGCCAGATCGGGATCAAAACTTCCCACAAGTTTAAGGGAGAGTCTGGAGGCAGAAAATCTCATGCAGGTCAAAGTAGAGATGCAAGTCAGGGCAATAAATATGTTTGCCCTTCAGGTTTAGTTTAGCCAGACCCCCTTTCAGCCATGTATTCTGTGACAAAATAATTTTATTTCCTTAATTATCCCTTTTAATAGATCCAAGTCTTTCCTTCAGATTAGGCATAACCAACAGTCATCCATTTCATCATCAATTTCCTTAGAAAGTGCCTGTTGGGGAAGAAGGAAAAATCTCATCTCTGGCTAAAAATGTTTTCTTACATGTGAGGGAAAGAGTTGTCTCCCTCCCCTGCTATCCCTGGGTAGCCTCCAGCTGGGGGAGGGAGGTCAGAGTGATTTCTGTTTCTAAATAGTTCCTCACACCCTCTGGTGAGGTGCAGTAGTGAGAAAGATGAAGGGGCAGTAAGAAGAGGAAGGGCAGGAATGCCTAGGCCAGAGCGAGTCTGGGCTGTGTGACAGGGATGGTGGCATCACAGCCTGGCAGCAGGGGAAAAGAGCAGCAAAATATTTGGGGGTGGGGAAGAGGCTGAAAAATCAGACCAACTTCCTTCTCAGTTTGAGTGGTGCATGAGACATCCCTTGCCAAAATCTCTGGAGCACATTTTTTCAGTTCATAGGAAATTAACAACAACTAAAAAGTTTTCAGGCCAATTGGACCAAAGTCAAATTTACAAAAAATGAAAAAATCCTCACAAACTGGAAATCCTGTTTTTCAGTGAGCTCTGGAAAACCCCAATCAAACAATCTGAACAGCCCATTAACTGTGTGCTATTTACCCTTAGAGCAATACACACTTTCCCTACTGGAAACACTTCCAAAGAGCATGTACAGTCACAGAAACCGGGAACGTTTCAAGAGTTATTAAGTAAAAAGTGAGATGAGGTGGGAGTACCTGACGGGGAGCATTCCAGGAATCACACACTCATCTCTGAAGAACCTGATGGTCTCCTGTTCCTGTAACTGAAAAACTTTCTTATGAACTCCTGCACGTTCACCCACATCACACGAGGTTTGTCGTGCAAAGCTTCTCTTTTTACTGTTCGTGGCAGGTTCTCCTGAGAAGGCAAAGTGTCTCCTGTTTCAGGCCGGAGGGAGGGTCGCCTTGTAACGGCACGGTGTGTAATGGGTTTCATTGCGCCTGGGGACCAAGGAATGTGACCTTGGAGAAGAATAACAGGGAGCAAAAAATGCATTCAGGTCACAGGCTGAGCCAAGAGGACAGGTGGAGAGGGAGCGCTTTGAACGCTGTCCGTGTGGCCTCACGGCAGCTCCACAGCAGTCAGTCCTCCCCTCTGAAGAAAAGGGTTTAAATTTAGGGAGGGAAAAGGGGAAATTAACTAAAGATAGTCCCATCCCTAGGTCTTCAAAAGATGTGAATCAGGAATTGGGTGTTTGAGGAACCATCTGAAGATCATGATCCAAAAAAAAAAAAAAAAGAAAAAAGTTGGATACATTTCTGTTTTTTCTGGTTGTCTTTAGAATGCCCCTGGGTCATATTTTCAAACTTCTTCACAGTCTGAGGAGCAGAAACTGATTTCTATACAAATGAAAACTGAGATTCTCACCTAATTAAATGTCTCCAGGAATGAGAAGTTACAGCAAAAAAAGCCATCAAATATCACGAGACTTGCGATAAAAATCGCAGGATTTGGCAACACTGAATTAATCACGAGTTAGGAAGTGATAGCACTTGTTCTAGCTGAACAGAAAGAAACAAACAGGCATAAACCTTATTCAAAAATATTTTGCAGGCGTGACTGCCAGACTTGACAGCCAACTTCAGTTGGCTGCGAGTAATACTATTCATTATTTCAGAATATTCATATAGCCAGTAGGTATTTCTGGAAATCCTTGAGAATCCTGAGTTTTCCATGATGCCCGAATGATTCATTTGTATTGGAAGTTTGTTACTTGCCAATTATCCATCTACTGCTTAAAAATCTGAGTCACACGATCAGCAGCCAGAAACAATACCGTACTGTATGTTTAGCCATCCAAGACGCCTGAGGAATATTCAGAGGAGAAAGTTTGCAATCAAACCACAGGCTGAAACTTATGCACTGAAACTATTTCCCTAAGAAGTGAGAATACCTTCTCAAAACACCAGACCGATTGCAGAAACAGTGTGTATTACAGAGAGGCAGTTACGTTCATAACAAATATTATTTAAAATTAGTATTTGGATGACCACGCAACATTAGTTCTAACTGCAAGCAAATAAACAGAGGTGCTCTTCTAGACAGAATGTAAACAGATCCCTGGTTTCCACTGAAAATTTCAGACCATCATTTTAGCTCTGCTTATACAAAAAATGGATGAGGCAGATGTACCTCTTAGCCAGCCTCTTTTGGTCCACCTATGCAAACTTCTCAGTAGAGCCAGATTTGCAGTGCGGCGTATCTCGAGGTAAACAGTGCCCTGTATGATTTATATATGGGTTATCGTTCAGCTAAAGTCTGGCATTTCATTGATATGCCTGTTATTTAGATGTATTCAGAAGCCTTCCAATGCATATGAGTTTTTCCCCTTACAGTCACTGTATTCTCAAAAGAGATGCAAGAGCCAGATCTTTTCTATTCCCCAAGGTTAAAGGAAAAAGTGAGATGTCCTTTGCTTTTTCAACTCTTTACCCATATAGAATAATTCATCTGCTGATATTCATAAGGTGACTTCCACCAGCAAATGTAAAGATGTCAGGAGGAGAATTTTTAAGCACATATGTAATTGTTTATGATTGGTATCTGCTTTTATTTAGCATACTTGCTAGCGCTCTCTTTCTGCTGCTACTCTGCAAGAATCTTTCCTGCCCAAGAACTCTGCTCTTTGGGGAACTATATTTCATGTTCTTTCACTCTTTGCAAGCTCTGCCATAATAGAATCAATGTATCAAATCAATCCCACAAAGCAGCCAGAGAGTCTAATGGTAAAAGTAAGAGACGGAGATGTTTTCTAGCGGAAATTTGGGCAGGAAGGGATTAATCTGTGTTTGCCCATTTCCTCTGCTACTCCCTCCCTTCGTACATCGTGCGGGAGAAGCGAGACACGGAGAAAGCGCATTGTTTGGTCCTCGATGGTGTTTATTTTACCCCAGAAAGCCTTGCTGAGAAAACCCATTGTGAGTTTTTGAAATCACGTCGTCGCGGCCAAGCCTCCTCGATTAATAAAACGTTTAGGCAGGTTTGTTGCAGTTCTGTGTCTCACATTCCTTTGCAACACTTCCAGCGCAGCAGCGTCAGAGCGGGGCCAGCAGAGCATCCCACCAAGTGCAACTCATAATCCCGGGCACAGCCCTTCGCACTCGGGCTGTTTTACTCTCCGAGCGCGGAGCCGGGCAAGGGACGCGTGGGAAAAACTTGGCACTGCGGGGATGGAGGTGCCCCCTGTTCTGGCACCCTGTGCCCCAGCGCTGGGCGCAAGGGTGGCTCCGGGGGGCAGCGTTGCTGGCTGATCCCCCTCTCTGCCTGCCTTTTGCCCGCCCGGTCCCTCAAAGGGAAGCGGCAGCGGGCGAAGGTGCGGGGGGAAAGGATGCTGCGGTGCCTCCCTGCGTTGTGCCGCCAGCGCCCCCGCGGGGCCCGCATCCCGCACTGCGAGCATCACCTGCGCCTCTCACCCGCCGGCCCTCCCGGGAAAAGGAAAACTTACAGGGAAAATAAGTAGGAGTCGACCCGGAGCGCAGAAGGGTGACTCGCATGCCTTGCGCAGCTGTGCAACCGTCCCGGAGCTGCCTGCTTGAGTTATGGCTCGTAATTCTCGTGGAAAGTTCTCACAGTTCACGACCCAGGAGATCCCAAATGTATGATTTAATCGGGCATTAGTCAATGTCGAGTTTTTCCCTTCCCAGCGCATCGGCTGATCTATAGCACATTGTCAGTGTCTCCCTGCAGCGCAAGGGAGGCACAAGGCACCTTGACACGGGGTGAGGAAGGAAGAGGGGAATTGGTGCTTGGACTGGAAACAGCTGCAAAACTGGACAGATGTGGCCTCTAATGACCTCACATGATCATTCACAACATATCAGTCCCACAGCCCACAGCATGTCCACGTTTATGGAAGATGACAAAGACCTAAGCCAGCTTCTGGCATCACCTTCAAACTCTCCTTTTAGCCTTTCCTTCCAGTGAGCAAACTCCTGCCCCCAAACCTACTGTGCCACACATGGAAGTTTCTCACCTGCTTGCAGCGACAACTGAACAAAACCTCTGTGCTTATTTACAGTGATTCTCACTCGAGAGCTTTTGCTTTGCACACAACTCCACTACAGCTCTTTGGGTTGTCGGGTCAAGAGCTTCTAAATCTCACAAAAAGAGTGACATAAAGAAACACCTTATGGAAATGAAGATTAAATATGTACTGGCTTCAGGAAAGACATGCTGTCCTGATGCATTTATGGACACTAGTTACCCATACCACATGCTCCTTCCCTTTCATGGTAAAAATGGTTTGAATGATGACTTTATTTAGAGAACAATTGCTTTTTTATATCAATAACTGTTTGCTATTCATTGGTTATTATTTTCTCCTCCAAAAATTTCAGGCAACCAATCAAGGACTGGAAGTAAAACAATGTGCTAGATTTTTTTTTTAAGAAGTAAAAGAGTGGCTGTGTAGTGATTGATTCCCACTAAGAACAAGACTTTATGCAATTTCAGCCACAAACCACTCCTCACAAACACCAAACAACTAACAGATGGAGTGGGTAGTCTGCTAATAAAGCAGAGGTTGAAACTGAATTCCCCCAACTGGTCTGGCAAAAATCTGTTGGAAAACAGGATGTCTTTCTGAGTGATTTGCAGAAAGAAGAGAGGCCTGAATTAGAGAACAAATATGGTACCACCCTAACAAGATCCACATAGTAGATAGTGTGGTTGTTACATTCCTGGAAGTCACAAGACTGGATAGACAATCCCAATTTTACCCTTGGGCAGGAGATGCTACTCTGAAATGAAGACTTTATCTTCCTTTTCCTCACAGCTGCTCCACGTGGATATAAGAGAAGGTAACAGGAAAACTCTCCCAAATAGTAACTCATAGCTCTTACAGTCCGGATACATAGCTGGGCAAATCTTGCCTTGTGAGCAGCCTCAAGTTAGTTCAAGACAGTAACAGAATGCTCAGCCTTCCTCCCTTTTCCATTTCTTCACTCCAGAACCACATAATGATGAGAGAGAGATGAACTTATCATTAGTCAGATTAACTTTAGCACCAACCAGACAGCTCAACTGACTCACACAATCATCCCAAAAACAGTTCAGGTACTGAACTACCTGCATGCAAAAGTTGACAGACAAGTGAATTGAGCAGAAAAAAAATATATATTGAAAGATAGACTTTGACAAAGATTTTTAGTGTTCTATGACATTCAGAAAACCATGTTGTGTTGGTTGTTTTCGTTGAGTTTTTTGTAGGGTGTTGTGGCTTTGGACAACAAGATAAGCTGGTTGCCTCCTGTAAGACCTGCAAAAATGAGTTAAGCTTTGGCAGGAAAGATTCTAGGCCCCTTGCTATCCCCTTGTTGTTATAAAACATTGCCTCAGGTCCACAGGAATAGCTGGAGTCCTCTGTGGTTAAAGCTACCCATTGGAAAATCATCTGATGTGATGGCAATCAAGAAACAGGTCTTGGGAAATATGCAATGTGGTGGGGTTGCTCCCCAGCAGAGTGCCCAGAACTGGAAAGGCAGGCAGGCAAGGCTTTCAATGAATCTTGTTTATGAAAGTTTTGCAAGCTTGACCATGACTACAGTGAGAAACCTCAGTCAGGGGAGTTTTGTCTCAAGGAATGGGCTGATAAAATCAATGCTGCTTTTATTATAAAACTTGGCTGAAGTGACCCTTCAAGAATGTCATGCAGAAGGCCCTGGACATCCAGGACAGGCAAGAACTGTTCTCTCCACTACCTGGATTAAACCCACTGTAAGTGAGAGGCTGAAAGTGTTCTGGCACCCCACAGCCAACGGCTCTGTGTCTCTCCTGCCCCCCACCTCCCTACCCCTGCTTCTGATTCTGTGGAGAGGAGAAGGAGAAAGTAAAGGCTGCTTGCTACTTCTCCTAAAAGACTAAAGCTGGTGCCAACAGAACAACATGCCACAGCTAAGGAAGCTGCCGTGGTCTTGCCTGGCACCAGGAAACCAAAGGTGAAAGTTCTGATGGACAGCAGCCATAGACACTGCACAGCAAATGGCTGTGGTCTTGATGACATAAAATACTTCTTTCTTTCATGGCAAAAGTAACACAATGCTTCATTAAAATACAAACCTGTTCTTTTTCCAAATGATTTTACTAGAAACACATAGCCTGGGACTGCATGGCATGGTTTAAGCTTAATAGGTAACCTAACAACACATCTTTGATGAGGACCTCTTACCAGTGTGATACCTTGGACTGTACTTGCACGTCCTAAATGCTACACACAGCCTCCCCTTTCTGGGATCTAGAGTGCCCTTTAACACAGGAAGTATTAGGCTAAGCAGTTTTGACTGAACTTCAACCACTTGGTCCTTAGTGCACTGGTTTCACCCAGCTCTCCCAAATAAAATCACAGTCATCAATATCGTGTAAGAACTGAGTAATTTCTTTCCAATTCCCCCATCCCAGCCCACAATTTATCCAGCATTGCCTTCCCTGGCAGAATAATCAGGCACACTGTCTATTAATAACAACAGAGGAGGCGGAAAGACATAACAAGAAAAGTGTACCCAACACTTTATTCTGCCTGGGATGTGGAAATAAGACTTGACATCAAGAATAACTGCAATGAGCATATGATTTATTGTTTATACCATGTCATAAGACAAAGCTCTTACATATTAGTGGCCTAATAAAGTGATATAATGCTTGCTGTGTGTTTATCCATGTGGTAAATAGATAGCACAGTTGACACCTGAAGCACTGTAAGAGGAGCAATGACTACAAAATCAGAACTGTGAGGTAGTGACAGAATTTATTGCTAATTCCGTCTCTCAGGAAACAAGGAAACACATTACTCTCCAGTTAAGTTCAAATATCCAGTGAATTAAAAGATTATTGGTGACAACATTACAGTGCTGCTCTCCTTTTCTCCACCAGGAAAGCAGGACATGCATTAGAGAATTTGCAGCCTGACATAAAACTCTTGCAGCATCTCAACACAAAAGAAGCTCAAACCTAGAAATTCCATTTTACAAAGAGCTTGAGAACATGACATTGTTTCTGTTGCAGAGGGAAACTTGTCAAGACAAAAAAACCTCCCAGTGCAAAGTCTGGGTTCCTGCAACAATCTGCCCTAGGGGCTGCCTCCAGCAGAGTAAGGTGTGAGCATCTGCAGCTACTCTCCATGAGAGCACCGAAAGAGGAAGGCTTATTGTCCTTAGGAGAGAAAGACGTCTGTCTCTGAGTTGAACACTGCACCCTGGAGTAGAATGATCTCCTGGACAGAGATATTTGAAGCCTCCTGGTAAATATGAACACCACAATATGAACACCCCATTACAAGTCAAGCCTCCCAGCACACAGGTGGCATCAAATATCTTTTCAAATTCAAAATTCAATCACAGATCTCAGCCCACACACTCTGGGGTTCATGTGAACTGAAGTTACCTGCCTGTCCTCAGTGAGAAAACCTTCAATGCAGTCCTCTCCCTAGTCCTTATTTTTGGGTAACTTGTTTGAGATTAAGGTCTGCTCTGATCCTTCACGAAGAGTAATGCAAGCATGCGGCTAACCAGGGATTAAAGCCTACTCTCAAAGAGCAAGAATGGCATAATTGGGAAGTGAGTATATCAGAGCCAAACAGTGTCTTGCTTGGCATCTTGACCCATTTTATCAAAGAGCAAATCCAAACAATATGCCCAAGTTTTCCAGAATTCAGTCATGAAACAGTTGTGGGCCGGACTGCAGAATTCTTCCACCTCTCATGGATCATCTATTTGTACAAGAAATAAACCCCTTTGACCCTGAAGGTGCCCAAGTCAAACTCTTTTCTTCTGCATATCCATAAAACCCCCCACCTCAAGTGATAATTTTGTAGACTTAGACTTGCCCTAAGTGATATTTCTTCATGTCATGGGGAGACAGTAATACCCCTTCTTAGCAAGTGCGGATTGGCAGTGGTCTCTCCTACCAAAAGGCACAGCCTGCTTGTTCTTTCACTAAAATATTTATATCTGTCTCTGTAACAGTTCCTTTAGCTAGGAGCAAAACCCTGGTTAGGCAAAGCACTGGGAGGCTGCCACATGCTCCTGCAACTATATGTTGCACATAAAATAATTCAAACACACTATTAGAGTGTGTAATTTAGCTCATATGTAGTTAGAATGTGCAGAGTTTGCCAAGTGACTGCATCCAGCTGGAAAATCAATTTATATATGCCAGTTTAATAAAACCTGAAAGTCTTCCGCAATACATGAAGAAATGTTAGACAACGTTGAAATTGTACATTATGTAAAACCAAACGTAGCTGTAAATTACAGGCTGAGTGTGAAGGATCATTCGTGCCCTGCCAAAATTCATATAAGCGGTCGCCAATTTGGGGACGGAGGGGGAAACACACCGTAATAAAATGAAACTTTGTACAACTCCAAGTACAAGCTCCCAGCGCCAAATTTTGGTAGAAGAAACTCTAAAACAAAATTGACTTTGGCCTTGAGCCATCTCTTACTGATTTAAATCTGCAGCAGTCAGGGGCTACACTGGGGCAAGTGGAAACAAAACACAGGTGATTTGATGGTGCAGAGGTCTTTCTGTGTACTACAGGTGAGTCCTGAGCTCTCAGTCTTGACAAACCACACTGTTTGCCTCCTGAGTTTCCCACTCGTTCTCACTTTAGAAAGCATTCTTTTCTTGATCATGAACTGCATACTCTGTGGCTCTGTGTGTACAGACTCACCCCAAGCAGTGAATAGGGTACCATTCTCTTGCCTGGTGGCAACCCAGCTGTCTTGGTGGCAAGAGTGAGGTGTTGCCTTGTGATTGCCATCGTGTACAGATGCAAAACAAGTGTCTCCAGTCCTGTTCTGGAGAGACAGACATGAGATTTGCCAAACCCATAGCATGGATGCTGTTAAATTCCATGCTTGCTCCTGCTCTCAGAAGAGGGATGAGTAGTGAAATGGCACTCTTGTTTCTTGTTTGAAGCAGTATAGGTTGAGTTGGGAGTGCCCCTACTCAGGAGACAAACACATGACTGCAGTTTTCAGACCTATCTGTTAACACTTCTCACTTACACCAGCAAACAAGCTCTCATTAGTGTTAGGGAACACTCAAAACTACAGGAGTGATCCAGGCTTTACTGCACTGGGTTTTCTGGGCAAACCATACAAGGCAGGAAAAACAGTACTCATCTATAGAGCAACGCTAGTCTGATCCTCTTCCCACAGATGGCTCCATCTACAGTGATAATTTAGATTAACTCCTCAAACTGCATGTGTGTAGGGTTTTGCCTGCAGAGGTAAGACGAGTACAACAGGGTGCACATTTCTTGCACACTGCCTACACCACCATGGCTAGTTCTCCCTTTCAGGGTGCCCCTGATGCAAAGTGACCAAGAGCAGCCAGACAGAAGGCATTTGCAGGGCAGCCAATGTGAATTTACACTCTTCTAGTGAATTGCCCCAGCTTTGATCCCAAAAGACCAAAGACACAGACTCTTCATTCAACACTTTGTAGTATCTCAGGGATCAGTGTAGCATTACAAAACCCCCAAGAAAACTCCATTTAGATCAGTGACTATGTCATCAAGACCCTAGAAACTGAATTTGGCCCATGTTCTAACATTTACATCCTCAAAGCATTTCCAGCTTGTGGATGTTGGATGGAGAAGTTTTCAGATACTCCAGTTATCCAAGGAATTCCTCAAGCCTTTCAGATGAATCAGATTCATCATAGCAAGCTATTTACTTCAGGGCTGTAGGAATCCATCCTTTCTCACATGAACAAGCTCTTACTCTTGCACCTTAACCTGCTAATCTCCTCCCCAGTCTCCTCATTCACCCTCACTCAGGGCATGCTGTTTGTTGGCAAGGAGTGTTGGCACGAGCCTTTGTTTTCACAGAATATACAGTTTCATCTTGGCTTAGCTCTTGACATCCTCGGTGTCAGTGCAGCCACTCACAGAAGTAAAAAGGCCATTGATTTAAACCACAAGTATTCAAGATTACCTTTTTACAATTGCCACTGTCCAACATATAATCAGGCTTTCATGTGCAGAATGTCTCAAGAACTGCCAGTAATTTTCATTTCATTTCATATATGGTAGTTTTCATGCCAATACATGTGCTTTATATCTAATGGCAAGAGAGCAGAAGGTCAAACTTTTATAGACAATCAAAAAAACAAAATAAAAACTGAGGGAAAAAACAGAAACATGCCTACTCAGCAAGAACCCTAGCAGGAAAAACTTCCTAGGTGATTAAATAAAAAATGAGTATTGCCCAATTGGTAAAAGCATCGCAGGGCATGTGTGCACACCAGCCACAGAAGTGCCTGGAATGCAGAGCCATTCAAGCTCAGCTTTTAACAAGGCAGTTCTGGACCTGGACACGGGCCAGGTATAAAAGCCCTGGGCCCTGCACGGGCTAATTTACCAAGCTCTTATGATGGTGATCTAATCTAACCAAGTTCACTGGCTCTGACACAAACTAGGAACTCTCACACAGCCAGTAACCATTTGCCAGCTGGGAGAGAGCAGTGAAGAGCTGGGACCAAAAGGAGTGGTCAGCTAGCTTTGCTAACTTTGTTCCCCAAAGCCATTCCTGACTATGGCCTTATACAAAAAAAAAAAAAAAAGGAAATACAGACAAGGCACCCAGCATGACTGTCCTTCTAGATCAACAATGCCAGTTTAAAGAGTGTTCACAGACCCACAACTAGCTCTTCTTCCCTTCACTGAAATACAACTACTGATAAAGTAAATGAAGTACCATTGCATTTTGACCTGAGCTAATTATATTGACACAGGAGAAAAATTAGGAGTTCTTGTATCATTTCACTTATATCAGTGTGATTAAAGCAATGCAGTGATGTATACAGATAAATTTCAGACTACTATGCAAGGTAAAAATAACAGATATTGCTGAGTACTGTATATGTACGAGACTTGATTTTATTACCTCTGCACAAGCAGTTTCTGACCATGTCACACTCAAGTTTTCTGATGGATGCAAACAATCTACCATCACTGGAATGAATCAAGTTCACCTCAAGGTGTAATCAGTTCAATGTAATTAAGCCAAGACTCTCTTCGCCTTCAGAAAAAAAAAATAATTAGAAACTTCAACGTCCTCTTAAAGCACACTGCAAAGCAGGAAAAATAACTTCCAAAAAAGCATTTTCAGTCCTACATAAAGACCTTTTCACCTATTGTATCAATTTCACACTCAATTCACATCAACAATAAATATGTACACTACTTTGTTTAGCTTGATTTTACCTTCAATGTGCTGAGTTTATGTTTAAAAAGGAGGAAAGTACATCCACCACTGATAATAACAAAAAGTAAGTCTTGCCTTTTAAATCACAGAGTGATAATGGTTTTGAGATTCAAATCACACAGTTCATCTTTTACCCTTGACCTTTTCCAGAGACAGGAATATGCTCCAATCTTTAAGAAACAGAACAAAACCCAGTAAGGCAGTGCCTGGGGTTTCATCTCGAGGGTTAAAGGAGCCTGCTCACCCCCTAGTCTGCAGGTCTTATTGCTGCTAGCAGGAATTGTGTGCTCCATCACCTTCTTGGATGCAACCCTTGCAAGAAGTGAAGGATTATTTACCTTATTATATAGGGGGGAACTACACCACCAGTCCCCATAAATAAGTGTCACTCAAGAGTGCTTTGAGGGTGTAGCATTTGATTTTAGCGGGGACAAATCCACCTTCATTCCTGGGGAGACCCATGAGACTGTCCTCTCACTAGCTCTAATGAGAGCCATGGATCAGTCATTCAACACACAGCAGGTTTAAGAGAGGTTGAGGGCCTGTCCTTTAAAATCCAGAGCCCCCCAAGTAATTTTGAGTTGGGATCCCAAAAATCAAGTGTGAAAGAGGCACCAGTCATGATCCACCAATGTAGAACAGAACAAGAGGGTGAAGAGACAACATAAGTATCTATGGACAAAGAAAAAAATGCAGGATTTTTGAAAAACAGTTGATTAATGGGAGAGTTACAGCTTAAAAGGAATGGCCCTTTCAGTTCTGAAGTAGCCTCCCCCTAAAAAAAGAGATGAGATCTTAACCCAAGAGATGGAATGGGAGAAAAGGCAGTCAGTCTTGACATAAATAAATTTTGAGGGGAAAGGGAATAAGGTCAGGTATCTGTACCACTTTCATTTTTATGGTGACTCCCAGAGCATCAGCATTTCTGTCATCATACAATCATTTTAGTAGAAGCATCTAACATGGAAAGAGCATTTCAGGTCCATTTTCATTGCAGATTTAGTTTCAAAGCAACAGATTACTAACGTTTCAAGAGGGCTGCATTCAGCTGAACGTCCACAGTCATATAAATTACCTATGTATATATGGCAGAAGAGAAAGTAGAAGTTTCTGGAGCTTACTTTTACTGAGATGATTTTATAAAATAAAGTAAAAAATAAAAAAAAGGAAGAAAGAAAAGTTGAAAGCCATTTTGTATTGTGAAGATATTGACACTTTTGAAATAGAAAGGGCATGTGGGTCTCTAGTCCCAGGTCCATTCGCTGAAGAATCTTGTTGGGCTGTAATAATCAAACTTTTAAGATTTAAAGAAAAGGAGATAATTCTGATAAAGGCAATACAATACTCTAAAGAAAGAAAGCAAAGGATAGAGAAAGGTGAGAGAGAGTTCATATTTTTGCCTGTTCTACCCAAAAAAGAAAAGACAAGAGAAGAAAGGAACTGTTGAATTTGAGTCTTTAATGCCAGGAGGGGAAAAAAATAAAAGTGGGACGTGAAATTTTGCAACCTACTACCCCCATAATAACAGCAGGAACCATCACCATCCAGCAGAGGCAGTTGAACAGTTTATCAAGGAGTTTTTTCCTTCTGCTATGGATTTAACTTTTTCAGCAGCACATGGGCTTTTCCATGTTACTTGGCCCTATTCCATGGCTTTTATTAAAGATTAAAGCTTAAAAGAGAAAAGAAAGCAAACAGAAAACAAGTACAGCCTCAACATCTTGATGGAAGTTTATACTGTGGGTCTGCCTTGTTGCTTTAAACACAATTGTTTTAGCTCCAGGCATTACAGTTTCAAACTGTGATTAGTTTAAAGGCTTACTGAATGTGATTTTATGGAGATGCTAAGTGTTTTAATTTCTATGCTTATTTCCAATTCATCACATACCATCCTTAAAAGGAAAAACAGCCCAACACATTTTCATGTTTCTTATTAGAAAGTATAATTTTCAGTAAAACAATGTGAGTGTAGGGCACAAATGGGAAGTGGGAAGCTGTCTTTGGTCAGGTTAAGTAGCAGAAGCATCATTTTGTACATAATTACTTTTAATACTATGTGGAAAGCTGGAACTGATGGGGATCTGACTTTCAGGGTGCTGAGTTTTTCAAGCTCTCATTCGTCATAGACTCATAGAATCAACTGGGTTGGAAGACACCTCCAAGATTATCAAGCCCAACCCTTGATCCAACCCCACTGTGATTACCAGGTCACGGCACTCAGTGCCACATTCAGTTTCATCTTAAACATCTCCAGGGATGGAGAATCCACCCCCTCTCTGGGCAGCCCCTCCCAATGCCTGATCACTCTCTCTTGTAAATAATTTCTTCCTAATGTCCAACCTAAACCTCCCCTGGCAGAGCTTAAGCCCGTGCCCTCTTGTTATGTTGGGTTTGTAGGTACTCAGCCCCTCTTAAGAGGCAGACTGCAAGTTATGAACTCTTTATTTGTGGAGATCTCTGTCCAAATGCAAACCAGTGCACTGAGTCAGCTCCTGGGCTGTCCCTGTGCTCCCTCCACCGTTCAGAGTGTTCTCTAACACACAAAGAGAATAAATCCCTTGGCATGTTGTAGCCCACTTCCATACTCTGGGATCTCAAATGCCAAACAAGATCACCAAGTCACACCAGGTCATCAGGGGGGCAGTATCTTCCAGGAGCTGGGACCTCTCAGCAGGGTGGGGAGACTTGCACATCCCACCTGTTTCTGCCTCATCCTGCTGCTTAAGCCCAGGCAGGGTGTTTGCTGCCTCTGGGCTCCTCCTTCCTCCCCTCTCTACTATATTTGTCTGTCTTGGCCTTGTCATGCTGCCAGGGTTTGTAAACAGAGGGGCACCTACAAAAGCAGAGAAGAAGCACCTTCCCCAAGTGGTTCACCCCTCATCCAACCTTCAGGCTCTCAGGTTTCCACCAAGGAATTTCTGTCCTGCCTGGCTGCAGCAAGAGCATCCCAGAGCACTGAATTTGGGAGGTCACGCAGCATGTGAGAGAAGTGGCATCAACACTGCCCTGCTAAGGGATATCCCCACCCACACCTCCCACCCAGCATTAGGGGGGACCTGCAGGAGCATCTTCTGTCTGTCCTGCCACAGCTGTTACCCCCTTGGTGGGGCTGAGCAGAGAAAGGCAGGGCAGTCACCTGGAGGGGAGCAGGTAGCCTGGGTAGGAGGGCAGGTTCGAGGCCCTGCCCTGTGAGTACAGTGTATTTTTCAACTTCTGAGCGTGCAGCATGAAGAGGAGGAAGCAGAAACAGAGACCCAAGTCCCCTGTGGATCCAACCCTCTGTTTTATGATGTGTGTGTACGGCAATGTTGTACAGCAGACCTCTGGTCTGGCTTTGTATCTTCAGGCTGCAGTTTAATGATGAATAATTAGGTTTTGGACAGCTCTTGGCAAAGGCTGCCACTGAATACTTTATGCTGTAATGGATGTTAATCTGAAAATTGTGCTTGCGGTTCTGTTTGATCATCTGTAATGAAAGTGGTCAAATTGTAATTTAGTCTTACTAAAAAAAAAAATAAATAAATCACCAAAACCTATTTAAAATCCCCCTCTTGCCCTACACCAGTAAAAACAAGCAAGAATTCCACTACATCTAATTGTTTTACATGACCAAAGAGATTAAAAAAAAAAAAAAGGGTTCTCAAAAACAATTTGAAAGGGTTAATGGTTCAACTGCATCATCAAATTGTGGGAACTCTAGTTTTACTACACAGGCAGCGAGAGCTCAGAATCTGTTGTCTATATTTGCAACACAGAAAGCTACAGCAAGTGGAAATGCTAAATTATATTAAATATCTGAGAGCACCGAATCTTCCAAGGTACCTGGTTTTGCATTTGACTGTGCTGGGAATACCAGTGTGAAATTTTTTCTCTGAAATGGCACAATGCAAGAGACTGTCAAAGGATAAAGGGTACCTGCAATACTTCCACGTCCTGTGACTGATGGGAGACACTTGTAGCATTTGCTATGAAATGCAGAAACAAATGAGTCATAACTGACTGAAACACTGATCAAAATACACCCACAAGTGATTGCACCCTCTTATGATCCAAACCATCATCTAGAAAAAGATGTGAAATTCAGAGTAGCTGCTGGCTATGGAAGATACCAGCATGGATGAGAAAGGAAATGGGATCAGAGCCAGACAGTGTGACCCAGCAAATAAGTGGAAGAAACACAAAATTACAATACAACTGTTGCCTTAGTATTTTCTATATTTGTAGATTTTTTATATAGCTTTATAGTTTCTTACATTCTGAAGCAGCAGCAAACAGCTTCTAACCTCAGTGACACGTTCCTGAATCTCTGTGTCATGGGGAACACGATAGCTAGAACATCTTGCCTGAAACTCACATACCAAAATTAGGATAATAAGTGATCATTTTAGTCAAAACAAGAAAGAAGGCTCAGAAACCTTGGGGAAGCTCCAAAAAGAAGACATAATGCAACGAAGATGAAGATGATGAAGTAGAAGGGGTCTTGAGACCTCTGACTCAATTCCAGAGAAGGCATGTTGGGGGTGGATCTGAGGATGGACAATTATTAGATTGGATGTAACCCTTAGATAGGATAATTAAGTAGTGTTATAAAATTGGTAAGACCCCTATGCCAAGAAGATTCAGAGCTCAGCTCAGAGCCCACCAGAGCTGGTCTGGTGCTCATCAGCTCATCTCCAGCATGTCCACACACAGGGGAGGTGGTTCCTCTCTTGCCCTTTTAGCAAGTCACGAAGAACACAAGGCCAGTATTGGGGGAAGGGCACGTGTCTCTCCTGTATGCTTTCTATTCCTTGTACCCCTAAAACCCTTTAAGTAAAGAACTCCTCTCTACCTTACCCAGATAATGCTGTCTTGGAAAGTTTTTCCCTGAAATTTCAGGCAGCACAACCACAAAAACATTGATTTTCAGCCTTCATACCGTAACAGCTGCAGAATTAACCAGTGACTGAAAGTGTTAAAACAGGAACTTCTGACAATGTTGAAGTAAGAACTAAGAAATTAGGGCAAGCATGTTTCCATGAGTGCCCTGCTCCTCACACAGTGCCTGTGCCACTGCTGTGATGGAAGTCGGAGTGATGCTGGCCTGCAAGGCTGAACCAAAGCAGATCACATCCTTAACCCTTTGTTGGGATACATTTCCACTGATTTTAATGAATCAGAGACAAGCTAGAGCCAATAGGATTTTGGTCTCAGTAAGGAAGGAGACACAAATAAATAAAGATTTCAGCATTTGGCTTTACCTTTGTAAAGAAATAATAAAAATATATTGCACATGTTGCATATCTGTCAGCTAAATTCATTTTATCTACAACACTTTATTGGTCTCATGCAGCTCCAGAGAACAATTCAAATCTCAAATTACAAAACCACCTAGTTTAAGGCTCAATCAGTACTGAAGCCTTCAGACCCTGAAATACAGTCTCCAAATTCCCATTCAAATTGTCATCAAAGCTATACTCCAACATTAAGTCCATGTCAGCATTAGTGGAAGCAGATGAGGGCTCCAGCTGCATCTGGTTTGACTTCCCCCAACTGAGACATATCAAAGAAAATCTAAGTATTTCCTTCAGAAGTAACTATTATTTTTCCTTCAGGAAAATAATTGCAAAAATGCTAATGCAATGTTTAATAAGTCATATATTAAAATACAAGATCAAAATATCTACTGTACTAGAACAGGCCAAAAATATCACAGAGTAAGTTACAACATTCTCTTTTTGAGCAGATTTGTTCCTGCATAGGAAGAAAAATATATGAAAAACTCAGCTTCTGTGTCAGAAGATAAATTTGAGCTCAGATCTGAGCTCTATTACTTGTCTAATGTCATGGCTGTTGTAACGTTAATAACTTTCTCAATCACTGATGTCACTGTTTCCTTGTCACAAACAAGGGTGCTTTGCTGTCCTCACTGAAAATGGAGACCCATGGCATCCAAAAATTAATTCTCAGGTAAATCCTCAATCTTTAGAGCACCTTCTTAATGAAAAAGATGCTAGCTTTGTCCAGTTCCTCTGCAGGCCAATCACATCCTACATGCCTCTAATAAATTCTTCGTTAGATATTCACATGCCAAAAATCAATTAAGTGCTTATTTTAGAGGAGAATTCCCCATTGCATCTATTGATAAGCTCCAACACAGGCAGGCATGGCTGGAAGGCAGAGACCCAAACCCCTAGACAAGACATGTTTCAGAACACCTGGAGGACAAAAAGAAAAGGACTACCAACCACAATTTTCCTTTAGAAACGTGTCTAAGGGGACTTGCTCTGTGACAGAGGCACAGGTTAAGCACAATTCTTAATGCCTGGGATTGTTTCCTCCACCACAGATGTGGAATGGTGAATTTAGCAGAGATTTTGGAATTGATGAATTAACAGCTAAAATAACAAGTTTTCTTTCTCTTCTAAACATTTGTATAGTTCATATCCTTAATACCTGAAAGGGTCTCAAGTGGAGGGAGAAATATCATCTTTTAAAAGGGAATGTTTCATATTTATTAAAAAAAAAACCTAAAAAACAAAATTTCCCATGTAAGCATTAATGAGTCTACTGTATTTTGGGGTTTTAAGTACGATGGGGGTTGATTTGTGGGGGGTTTTTTGGTGGTTCAACTATTTTTACTGGGAGGGGGAGGAACTGTTTTTCAAACAGATGAAAAGAGGAAAAAAATTTCCTGGTTTTGCATGACTATTTCCAATTTAAAAAGAAATAAAAAATAAAAGTAACTTTTTAACTCCCGAAAGTATTATTAACAAAAATAAATTCAGGAGAACAAATTCTCGTGCTTGGATTTGTTTTTTTTCATAAGAAAGTCAGAAATTTAAGAAAATAATGAAAAATTTCTGCCAAACCCTGCTTTATTTTCGTTCTGTAAAGCCCTTTTCAATTAAAATGTAAATTCAGCAATAAAAATTCTGCAACTTTTCCACCACTATTTACAAATTGGACACACTCTTTCATCTTTCCCACACTGGGTAGAAAGAGCTAAAATTTAAATTAAAGCGGTGACTATTGCATGAGTCTCTGTGTGAGGAAACCATCGAAGGAAAGTCTGAGAAATGCATTTTAAATCTGAAAGTAATTGTTTTAGTTGGGGTTGTTGGGTTGTTTGGTTTTTTTATTTTACAGGAGAAGTGCTCTAATCCATCCCGTCTTTGTCAGGAATGAATGTTTAATTCTGTGTTCCTCCCAGTGGTCAGCAGTTTCCACTGGTTTCATTTTCAAAGAAGTTTCTTAGACTTGAAGAAGGAAAACCAGAAAAATTTTGCTGATCCATTTTTCAGGGGGGAAAAAAAAAAAAAAGAAAAAAAAGAAATTTTTAATCCAGGAATGCTGGTCAGGGCACGTGGAGATCTCAAACACCCAGGACAGCAGCTCTGCTGAGAAGGAGCCACAAGTGGGTTTGCTGAGGTTTGATTTCGTAGCTTTTCTCACTTGGGCCAGGCTTTTCTCAATGCAGACAAAACTGACTACTGACAAAACTGACTGCAGACTGCTGACTACCCTGAGAAGAGTTCTCAGTGCCAGGAGCACAGATGGTGAACTCTGAGAGGAGGAAGCCTGTGAGGTGAGTAAAGCACAAAAGTACTGAGCACTTAACAAGTTATTGGGATAAACAGGTAGGTTTGGTTGGTTTGGATTACTCAGAGGTTTTCCTACACATGCCATCTCTTTGCTGTCTAAAAGCTTTACTATTTAACAGTTTATAAGTCCTAGAAACACACTTTTCTCAAGACTCATGTCAATCCTTCTTTCCATAGCAGTATGTGTTAACAGCACACTAGTTTATTTGAATAGAAGCAGAACTGGCTTGGATATATTCTCAATAATTTTTGGCCATTTGTGAAACAGTTGGATTTATTTTTCCCCTGCACAAACCATCAAGATGAATGCTATTTTTCATTCTCATAAGGAAACAGGCCCAAGAAGTATACACTCCTGATTTCAGTGATGATGGAGAATAGGGGTGAAATGATGAATGAGAGCCTCAGCTTGCTTACCAACTCATTTCATGAGTTTCATGCTTGCACATGAGCTGATTTTCTTCTTTCAGCTCTAACCACAGTGCAGAGCCTGGTTCTCACCACTTTTGTCTGGAGAATTACCATGAGCCCGTCTACCATAAGTACAGTTTGTGCTTCACCACCACAAAACCAGGAAGACAGAGCAGTGACATGAGGTCATGGGCAGGATTTGCCCCTAAAAACAGAGAGAGAGAGAACAAAAGAAACAGAGGAGGAAAAGAAGAGGAATTAGAGGAGGAAAAGAAGAGGAGGAAGTAAGGGCNGGAGAAAAAAAAAGACACGAGAGGGGAGAAAAAAAAAGACACGAGAGGGGAGAAAAAAAAAGACACGAGAGGGGAGAAAAAAAAAGACACGAGAGGGGAGAAAAAAAAAGACACGAGAGGGGAGAAAAAAAAAGACACGAGAGGGGAGAAAAAAAAAGACACGAGAGGGGAGAAAAAAAAAGACACGAGAGGGGAGAAAAAAAAAGACACGAGAGGGGAGAAAAAAAAAGACACGAGAGGGGAAAAGAGACTATGGTAGGCACCAATTCAAAGCATTTAAATCAGATGGGATAAATTCCAAGACAGAGAAACCAAGAGGGTGAGATGCCAGTGTGAATACATGCCAATGGCAGGCAATAGTGCTAGTCTAGGCTCATAGAGTGAAATCCTGTAAGGCATTTGTGGGGCAGTGCCACCACCACTACAGGCCTGCACAGGCTGTGTGAGTACCTGGGGCAAATCTGGTGACCCAGGCAGTTTGCAAACAGTGAACTCCTAACACACCTTACTTTAAAACAAAATGCACAAGAAGAAGGTGAAACACTGTTCATGCCGCACTGTGTAAGAGCCCAAACTGGTTGCAAGTTATTAGACCTCTGCTCCTTCTGTGTGTCAGCTCAAGGAGAGCCTTATTCTGAGTGTGTGCCCACATGCCATAGCCAGGCACTGGGCACTCTTGGCCAGGAAGCCTCCTTAGCTGCCCTAGGGCTTGCAGCCTGTGTGTAAAAGCAAATCAGATCTCTTCAAAGCAATGTATGGACACAGATTATTGCCCTGGCACACTCCTGCCTGTCCTAACCAGCATGGCACGCCCACAAAGCATCACACCTGTGCTCAGGGCACCACCTTACAGGCTTCTGCCTGGGCTGTAACTCACACCCCTACAAGCCAGAGTCACACATCCTAAACTGCAAAGGGCAAGCTGGGCTCATGGTAACATCAATCTGACCTTACTGATTTCAGTGTTATGTTTCACTGGGTTAAATCAGAGGTGAACGCATCAAGTTTTCTGGTTTCCTTTATAGTATCAGTGCACTGCCATTTTCAATTCTCTCCCAAGCAGTTGTGTCAGAGAATTCAGGACTGTTGAAAGGTTCTGCAAAAAAAATGACTGAAACAGTTTATAAATCCTAGGAGGGAGCACAACTGTACAACATTTGTAGGACAAGGAGCATTCTTTACAGTGGTTACTTTATCCTGTGATTTATACTGCTCTTCCCCATCTATCACATGGCTGCAATGTTCAGTTCTGCATTGTAGGAATTCACTTCTGGCCTCATGCTACACTCTCCCTGCCAGAGCAGCCCTTTCCTTCTGTTTGTGGAAGTCCACTGCATTTGTTTTCTGTGTGACGATGCCAACAAACAGCACCAAATTCCATGGATGCATTTTTTTCTGCGGCCCTTGGTGATAGGACAGGGGTTAATACTATTTCAGTGAGAAACTGAAAGCATCCCATGATAGTCTGAGCTCTAATTCAGAGTTTCAGGTATAACTCAATAGGAAAGTTTGAGTCTATCCTCCCTCAACCACTGTCTAGCTGCTGCAATAAAAACAGCCACAAGGAGAGGGAGTATCCACATATAAGGACTGTGACACTTCCTTACACAGATTCCAATCTGAATTTGATGGTCCATGAGCTTTGAGGACATTCATAGTTCAAATACAAGTGAGTCTTTTGGAAATGATCCATGTAAAACTTAGTAGAATTCAACTCCTGGCTATTAAGTTTCTATGATAAAGATATCTATCTATCTTTTCTTTCTTTTTTTTTTTTTTTTACCCCTTTCCCCAAGGTGCTCCTAAATTTAGTTTGTTTGATTTTAAATACCTGAGTCTAATCTTTGCAGTGCCACAATTCCTCCCTGTTTAGCCAAAACTGGGTCTTCAAATACACTTCCCAGCACTGCTTGAAGCAGAAGGCTGAGCCAGGCCTCTTGTCTTAACAGCAAAGGCAGGTGGGAAGGATCACTTGCACCTTCCCTCTAACACCAGAAAACCCACACAGCTGCACAGTGTGCAAACATAGCTGCACAGGCCACTCTCTTTCATACTATTATGATCACCTACCTTAATTCTCTGGGTATAGAAGTATAGATTTAAGCTGCAATTAACACTTTTGATTCTGCCATTCACGTGTCTGCATAAGCAGAACTTTTAACTTTCCACGACAGCACTGGCACAGCTCTCCGCACACTCACTGCACACCAAGCACAGACCATCAGAGACCCACAGGCTCCCTCAGGTGGGAAGGGCCCTCTGGAGGTCTCTGATAACCCTCCTGATGCTCTCTCACCACTGCCCAAAATGATTTTCAAGTTTAAGAGCACTGCAATGGCACAGAAAACAGTAGCTGTGAAGGAAGCCAGGAAGTCTCCCCTGCAAAAGGGTGCTAAGGTAAAAGAGCACTTCAGATCACTGCAGTTGCATCAGGAGATGCCTGTGCAGAAGGCAGAAGCCTCTGGTAGGTTGTACAGGTTCCTCTACTGCCATGGCAAGCCTGATACAACTGCTCCAGGATAACCTGCAGCCACCTGAGGGTGGGTGGCTTCTTTATCCCCTGAAAAAGTCTGATCCATCAAACCTTCTTCACAAGTCAACTCAGGATGTGAAATCTTAAGAGTTGCCTCTTAGATATCAGTGGAAATAAAATCTGATAGCAGCCTTCTCCTTAACCCAAAACCAAAAAAAGCCACCCTAATTGTTTCCTCTGCAGGAAGTCCCTTTGGGGATAAAGAAAGTCATACAGGATTTGGATCACTTCCTGGATTTGTGTGCATCTATCAAATGACACAGAGCAGCAAAGACAGCAGCACCCTGTCCCTCCTTCAAAGTACAGTCCAAGAGAGAAGAATGATTCAGAACAGAGATTTGGATTGTCTCCTCCACTATTCCCAAGGTTTACTTCTTACGTTGGACAGCAAAAGGTCCCCTTTCCTTCATTCAGAAAGGCCTGTCCTGCTAACGTGAACAAAGGAGGAGAAAGAAGTTGCAATGCATGTTGAAAGTACCAGAGTGAGAGACACAGTGGGTAGAGTTTTGGTCATGGAGATGGGGGGGTAAGAGGGAGGAAAGAAAGAAAAAAAGAAAGGGAAGCAAAAGATGGGAAGGGAAAGAGCAGGGAAGGAAAAAAACGAAAGGAAAAAAACAAAAGGAAAAATTATGGAAAAAAGAGGAGGAGAGAGAAGAGGAGGAGGGAGAAGAGGAGGAGAAAGAAGTTGCAATGCATGTTGAAAGTACCAGAGTGAGAGACACAGTGGGTAGAGTTTTGGTCATGGAGATGGGGGGGTAAGAGGGAGGAAAGAAAGAAAAAAAGAAAGGGAAGCAAAAGATGGGAAGGGAAAGAGCAGGGAAGGAAAAAAACGAAAGGAAAAAAACAAAAGGAAAAATTATGGAAAAAAGAGGAGGAGAGAGAAGAGGCAGAGGAGGCACCTCTTTTTTCTGAGCTTTAAATACCGTGCCAAAATTCAGCATGCAATCAAAGAGTTCACAGCAATTTAGCTTTTGGGGGGGTTAGCATGGCTTTTCTATGTAATTATTGCCGCTTTTATTGCACCTACATTTCTACAGCAGCAACTTGAAACCCTGCAGAGCAAAACATTATGCCTGTCCTGAGGTATTGGCAGCCAGAGATAAAACAGGCAAAAGGCAAGTATAATCCACATTTTACAGGAGGCATGCTGCAGATTTGATTCGCGTTTCACCAAGCCAGACCTGAGCCCTGGTCTTTGCAGACTTGATGCCAAGGGAACTGGTTTTCCCTTGGACAAGGCATGGAGGTGCTGTGCCTGCAATGCTGATTGCAGCTGATGTTACCAATAGATAATCACAGTTTGTCTAGAAGAAAAGTCATGACCCACATGCCCTGCCAAATAACACCTACGTGGTTTTTAAAAAGCCAAAGTAATCCTGTGGAAAAAGCACAAGTTCAGTTACAAGGTAAGACTTGTTCTTCAGTTTTCTACAGGATTCTTGGATCGTGATAACTAAAGGTTATTTAGCCCATCTTTATTTTAGTTTAGTCCTTTGAAAAGGGTGACTGCAAGAGGCACACAGTAGGCATCTTAAACTGTCACTCCTGAGACAGAAAGTAGACAAAAGTAAATAGTACTGCTTATCCTTTCCTCACAATATGGGGACAGGCACTTAGGTAGGAATAGTAATTATCCTGGACACTCTGGGCAAAGTAATAGGAGTGACAAGCTCAAAGTTACAAAGTACAGCCTCCCACTGAAAAGATAATTAATCCAGGTCTAGCAAACTGTATGCCATTACTCCTCTAGAATTTCTGCACAAGTCCAAGGGTTTGCAAGCCTTTGCATCTAGTTTAATGTTTCCACTCCAGGATGAGGTTACTGAATTGATGAGTTTGCTCAGAAATTTGAATCTCAGTTGTGAACATCAGGCTGAGATACCATCTTTTCATGCACTCACAAGGACACCTTGGCAAATGGAAATATTGCCAAAAATCATCTGCATGGAGGCAAAAAATTGTACACTTCTGTACTTCAGAGAAATTTGGATTCCAGTGATTCTGAAGTCTAAGGGGTACTACAGTCTCTGAAGAAAGTGGAAAAGACATTGGAGAAAAGCAGGAAAGCTATCATAACTCATTTGCTTGATGCCTAACCCAAGCAGGTGTGATCTCAAGCTTATATATCAAAGCAAGACTGAGATTCACTCTCCCTCTGGAAGGATGAAGACTATCCACAATTCAACATGGACTATATACCACTGTTACTTGAACAAATAATTAACTTTGGTCACTGGATGAAAGATGGCTTTTCAGGAATGCACACACACAGTTTAAACAGATACAGACAGACTAAAAACCCCCTACCCATGTTAGCATTCAGGATGGTTTAACAACTGAAAACAAAAAGGGAAAAGATAACCCAGTAACATCACCACACTAGCAACACTGTCCCTAAAACAAGATCTGCAAGCCCACAACATCAAAAGTTAAAATTGCATTTAAAAGAAATTCTTGTGTTTTGAACAAGAAAGACACATGAACAGCAATATTCCCAATTAAAGCCTTCTGAAAGCTGCCACCCACAGGTCCTCCATAGAGGAGAAGGGAAGCTTTTTTCTGGGAATGAAGTCAGCAAGGACACCAGTGATGCCCCTCACATACTGTCTAAATAGTCATGAGCTGGGGAAACAGAAAGGTCCCCAGTTAGGTCATTGAAGTGGTCAAGAGCATGTCCTTGGGGGTATGCAGTTAGTATTGGTTTGACTTATTTAAGTGTGAAAAAGCTTCTCTTACAAATTTTATGGAAGCTGGCAGTTCTAGGAAACAATTGAAACAGATTAGGAATGCAGGGGCAAACCAGCATAGCCGTACAGATCTGTACCTGCTGGAGACTTGCCCTCTTGGTTTTTTGAGATGTTCTTCATGAGAAGTGAAGGTAATGGCATCACCACACAGCTTCCCAGACAGAGGTGGGGCTCCAGGGCATACAGAGTTAGGATTTCATCTCAAATTGTGAATGTCTCTTGGAAATCTTCAGAAGGCATCTGTGCCTCTTGCTCATCACTTGCCAATGCTCCTAAAGGCACAGTTAAACCTACACCTATTTCAGATGAACATGACTAAAGTAAAGTTTCACAAGATTTACCATGCTTTCCTTAGAGAACCCCATTGGAAAATCTTAAAGAGGCCATAAAAGGCTTCCTACTGGATAGAAGCCACAGGATAAATCTATAAACAAAATTGACTTTCTATTAGAGTTTAGATCCCTTGGCCTAATGTGGCAGGATTTTAACAGCTGTAGTAACTTTGGAAGTCTCCTACCTTAAGTGATTTCCAGAAACTATTTCAGTCAATTGCATAAAAAAAAAAAAAAGCAGGAAATTAATCATGTTGTGTCTAATTTCTCTTTACTTGCCCAAAAGCTACATCAAATCAAAGCATAAGAGGAAATTAACTATGGATATTTTTAGTAGATCTTTCCTAACCAGTTATTTCTGTGTTCTGTTTGCATGAGAAATCGAATGTAAGAGGCTTATGTGCAGATGCCACGCTCCTCTGAGATCATCTGTTAGCTGCCATGAGACAGAAAGCAGTTTCAGAAGACAGAAAAAACCCAGTCATTTGAGAAGGTTTTCCCCTGGCAGAGCTGTCTTTTTTCCCACTTCAGCTAAAATTCCCCTTAGGCAAAAAAAGGGAAGCATCGAAACCTTTGCAACCAAACATGCAACTTCAAACGTGCAACCACTTACAATTAAGTTTTTATAATGAATGTGAAAAGCTGTGCTAAGCTGGGAAGAATGGTCCTCTCTGGGTTGTGTTGTGCAAGCAGAAAATCTTTGCAGGAGGGCTAATTTTGCTCTGAGAGCAGTTCTGTTCACAGATCTGAGTGAGACACACCTGTATGATCCCCCAGCTGCAGCACAAAGAGATTCAGGAGGCAAAGCAGTTCCTAGCCCATGTCAGATGCCTGAAGCTGGATAGTGTAAACACTATTCCTTCTGCAGATGGTCAGGGAAGAATCTGAGAAGCATCGACCAGGCCTCCTGAGCTTCATTTTTAGCATGTTGCAGGGCTGAATAAGGACTTGAAACCCAATGCAAGGATTCACCAGCTTGTCTGCCAGTGAGGGGGATGTTTCAGCCCCAGAAAGGGATATGGTTGTGTCTCAGCGATGGTTCTGATCATCACCATCTTCTCTGAAAAGGAAAACCACCAAGAGCAGAAACTGGTGGGTTAATTTGCCTGCGTAACAAGAAGTGAATGAAACCAATAAGTAAGGTCTACAAAGATAGATAGGGTGTCTCACAGCACTGCTGAAATGCAGACATTACGCTGCAGACAGTAGTGGAACAAACCCAGACCAGACTGTTTGCAGCCAGTCAGACAGAGCAGACAAGCCCTGGACATGTTAAGGTTTCCCATCAGAAATCATACAAATCAACATCTCCTCACAAGGAAAGCCTTGGGTTAAATCTAGTCTGAACTTGACCTCCTGACTTCAAGAAGTCAATACTCCAGGAGTCTCTTACTCTAGCAGATTAATCTGTCCCCAGAAGAGAAATTATTTAGTTGTCTAGGAAGATGGAGCTACACTGACAAAATGAATCTCAAGCCAATCTATGCACAGAGCCTGAGCTTTAACATACCAGAAGGTTACGTGCCTAACAAATAGACCAAAGGCCCAAGTCTGCAAGCTGAGAAAAGGGAATCCTGGAAGAGCAGGGTTTGGGGGAGTAAAACACCCTGGCAGCTAGACTAGCAACACAGGAGGGAACCTGCTCCAAGCACAGCAGAGCCTGCTGATGCTCCTGTCTAGTCACAGAGAGCGCGCTACAGGGGCTGTGATAGTCTCAAAGTCACTGCTCCCATCCCTAACGTGTACAGTGTGTATTAATACATTTCATACATTTTCTTTGGCAAGTTCAATGGAAACAGAGGCTTTCAATGAAAAGGCTAACTGAGCCAAAACTCACAAATACCCAGCTATACTGACTACACACTTTTATTTCCCCCGCCTTCCTATTCCCCCTCCAATAAAAGAACATTTAAGTGATATTTTTTCCACTTGGCTCATGTGGAAGGTGAACTGATCCGTACTGTGAAGTTCTATATTGGTTCCTCTTTTATTTTTTCAGAGACCAAAAAGGGAAGGAATAGAAAACAGCCTCTTTAAATGAAATATGCCCTTGTCAAAACAATTTAACAAATGGAAAAGGCATGCCCATTATGCTGGTTTTCCAGAAGTTCATCAACCTCACTGTTCAACGTTAGCATGTAAGAAAAATTACTCTATTTGTTCTTTATGGTTTGTTCCCAAGATCAAAGTGCTGTGGGCTGGAGGGTGTTTGACATCCAAGAAACGCTCGTTGCTGCAATATTGTCTGTAGTGCCTTTTGTTAGTTTTGTTTCTTTATAAGGCCTTAAAGAACAGCAGTCAACACTTGTAGCACATTGGCATCCCATCGAATGCCAAACTTGTCCTCTCAGAGCACATGGGAGGATAACATTTTTATGACTCTTTTGTTAGGTCCTCTGATGAAGCAACTGGAAATTGTCTTGCATCCCAATCTCCTCTCACTTGCAAGAGATTTGCCCAGCAGTGAACACTACTAATCATTTATTTTAAAGAGGCATTAGACCCTTATATAGATAATACCAGCAGTTTGTTTTGGACCAATCTATAAATCATTACCACCTTCACTTTGATTTGGGAGGGATGGGGTTTAGAGGGTTTTTTTGGGTGGTGGCATGGGGTTTTATGGGGTTTTGTTTTGTTTTTTAAATAGAACTTGTTGTCCAATGTAATTTTTTTCAGTAGTTTTTATTTAGCTCCTATCAGATGGTGGATGATATTCAACAAAGGGCTGAAAATGCGTATGAGTAACACAAAACTGCTCTCTTTAACCAAGCCAGTTTAAGTGACTGAATTAGCTGACACACATTGTTTCAGTAGAAATTTTTCAACACCTAGGGCTCAGTTTCAGAAAAGCAGAGTTTCAGTCAAGTTCAATTAGCTTAGCTGAGCTAACGTGATTTAGAAAGCAGCTGCTCCGAACAACACATCATTATAAGGACGGAAACTTTGTTTGCTTCCAGAAGGTAACCACAGTTACAAACACATCCTTCTATCCACAAACAGCCCGTTTATTTGAAACAATTAATCAAGTACAAATAGATTTACTACAGATAAATAAACACTTAAAAATATATATAACTCTATATGTCCTAAGAGCCATAGGTCTAGAATGATCACCTGGCTCAGGTACTCTAATCTCTAGCTCTCAGGAGCAACCTTCTTGAAGATAATGCCCTTTATAAACTTACTGAGCTTCATCTTCCATTGTATTTGTACCCCAACTGCTCCCATGGAGTAGTCAGAGTTCCAAGCTCAACCACTTTAATAGGAACTTCTTAACCCCAACCAAAACCTACTCCTGGCCGGTTTATAACCCTCTGTTCCTTTGCCAACATCGCCCTTCAGATTAAGAAGTTATTTTCTGCCATGAGGTATTTAAAGACGAAAAATTTGTGTCTCTCTCAGGTTTCACCTTGCCAAGTTAAACAAGCCAACATCTCGTAGCCTCCGTTTGTAAAACAAATTCTCCACTCCTCTGATCATCCCTATGGCCTTGTCTGTGCAAACGTCAGCTTCAGGTCATCTTTCACTGTTAGTCAAAACCACATGTAGCATCTTAAGGTCTCATTAATGATCTTTATATTCAGCCAGTAATGCTTCCCTATCTGGAATTATTTTTCCAGAGACACCCTAGGATTTTGTTTACCTCTTCCATACCTTCACAGTTTATGGTCAGCTTGTGACAGAGGGAGTCCTGTGTGTTTCCTGGTTGTTTCCAGCTGGTGACTTCCCAGCTTGGAGCAGGAGGTTTCAGTAAGAGCCCCCAAATACACAATATTATCTTCTTTGCTCAGAAATTTTACCCTGTTTGCAGACCTCAACACCATCCAGCTCTTTCTGTGCACTATCCTAAAAATCTCTTTGTACTGCTGTCCCAAACTCCCCTTATACCACTGCTGCATCCCAACTTTGTGCCTGTGATTATGGGATTATGCAGAAGCAGTTCCCCAGGATGAACTGCCCAGAATATAACTAAAAAACAATGAAAAAAACCAAAAAAACTTTCTCTGTGCACCAGGTACAACCCGCCTCAGGTACTTTTCAAATCAGTAAGAAAGACAGGTGAGTAAATTGAAGCTGGGAGAAGAGAGAGAGCCACAACCAGCATAATCACATCACTGCTTTAATGGGGCACTGACAGCAATTTTGCCCTAAGACAGCACATGAATGTAACAAGGCAGGCCTCAGTGGGACACAGGACAGAGCTGCTTATGTGCTCCAGAAGGTTACTCCCTAAAAGGCAGCATGAGAGATGGCATGGCCAAAAAACCCCAGCAAATTATTTTAATTATCTGATAGAACTAAAAAAGGACCAAAAAAAGCAATGTAAAATGGCAAAGGCAAGTAGGGAGGAGCAAAGGCACATCGATTTTGATACATGGGAGAGATTGAACTAAACACTGATAAACAGGGGAAGATAAAGGCAATTTATTACATAATCTAAACAATAAACACAAACAATGATAATTTCTAGCAAAACCACACTTGTAACCAAACTTGTTCAAAGGAGAAGACAGCTGAATCCAGGAAGGCCCAAAAAGGGGGGGATCTCCTCACCAAGGGGGTAGGTCTATGTTGTTAAAACAACATACAGAAGATTAAAGAGTATCTTTAAATTTAAAGTCCAAGAGAGAAAGAAAGAAATTGAATCTCTTAAGAATGAAATAGAAGAAAATCTGGATATGCAAGATGAAAAACTCTTGACTTGAGAAACTTTTGCAAACAGAAATTTTCAGGGGGAGAGGAAACCAATGACATGTTAAAGCAAATAATGATATGATTTCTTTTCACCTCCACCAAAAGCCTTTTTTTTTTTCCCCTCCCTTCACAGCTAACCTACCTTTGCCTGACTTCTTCCTATTGTAACAAAGAAATTCTTCATTCAGCAGAAACTATTCCCACCATACAATGCCTTAGGAAACCGGTGTCAAACATATTACAGTCTGCTGAAATTACTGATGTTAAATCAGCCACCAGTCAATTATACTTGAAGCGTGCTGTCAGCTCACCTACTTAAAAAAACGCTGTGATTTACTAAATATGCTTGTCATTTGCCTTCGAGCAGAGCTCCCGAAACATGTGTGTTTTGAAACTGCCTGCTAGAATAATGACACAGGGGGTCCTGCATGAAAGCCAACAGTGCTTTCTCAAACAGCCCAGCAGTCCTGTGTGTACTGGGGGGTCAGACTCCTGCAGCTGAGAGCTCAGGTCCAGCCAAGCTCTTCCACCTTGTAGGGCTTCCTAAGGTGATGCAGCCACGTTGGTTCTCCTGTCTCCCCAAAGAATAACCAGCTCTCAGTCAAAGAAACCTTAATACCAACCACCAGAACCAGAACAAAACCAACCCTGCCTCTTTTTCCCCCTTGGGAAACTCACCTGGTGATTATGAATGTAACTCTACATGCACATAAATTGCTTTCTGTGTGGTAACCTTCTATGGTCAAATAAAGGAATTTGCAATAATCTTCCTCTTCTGTTACTAAACATGAAACTCTCTTGTTTGGATGGGACAACAGCTCGATGAAATTAATATATATATTTCAGATAATCACATGCAATATGCATCTCTTCCAAGATATGAACATGTGTTTTCATTATACAAAGAATTTTCCCAAGTTTTAACGAAATATTCCATAGAACATAATATAATGCATATATGTAAATGTTACTTAAACACTTTTACAGGTGCACATATCCCTATACATACGCATGCACTTTTTAGGAGAAATCTGAATTACGTTTAGACTGCTCTTTTTGCATTTTTCTGAATTTTACAATGTCTTTATGAATAAACAGTGAGATGCTGAAAGAGTGAATGAAATAGTTCATACTCTACAGCTCCCCAAGGTGTTAAGAACAGCAGAGTCAGGAAATGAGCTAAGAAAAATCCCACTCAAACATTTAAATAGTAGTAATAGCAGCACATAACATTAAAAACTTAAGTTAAAAAAACCCCATGAGTACATAAATACCTAATCAGTAATTCACCTAGAAAAAAAAAATCAATAGAAGAACATGAACAGTTTCAGAATTTATGTTTCACAAAACATCACAAATGTAACATGAAAATCGCTACCCACCGTTTTTGAAAATGCTGAGCCAAACAGAGAACTCAGAAGGCAATAGTTTATCTAGAACCTACAACAGGTTAGGCAAAACCCTGATTGCCCTTTGCAAGGCAGAATATTGTCCACTTAGCACTTTGCTACCTAAAGTCTCCTTCTACCCCCATTTTGTATGTAAACAGCATGAATTCCTTTCTGGTACTGAGAGAAGTTTCTCACAGCTTGGCTGAAATTCAAGAAGTCTCCCATTTTTGCCCAGATAGCAAAGCCTGGACTGGCTCATCTCCTGCTGTCCGGCTGCAGCCAAAGGAAGGACTGCTCCCATTTGTTTCATCCCTGCTATATCTCAAACTGCCTGTTGCAATCCAACAAAACCTTCTACACTCATTGCAAAGCTTCTCCTAAATGTCATCAGTTAATGTCAAAACATTGGCCACACCTACTGTAGCAACCCTAAGAAAGCAGCTCAAGCACACAGTCCACTGTAATTGTCCCAAAAACACATCTCAGGTGCCTGCATTTTCATACTAGTTACCTGCAGCAATCCTGCTCTCTAATCCATTCCACATCAGCCCAAATGGAGGAACAAACCATGGCTTTGAAAGAACACTGAGCTACTCAAACATAAATAGGCAGCTTAAAGAGAAATTCCTCTAAAATAGCATGGTAAATATACATTGAATCAGAAAAGGTCAAACCACAGATTAAGGCCAAATAAAAGAAATTTTGGCATTTGTACAACATTGTGCTCACCAAGAGACTGTCCAATAACATTTTCTTTCATGTCTTTTTTTTTTTTTTTAACAGTTAAAAGTGTTGAAAACAATCCAAAGAAATAAAATAGGGAGGGGGGTGGGAGGGGGAGTATAATCAAAATTCATTAGTGACCTAAAATAATTAGATTTTATGTTAAGAATTTACCATTACACTCATCTAGTCTGACTTCTGCACAAAGCACAGACCACCAAATTTCACAAAGTCGCTCCAGAATTCAATCAACATCTTTAAAGGACTCTGCTGAAAAGCCTTACAGCCTGGCAGGTCTACGCAGCACATCAAAAAAGGCCATTAGGTTTCCCTGATTGCAATTACAACCAACACTGGAGAATTTTATCTGCAAACAGCCACTTTTAAACAAAAAAAGGAATGCAAAGGCAGCGATCTGAATCCTGCTCACTGATGTATGACTTGCAGTTTCATTCAGAACTTAAAGACTGATAAACAGTCACAAGTTACAAATTTCAGATCTTTTGGTGAAGACGTACCTTTATTCTTTTTTCTTCTCCTCTTCTGCCTTTTTATGAATCCTTATTCAAAAGTGACACATTTGTTCAGTTCAGGGAGATTCTTCTCTCTGGAGGGGAAATAATTTTTATCAGTAAGACTCCCTGGTGATCAGGTAGACTTGGAACTGCTGTTAATCAGCCTTTTTGACATGGTACCTTGAATAGCACTTCCCATGATGCTTTGTGTGCCTACCTTAATTCTTTCCTTTTGAACTCACCATGACTTATAGGTGTCTTTTTTTCCTTTTGTGTGTCTGAAGTTATCCCTCTATTAACTTTAATTGGAAAGGTACCTTTTGTTCCCCTAGAGTAGTCATATACTAACCACTGAACTCCCTAGGCTCAAATTTCTGGGGTAGCAAGAGTTCAGTTTTCTGATAACTCAAAAAAAAAAGAAAAAAAAAAAAAGAAAATCCAGAGAAAAATTTGATGCCTTTATTATTGCTAATAAAATAAATGGCGGTTTGATATTTAAATAAAGATGAACTGTTGCATCCATTTACACCAGCAAATGCAGAGGATTCTACTGCAAGCCACAAGTGAGTTCAGAAGAAAGGAATTAAGGGCAGGCACACTGACATTTGCCATCTACAAACCCTAGTGAAACATATGCTGCTATAAATAAATAAATAGCCTTTTGCCAAGGCACTGAGAGAAATACAAGTTCTTTCACGGAAGCAGAAGCAACAAAGCTTTGCTTCCTGGAGACTTGTGTCTTCTCTCAAACTCACCTCCCTCCCAATCCCAGTGTCAGAAGAGAGAGAGGACACATCCAGGCTCACCTACACGTCCTGCTCTCCAATTAACCACACACAGCACACCTGCGTGGGATGGCCAGAGAGTTATCAACCACAATGTGTTACAGCTGAGTTCCCATCCCTCCCTCAGTATTTGAGGCAGTTGTTCCCTGCCCAGGTGTTTTTCATTACATTTATCAGAGGCTTGAGCTGCTCTTCCAGGTCTGGGAGCAGCTGTGTAAAGGCCCTAAAAGTTTCCCTGAGGTGACAGGCACGTATGGGTTTTAGATACAACACATTTCTTTAAGAAAGCTAACTAAAAGTAAGGTGCCCTTATACATTTTTGTCACACGTGGGAGAAATTTGTTCTCACCTAGTTCATAGCCTGATTGTGGTCAAACAAGGCAAAAAGATGTTGTACACTGGGCACTGAATCCGAAGCTACATTTGAACCTTCCCAGAATGCTGAGTCCCATCACCTTCATGCTGTTCAGCAGTTTGCATCCACAGAACATCACCCAAGACTCATCTCATCTTGATTTTCTTGTTATCAGAAGAAGAATTTGGACAAGTGAGTGGCCAGAGCAGCAATATAACCAACTCTCCTGCCCCACAGCTCAGAAGAGCCTGGGTTATAGCAGCAACCAGCACCCTCTCTGTACTGACAGATGAAAATAAGGTGCCCCAGTAGTATGTTGAGGATTAGCACGTAGTCAGGGGCCCACTGCACAGGATTTTGCCAGCCAGCCAGTTTAGAGATGACCCATTTGTTTCTGCATAGGGTGTCTGGAGCCCTTTTTGCTTTTAAAGCACTCATCTTAGGGCATCTGGCATTCATGCTAAAGGAAAGGGATGGAGTCAGCTCCTGGCCCTGTGTCATACTCTTTTACACCTGTCTCTAGAGCAGAGCATCAAATTCAGTCTTCAGTAAAAGGGTCTCTCTTCACACTTTTCACGAGTGTGAGCAAGAAATTAACATCCACTACACAGGCCACCTCCTTCCTCATTGATCCTGCTCTCTTAATCAACAGCTAACTAATGTACAAGCAGATGTGACTGAGGCTTCTGTGTGCAGTGCTGACCACATTAACTGTACAACCACACCTTTAATCTCAGAAATTTTTCTCTTCTCCTTAATCCCTGACCAACCACTGACTAAAACACAGGTAAAAATTAGTTAAGGGGGTATTTGCCAAACATTTCACTCACATGGTTTCAGCCCTGAAAGTGTTCCAGGCCAGGCTGGATGGAGCTCTGAGCAGCCTGGGCTAGTAGAAGGTGTCCCTGCCCATTGCAGAGGGGTTGGAACTGGATGATTTTTAAGGTCCCTTCCAAACCAAACCATTCTATGATGCTCTGACCATTTAAGTGTTTCAGGCACAAAGAAAGTTTGAGAGAGCACTGCTACTTGAAGTGACTCAGTGCCAGTGAAAGGCATTGGGTGAAAGGACCTTCTGAGAGAAAAATCCTATTTATTCGCCCAAACTACAGACCAGGCAGCTGTTTGTTCATTGGGACCCCAAAAGTACCTCAACCATGATGTGAAAGTGATGCCCTGGTAGGAAAAACTGCTGTTCCTGAAGATCTGGGTAAGCCCATGCAGCAGCTACAGCAACACCTCCTGCCGGGGGGAGAAAATGAGATGGAAAACTTTGTGGGCCAAGAACATCACTTAAGGGCAAAAGGAGACTTGACTTGGGGAAAATTTATGCAATTTATTGCGAATTAAAATAGAATTGGATGCTGAGACAAAAATTAAACCACCACTTTGCTCCCCACCCACTTCTTTTTCCAGGCTCATCTTCACTCCCCCACGCCAGGGTTGAGGGGCTTGGCTGTGCCCTGCTCTGGGGCTGCTGTGTCTGGCTGTGCCTCGTCCCACCTCTTCCTACCAGCACCTGGCCCCAGCACAGGACCAGGCTGAAGAGCATCGGACAGCCAGCACCTTTTTGGGGCCATGAGCTGCTCCCAGCCTGCCAGCACCCAGCTGGTTCCTGCCAGATGTGGTTAGTGTGCTGACAGAAAGCAGCACAGGGACAGAAATTACACTTCTTAGAATCAGTGTATAATTCCCCCCTTTCCTACCCAAAAAGGCAGTACAAACAGAGCTTTGCTTACCACATAAACAAATTATTTTGGGAGTGGGGGAAATCCCATGCAGCAGCTTCTCCCAGTGTGATTCAGCTTGTCGGGGAAGTTTCTGGGAAAGCAGCCTTGCAAGAATTTTGGCCTTTAGGACTGAAGTAACAGGCAGTAATCAAAAGTGAATTAAAACAACCAGCCAGCTAAAAGAAGATGCTCCAAACATCAACAAGCCTCTCTGCTGGGACTGCAATGCTGCCTGGTACCGGCTTCCAAAATTAGCTCTTCTTCATCCTCCCTTCCCAGCTGAGGCAACACACCAAAGGGATGTGCACAGAGGCTGCTTAAGAGCAAAGCCAGGTCTGGAAGTCTTTCCTCCAGCCCCAAGATCATCCATTTGAGCACAATCCAGGCTGTGCAGAAGGTGGAAATAGGCTTTCCTACATGCTCTTCCTGGGTTCCAGGGGAAATCAAGTGTTGCCTTTAGGGGGAAAGGAGAAAGAAGCCCCTAGCAGAGGTCACTGGTAGGACCTGTAATGTCAGGGGTGTCATTCACAGCTCTGTGCTGCACAAGTGGTGGTCAGAACAGAACCCATGTGCTGGCTGCTGCATCTGCTGAAAGTATTCAGAAAACATTTGGATGTGACACTTGGGACACGGCTTGGTGGTGAGCACAGTGATGCTGGGCTAAGGGCTGGATTGGATGATCTTAGAGGTCTGTTCCAACCTGAGCCACCCTATGATTCTCCCTCCCTTCCTGCCCCACCTTTGTTACCAGCTGCAAGGGCACTCCCTGAAAGGAGGCACAGGATGTCTCACTGGTTCAGAAACCCTTGCAGGCTGCTCTGCAGCACTGGCAGCCCCCCCCGCCTCCAGCTCCCCAGCTTGTCTTTGAAACGGCCTGATGACTGATTATGGGAATCTTCCCCATGCAGTACCCCCACACCATGACATCTCAATCATACTTCCATTTCTTTTTTAAAGTAAAAAAGTGGTTTTTTTCTGGCCCAGTATGTTTATCAGTTAGTCTGAGCCAGTTATCTGCACAGGTTTACGGGATGCAGCCTAGAACCATTAGATTTTTATCACGCCTTATGAAAATCATACACGGCTTACTCTTGTAGCTGTATATTACAAGGGAATCATGTATAGAGAGACTGGTTCTCCTTAGATTGCTATCTCTGAATTGATGCTGTATGAGGCACAACTGCTTAAAAGGTTATAACTGATGTAATTTTTTGCCATTACAGGTAATTTATGGCTCCTGTGTGTCTGACCTGTCAAATCTTCTTAGAGAGATCAAACAGGGTCTGTTTGTCACATGCATTTATCTAACACTTGTTCCTCTGCAAGCTTCAAAACGCAGTAGTTATTCTTTTCTTCGGTGTCAATTTTCTCCTGTACATCTTGCCTCTTAGTCCTTGTAAATGTCCTCCTAATGCAAAATGCAGGGGTGCTTCAGCAGCAAATATGAGCAATGACTACCTCTCTACAGGAATTTTTAAAAGAGAGAACTTTTTTCATAAGCAGGGTTCCAGTCCTTCAGAGAGGTCTGAAGTTATGCACACAGATGTTTTGAAGCTCCAGCTGTGCTTCAAACCTCGCTAACATTATTTTCCCCTCAGCTGTACGTAACTCTGAGCTGATCTCTGCTGTTGGGAAAGAAATCCTTCAGGAAAACTCCTGGAGAACAAAATACCTTTTCATTGGATAAGGCAGGGGGATACACACATCAGGGGTACGTCCTCAGCCCCTGCCTGCACATCAGCCTCTCCTTCCCCACAAGGCTCAGCCCTCATGTCCTGCCAGGTCTCCACTCTGTCCCCTTGTCTCACATGGCTGGAAGTTTTACTCTGCTTTAGGTACTGGAGGCCATACTCCAATCGCTCACGAGATGGCAAAAGTTGTGACAGTTTCTTGTTCGCTCCGCACAGATTTCACAGCCAACTGAGCAGGTGTGAAGACAGGCAGGGCAGCACAGGAGGGCTCAGTGACAGCACCCACAGGGCAGCACAGGGGGACACAAAGCTCTCATCCTCTGCTGTGCAGACTCTTTGGGGTTACAATAACTCCAAGGGCATGCACAACAGAGACTAAATGTTAACCAGACAACGGGGAGAGGGACAAGAGGCACACTTTTTAAGAGGTCTGGGGATTTTGAGAAGTATCAGTCTGTATGAACCTCTCCAGTGGAGCTGAGGAGATGGGAGAGGCTGCCCAAAGGACGCTCTCCATGCTCTTTCCCCAAGCAAGAAACACCTGGAAGCGAAAGGATGCACGGCTGCCTCAGGCACAGGAACCCCTGGGCTTACAGAGAGTTCTGTTATTCAGTGCCACACAGCCCCACAGCCTGGGCAAGGTGGTGCAAGGAGCCCCAGAGGGGCTGAATAAAAGGAGAGACCCCACGCCCTGCCTCCCTTGCAGCACCACAGCACTCCCTTCCCCACGGGGGACGGAGCCTTTGTGTCCACAGGAAACACGTGAGAGTAATGTACAAAGGTAAGGAGCCCAGCAGTGCTCAGACACACCTGTGATTCATGTTTATGGACCTTCTGCCCATTGCACAGTCAAAAAGGCTGCATTTCTCCATGGCTGTGAAGTGTCTGGAAAAACAGCACGCTCACTGTTGGGCAAGGAAATTTACAGAGGAGCTTTGGCAGCTTAACTCTGCATCGAGTTTCACCTTCCCATCAGGTGTGAAATGGCAGGCCATGCTCAAGCAGGCAGTATGATGGGAATTCTAGAGAGAAATAAATTAAATCAATGAAATTAAATAATAAACAAATTATTCAGTAATAAACAGAAAATAATAAATTCTTATTTAAGTAATAATAATAAAGACAACTAGAAAAACTCTACTGAAGGTGAAGTCCTTTGAGTAAATTGACTGAAGTGGGTATCTTCACTGACATCATTTTTGACAGGGTTTACAGTATGAGAGTTTTGTGAAGCAAATGAGAAATACTCTGAGAAAGTACAAATAGTTCTTCAAAACATGCACATAGAACAGACTTTCAGTTAGAAACACACACAAAATCCAGAGTTGTTAAGGTTGAAGGATTCAGCCCCATAACACGGCGTGTCTTTGAGAAATGCCAGTCTTTGATTCAGAAACATCTGATGCTTGCAGAAACTCTTCCTCATAGCAGGGAAAACTTGGCTGTTGCCAATCTCTTGGCATGGCTTTAATGTCAGGTAGAATTAAACACTGACAATCAAATAACAATCAACTGTAAATTGCTGCTGCGTGTTATAAATGATTTACATATATGGTTACAGAAGTATATTAGCTGCAAAACATCACTAACAACCTCATAATTAATATAACTGGCACCCTGTTGGAAATATTGCCCAGCTCTGAGGATGTTGTGCATCCACAGTTTTTAATCTTTCTAGACTATTTGAAAAGAATCCAAGTATATTTATTCAAAATGCGTTAAAAGCCTAATAAGTCTAATAATAAATAATTTGCTTCTTCACAGATTAATTTTAACACTGACTTATTTTACCACACTGATAAAATCTATCTCCATCTCAAATATTATTCAAGCCGCCTCAGGATCTGCCACCTTTTTTTTTCCTAAGTTTGTTTTTAATTTCTTTCTTTCCCTTCCAGTGTCTTAGATGAGGATCTCTCTTTATCTCTGCCCCAAGCTTTATGCTGTAACAGCCTTGAATGGCATATCAGAGTCTATTTCTGAGCACTGGAACAATGTCTCTGACAATACACATCAGCTTTCTGGCACTTTCCTCTGGAAGAAATTCCTGTGTGCTTCAGACAATAGACAATGTTAGGAGGTTTGGGCAGACCTAAAGAAGAGGAATATTCAGTCAGTCTTGTCAGAAACCATTCTGGAACTGCACACAGAAGACCACAGAAGGCAGAACATACCCAGAGCAAACAAACCAAACTAAAAGAGAGCTGTAAGGCTGAGGATTTTATGAAACATGGAGAACACCACACTTCCTCTGGACAGACTGATCCTTCCAACTAAACAAACGCCAGAAGAAACACAGACCCCAAAACCATGGGTTTGAGCCCTGTTAGTCAAGACATCAAAACCTGACAACAGTATAAAATAATTTCACTGCCTGTAGCTGCATGTTGTCAGCCTGTACAGTAGATCACAAAAAAACCCAAACAAACAAACAAACAAACAAACAAAAAAAAAACAACTGAAAAAACCATCAAAAAAAAACCAAAGAAAGAAAGAAAAAAGACAGACGAGGCAGTCTTGTACATTTATGAGTGTAACTGCAGCCTTACTAAGACTATCAGCATGTGTTGGAAACAATTTCCTTACAGGAAAATGAAAATATGTGGTTTATAAAAACACAGCGAGGAAGGAGCAAGTGCTCTCGTTCAGATAGTATTGATTAAAGAAAATCCATGTGTTATGCCAGGGAGACTTCAGTTCTGTGAGAGCTGAGCACAACAGTCCTGGACAACAGACATCATGTTTATGGGAGAAATACCAAGTAGATATGATGCAGTCGAGAACACTGACTTTAACTGAGAGCACTAATTTCAGAAAAGTTTTATTGACCAGTTTTAATTCCAGAAAACTAAAGGTTGTGGGCTACCCACAATCTTATGGCCAGGTGCTATGCTGTTTTCTGTTCAGGGTATCACCCCCCAGACAGACTCTTTCAGATATTTTACAGACATCAACCATACAAGATATTCATAGAGAGCATTAGCAGCATGTGGCATACATAACATGGGTTTTTTTGATAGCAACAAGTTCAGAAGCAGAAAGCAGTCCACTTTATTACAAATAGTTCTTTTTGTATTCACCATGGTTACAATTTCTCCACAGTCTGGCAGACCCAAACAATTAACTCTCTAACCTTCCTACAATTTACAGAAATGTTTTGCACACTATTACTGCCACAATCCTTTGAGAAGCTGAACATTAATTTAGGTTATGGATATAGAGGAATTTCAGGTGCCTTATTCATTAGTAGTGGCAAGGGCTCATTTTCCCTAAAAACATCTTGACAATTAAATCTACTGGAAAACATACTTACCTTCCTGAAAAACAGTACCTTTAAAAAACCCCCAACTTTTCCATGAATTAACTCACTCTGTGAAGGTTGGTTACCTTACCCTGAAGGCACTTACCCCGTTTCAAATCCAGGTCTGTGCTCGATGGACTTATACTCTAAGAGGTCCAAGACAGCTGACTAAAAGACATTATTTCTTATGTGCTGTGCAGCAATCTATTATGCCAAAGTTTATAATAAGAAATGTGTGAATCTGATAACCAAAAGAGTGAAATCTACTGATCTATACCATCAGCTGGAAGTACATATTACAATCAATGCCTTTGCCCTGGCCCCTGACACTTCAGCAATAATTTACCAGTAAAACAGACAGTGCAACCTCTGTCAAGTCATTCCAGAATCACCATGTTGGGCATCAGTTCCACAGGAGAACAGGACATGGGGGACAGAGACAAAATGACAGTGAAAGGCGATGTCCCATAGAGGATGTCACCCCTGACCAAAGCTCAGCTGCTGTCAGAGCTGGGGAGGAAGGTAACCAGAGACTAAAAGGCAGCAGGAACCACAGTGCAGGTGGTTCAAAGAAGAACCAGTCTGATTTCATTCATTTTTCAAAGCCCCCCAAATATAAGCAAATACCAGCCTGGAGTATCAGCACAACCTTGGAGGGTTTCTACAAAAGGGAAGAGAAAGAACAGCTCTCTGTAGCAATCTCACTGGTTATTCCTAGAGTCCCATCGAAGGCAAACAGTGCAGACCCTCACAAGAGCTTTGCACCCAGAAGGGCATGGCCACGTCACCCCGAGGCCCAGCACACGCTGGAACTCTCACCTGAACTGAGCAACCACAGCAGGTCTTCCTGCACCTTCCTGGTGTAATCAACACAGTGCAAACACATCCAAGGCTCCTCCCATGTCACAGGGCAAATTCTGCTCCTGGACCTGGACTGGCAGGTCCCAAAATCTTTCCACAGAGTATCCTTTTGCAGGGAAAAGGCAGCAAGAAGCACTTTCAAAGGTCTCTCCCATGGGAGAGCTGTGCAAATGAGGATTTAAAACTTTGTTTTACCACTTTCTTCCAAATCTAGTTTGAGAGAAATTCCCTGTATTCACTTCAGAGTGGTACATGTGCCTCACAAAACCTGTTTTCTCTTTGCATCCATTACCTAAAAGGAGGTTGTAACCGGGTGGGGGTCTCTCTCTTCTCCCAGGCAACCAGCAATAGGACAAGAGGACACAGGCTTAAGCTCTGCCAGGGGAGGTTTAGGTTGGATATTAGAAAGAAATTATTTACAGAGAGAGTGATCAGGCATTGGAATGGCCTGCCCTGAGAGGGGGTGGGTTCATTGTCCCTGGAGGTGTTTTAGGTGAGACTGGATGTGGCACTGAGTGCCATGGGCTGGGAATCACAGAGGTGTTGGATCAAGGGTTGGGCTTGATGGTCTTGGAGGTCTCTTCCAACTCAACTGATATACACCAAGCAAACAAGCCTGGGGTATTTTTCATCCCCTCCAATTCAATATGAAGCTCCTGTGAAATGGTGCAGTTCCCATTCGGGGCTGGACAAGCTTCTCCCTGCAACTAGCTACTCAACAATCACACTTCTCCCACTTCTACTCAAAAAACAAAGCAGGTGCAGGGATCACAAAGCAAATCACCTGAATTCCATGAAGTTCTTCCCGGCACATGTCAGATACAAGATCTGGGAGCTCACAAATCAACTATCAATGACCTAGTCCCAAATTTTCACACATGTATTTGCATCTCATATTAACAACATCCAAAAGAATTTCCCAATCATTCTGAGGGCTGTGTTTCTTAAACAAAACAAAGCACAAAAAAAGAAGAATATAAAATGTGAATAAATTGTCAGCCTATAGGTAAATACCCTGGGGATAGCTGTTTCTCCCCCAACAGAATTTTAAATTTAAATACCAGTGTTTCTATGCGTTTGTTGTTTAGATACTTGGAGGGGAAAGCTTAATAGAAAACTAACTGAGGTTTGCCCCTTTTGCCTCACAGTGAACAAAATATATCACTCCCTGTCATCTTCTGTGTCTGGCTAGTTACAGGCATCCAAGCATGAGGCAATAAACTGCAATAAATCATAAAGTTAGCTTAAAATCCACCTGATTTCCTAAATTCCAAGCACAATATAGGTAAGTTGGGCTGTCTTGATACCTCTATTTTCAATTCTTTTTCTTTTGACCTCTATAGTTCTTCACTTTTCAAGCTGTTCTCTGCAAGGCTGAAGACGAACCATTCCTTTAAAAGATCTGGATATCTAAAAGACCAGCTTCCAGCAAGAGCTGCTTATGACTCAGGTAAGCTGTATACAACTATTTCTATTTCCAGGGCTGCACATTTTTGCATTACACAGACTTGTGATCCTGCAAAGATTTATTCTAAGCACCCTGTTCTCTTCAAGCACTCTAAATGGTTTGACTGAAGTTTTCACTGGGGATTTCTCACAGGGTGTAAATTCAGTCTCTGCAGGAGAAGTGTGAGCAGGGCTGTGCCAGGAATGGAGACAAAGCAGCAGCCATGGGTGACCCAGCCCAGGCCAGGCTGCCCTCACTGGCAGGGTCTGAAGATGGGGCAGAGCCTGGTGGTCATAGCATCGAATCCCACCAGCAGCCTCAGACAAGACAAAGTACCCAGGCAGTCCTTTGGTCCATCCGGCTGACAAGATGTAGGAGCTGGAGACAGGACATGGGTCCATCCAGAAGGCAAGGTCACATGCCCCCACAGCATAGCTCAGGCCAAGCCCTGGGCTGAAACAGGGCTCCTGGGCAAAGGCTGGAGGGCCAGCAGGGTTCAAGAGAGCCCAAAGGACCCCAAGAGCCACAGCCACAAAGCTTGGGCACAGTCCTGACCTCATCCAGAATGACAGAAAATGCTGCCATTGATTTCCATGAGATCGAGATCCACCTGATGTCTTCCTTTTCCACCTCCTGTGACATGCACCTCCAGTGCCTTTGGGACAAGTATCAAATAAATAGGTAAGAGTGATAAAAGTTAACTAAAGCCACACAACACTCAGAGCACCGCTTGGTCACAGCTATTAAGGATATTAGCACTGTATAAACCACTAACAAAATAAAAACTGCTCTTGTGTTTCTGGCCAGCATTGGAAGGTTTTGAAGCTTTTTATTAAGGCTAGCAGTGCCATGGGAGTGTTAACACACTGCCGTTTCATTTCAGGGCTGATATTGAAATACGGTAAAAATCTGCATTTAAACAGAACTATAAAGGCCAAAGCAAAGATTCGTCTTGCTTTTGGCAAGCTTTGGATCAAGTAGTGTATGAGGGATTCTCGTGTGTGGGAGTGATGTTGCCCTCTGCTGGGGAACCCACAACAGAGCAAAGCTCTCGTCCTGCAGATTCTCAGCACATTCAAGCAGAAGCTGCCCAGCTATTTCTGATACGAGAATCCTTGCAAATAGCAGGTGATTTAGGTTTGCCATACCCCAAGGGTGGAGGAAGGAGTACAATGTTGGCCTTTTTTTATAAAAGCGAAGAGACAGAAGGTATGGGAGGGATGCAGTTTCAGTCCTCATCTCTTTGTAGAATAGGGCCCGTTGACTTCCAGCGCAGAATCAGCCCCATCCAACTTCTTCAAGGTCATGTAGAAAATCTGCAAGAAGGTTAAATTAAAAGAAAGAAAGAAAAAAGAAAAAGAAAGGCTGTGTTTCGCAACTCTTAAGTTTTAAACACACAATTGATAGAAAAAACAACCCCTCAAATACTTGTATTTAGTCCTTAAAACCTCTAGACACCAATTATGTACTGCAGGCTATGTCTACATTAATTCCCACCTATATTCATTTATTTGTTTTCCCTCCTTTCGCACAATCAGATTTAATTTTTCTTAAGTAACAGATAAATTACTGGTGTCTATATTATCAGCACCCTATTAAGAGCAGGAATCCAGCTCGATGCCACTGGGACGTTGTAACATTCCTATCTCATCAGTGATCAGACTGGGGTCTAGGGAGTGAAATTTATCAAATGCCACTGTACAGTGTATCTGGAAGGATGATAAACATGATTAAAATTCATTTCACCAACACAGTTGCTCATATGTATTTGATGTCCTTTTCCTTGGAATGGTTAGACAAATTGCACAGTTCCCTAAAATGAAATTCAGTCTTGAATTTTATACAACATGCCCTGATAATACAAATCAATATTTTGACAAAACACATTTTTGCCTGAAGATGAAGTATAATGTGTAATGAAATGTATTTAAGTACTTTATAATTTATCCTGAGAGCACAGTGCATTTGACCAAATGTCATATATCATTCCACAGAAAACTAGGTGGAATATGTAATCTATACTCCTTTAAGAAGCAACTGCACTGAGAGAGTGCAAAATTAAACACTTAATATTCAGAAAACATTTCAAATTAGGGATCTGTGTGCAACCTCTTAAAGGTGTGCATTGTTCTACACGATTTAACTGCAAGATCACAGTTTTTCCTCAAATGCAGTATCATGTCTTCTAACTATTTTCATTTTTAAGACCAAGTACATTATCTTCTGTGTGTCAAATTGCTTTTGCCATGTACCTCACAAAGCCTGTTTAGACCAGAGGAGCCAAAAAACCCCCAAAAAGTTTCTGTGCACCTTCTGCATGGGTGACTCTTGTCCAATATCCATAATGAATTAGATGGATTCCTCTAGAATTTCCATGTCCTGGACTCATTTGGCTCACCCTCCAAGATCTCTCTCCCTGTGGAGCACACAGCAAAAAATTCACAAGCCACGGTGGCACAGACAGAAATTTAAAAGTTGATAACTTAACATGTGCCAGTTCCCAAATCCAGCACAGCCCAAAGGCCACAAAAACATTTGGGAACTTGATTCTCCTTCATTTCACAACAAAATATGACAATCTACATATCTTAATGGGTCTTGACATCAAGTGCTACGTGCATGATCAGACAAATACACTAGGAGGGATTTAGCCTTTGACTGAAATATGAGCCAGATGAGGTAGTGCTTAATGGGAAGTCTCTAACTCACCAGACAACACTCACAGATACAGGAAATAAAACCTGTGTATTTCGCTTATTAAGGTTTGCTCCATGTAATAACACGCCTTATTGCAGTCTCATTTACTGCCCTCTTGGCCAAAGCAGCCTGGCCTTTAGGCTTTACCAGGACGTTATCAGAACTGAAGACCTGAGTGCCCAGACCATGATCATTACACAGGGATTGTTTCCACCCAGGCCAAAACATGAGCATGTTCAGGCACTACACAAAGATCTGTTGCTAAAACATTTCCCACATAAATGCAATTGTTCTCCCGTTAGGAAACAATCACTGGAAAGCAAAATCCTACAGACAGCATGCTGAGTTTTATGTTCACACAAGGTTAATACATTTTCCATCCGCAGCGGAACTGCTTGCAATTTATAGGCAAAAATTCAGCCCTGGTGTAAGCAAGTGCAATTATTATTGATCTCAATAGTAGATGCCCTCATTTATAGCGGGGCTGGCTTGGCGTCCTGTCTGTTTAGTGCGAGAATGAATAATGTTACAAGACAGGGCACAGGTTCACAGTGCGTGCTGAAAGCCTTTGCATGTGAATGTTGAAACAGCCTGCCTCCACAATAGCAACTATTTTGGGCTGGAGAACACAACATGTGCCAATCTGAGTTGCATAATGCTTTCCCATATCTCAGGGTTTGCTGCTCTGAATAGTTCCACCCTGAATGGCTGCTTAATATCTCCGGCACAGCTCCCGTACAGGTCCTGTATCTAACAGCACGGTGTTGCTCAATAGAAGAGCCCTGCATTCACTCACAAAAGGCCAAGCCAGCCTGTAGGACACACTGAGGCTTGAAGAGCCTGTGGCTTATGCTATTTTGGTATGAGTTTAAAGAAAAACACTCACAGTTTTTTTACACATTTGGTTTTCATTTGTTTGAATCAGTTTTGTAGCCTAATAAAAAGGCCTACGGTTTCATAAAAGGAAGTTAACTGGTTGTCTTTGGGCAATAGGAGACTTTTTCATATATTACTGGGTTATTTTAAGGGCATTAACTGCAGTCAGCCCATGAGCTCTGTTATAGAACTGATCTGATTTAGGATTTTTTTAAATTACATTGTGTTTTATTAAAAAACAAACCCGAATGTCAGTGTGAAAATACTGGATCCTTTCTTATTACCCTGCTGGTGTGTTGGCTCGTGAGCCACTCACACTGCCCACTGCCTGTCTGCCTCCTGGCTGGCAGCAAATTCACCCCCAGGGACAGAGGTTCAGGGTGCTGCTGTTCCCATTCAAGCAGCAGGGAGGGATCTAATTTACCACTACAATTCCACCTTCCAGCAGAAAGGAATCTGACAGCCTGATCTCACCTCTCAGCACTCAGACCCCAGGGGAAGGCAGTTCGACTGTCCAACCTTGTGTTTTGGCAGGGGGGTGGAAGGGAAGTTGCCTGGCCACTGCTGCCTTCCCACTGACGACGAGCAGACCCCAGGATGGCCATAACTCACCCAGTTAGCCACAGGGCCTGCCATCCTCAAAATGCACTCTAAAGACTTTTCTGAAATGGATGATCACAACACACGGCTCGGGAGTAAAACACCTGTGTTTTTCCAAAGCTCAAGGAAACACACATAATACTATGCTGTAAATATGGTCTGGACAGCACAAACAAGCCACAGTCTGTGGCCATAAAACACTGGCAGGTACCATTCCCCTCTTGGGTATTATATGGGATAACAAATATATTGAAAGTTTAATTTCCAAGAATCTAGTGTATTCTTTTTTTAATTAGACTTCTCCATATGATGTATGCTGTCTCAATACAGTCACTTTACAATTATGGTTATTCAATGTATTGATTCAACCATACATCAAGGGGCAAATTAAGATGAGGGCTTTGTCCAGACAAGTAGAGTAACAACCCCAGGCAGGTATATGAAAGGCTGAGCACTTTGCTCAAGTTTATAAAGAAGAAAAAGAGAAGAGAGAAAAAGAAAAGAGAAAATAGAGAATAGGGGGGGAAATATGAAAAAGAAGGCAAAAAAATCCCCAGGAAGTTTAGGTACTGACTCCAGAGTCATGGAACTTTTTGCTCCTGCCTAATGCATCGTTTGGTGCTGCTTTCTGGAATCCTGCCCTACCAGGCAGGGTCACTGTCACATCTTCGCTCAGTAGTTGAAGGGATTTAGTTCCTAAGCAAAACTCCTGCCTCTGAATCACACTGGAGTTGAGTCTGGAGCACTGTAGTAATGTGGGAGAATCTTACAGACCCTAGAGCCATTCCCAGCTGTACCTAGATGTTTACAAAATAAAGGGATTTCAAAGTCTAGATTTCACCCTGGACTATGGGAAGAAGTGGAGAGGGTCAGGAAGGACAGAAGAGACATTTAAGATGAGAAATTGAAGACCTGTTTGCTTAGTTTTGACGTTTTTTGGAACACTTGTCAAGGGAATAAGCAGCTATAAGGCAGAATATCCTTGGTATTTTGGTGAGGGGAGGAGAACGGGGAAGAGAAAAGGAAATTAAAAAACCCAAACAAACAAACAAACAAAAAAAAAACACACACACACAAAAAAGGCAAAAACATAAGTGACAGAACACTCTTAGTTGATTACCAGAGGGCTGAACCTCAAACCTGCTCTCACCCAGGGTTATAGGCCAAACAGTAAACTCTAGAGATCTGAAAACCAATATCTGCTGAGCACCAAAATCTCAGCAGCTGGAAACGGATATAACTCGGGCAATCAGCACTTCTGGGTGTCTGAAACTGTTATGGGTGGGTTAAAAACTGAGCACAGTGAACATTAAAAATACCACCCACAGTACCAGGAAAGGTCACTTGGCTTCAATATGGTACAGGTTGGTCTTGCTCAGAGCTAATTTCTTATCATGAGGACCTGAGAGAAATTTCTGTACAAACATTATTTGTTGTTATAAAGGGCCTGCTCCCTGTTCCACCAAAGACAGCAGCAAACTTCAGCCAAGCAAGAACTAGGTCGATAACTGCAAGGTTCCTTAAAGCAGAGGAAGGTTTTGCTGTGAGTGAAAATCAGGATTTGTCATATAATACACTGAGCATGGTGCAAAGAAGATGTTTTTCTTTGCAGGATAATGGAACCCCTTCTTTTATAGGGGTTGAGTTCCATATCTGACATGTTCAGCCAGAGTTTAAAAAGAAAATCTCACACATACATGTCAGTTATTGAATTATATTGTTTAAAGCTAGAAACTGTGAGCTGTAAGGCCTTAAAGAAGAGGCAGACAGGCAAGAAATTCCACCAAGTGATTTATAAGCAGGTGAACGAGAAAGTGGAAACTTTTGTGAATCCTGGTCATGATCCAGTTCAGAGCCTTAGTTTGATGGAGGGCTCCCTCTCCTGGATTTTGATTGAAGCATACTTCCCAAAGTCCAAACCAGTTTATTTTTTCCAGTGCAATTGAAAGGTGTTTTCAGCTAGAAAACCAATCAGGGAGAGAACTTGTGTGCTCTCATAGTCCAACATCCACTGCCATACACTGTGGGGACCTGGGCTTTGGGCAGCACATCCAACTGCACTGCCCCACAGACCTGCTAGAGAGAAAGGGAACTGCCCCTGTGGTTGGAGTTTTTAATTCGTATATTTGACTTAACAGATGTCCCTGACACAAGGATGAGGGTTTATTCCAGCTCATGACTTTATTTTTTTTGCCATCTAAATGCAAGTTTTGGATAATAATTACAACATTAAGAAATAGTTGTAACAACATTACATTTGTTACATTTAGTTGTAACAACTCCTAGGAACTTTACTTCTGGACAAGAAAGCCTTCAAGTTAAGCAGCTCAAAAAGAAAAATATCTGTTTGGCTGGAAGTTCTCCAGTGACATGAAAAATAGCCTTTTAGTCTCTTGTACAAATCAAAATAGTCTTACACGAAAAATCCTTCCTAATCTGCAGGGAATTTCCTTCCCCATAGGAATTCCTTCTGAAAACAGACACTTCCTGAATGGCAGGTGGGACCTCAAGAAACTGAAACTGCAGCTTTCAGTAATTTACATTTCTTAAAGAGAACAACCTTTTCAGACAGAAAGCTGCTTCAGTGAAGAGTTTTCTTTAATACAGCCAGAGTTTAATACACCAGTGCAAACATAGCTGTCAGACTATGCTACAGACTGTTATCATGGCCACAGGGGAATTCTTTAATTCAGAGTAGGATATGAATGCAAACAAAACTGCGAGTTTTGCTGCAAACTAAATAATAGTAGTAATAATAATACATTCTTCTTTGTGGCCTGAAAAAGCATCATATCTCTCTGATTTTAAAGAATGACTGTAAAGTGTGGGTTCCATTCAAATGCTATAATCACCCAATTTGAAGTAAACAGTTTAAATTTGACAAGGCTGTGATAAAAGCCAGACATCCCTTTATCAGACAATAATACACTGATGACAGGTGACTCCCTGCCCGAGGTGATCTGCAGCCACATCGAAAGGAACAGCACCAGTCCCAACATTTGTCATTTGAAAAGATGAGATGTGTAAAGGGCATAAGGGAAAACAGAAGGAAAGAGAGCTGCTTAATGCCAAGCAGCAAACTGCATGGAAAGCCACAAACAGAGCACAGGCTGCTCGGGAACAAGCTCAGTGCTCTCCACAGAGCCACAACCCTGAAACTGAGTTACTGACTTCTAACTGATGTCATAACTATTAATAAAGACATTGCTGTTTTCCCTCTGCTGCTGAGCTGGACAGCTACAGTTCTGGAATTAACTGGACAGCTACAGCTCTGGAATTAATTGCCCTGTGGCTTTGGGAGGGTGTTGTATTCTGGGGGCTGTATTATTTTTATTATTATTTTTATTATTGTCACAATATAGAAGTAGGAAAGTTGTGATGTACACTAAATTCCCATTACTTAGCTTTGCCATGAGAAAGATTACAGCAAATTTGACCAGCACTGTAAGACCATTCTTGATTCCAAGAGAATACTAAACAAACAAATAAAAAGCCCTACTTCTTTTCTTCCTGCTGTGCTGCAAATAAAGTAATAACTTCATTTTCAAACTCATATAACTTGGTGGTGTTGCAACAGATTGTTGCTGAGGGAAAAAAGAAAGTTTTTAAACTCTCCTAATTTATTTTTAGTAAGGCTTTGTGTTCATCTTTCCTTTGGGCAGCACTGCAAACCACTATCAACATTCCCTAGTGCTTTGGGCTGCACTCCTTCTGTGTTTGAGAGCTTCTGCCTGGGATGTGTGGACCTTGCACTTGGCTCCCTCCAGAGCTGTGACAGCTTTAACCATTTGACACACACACAAAAAAACCCAAACACAACTTATTAAAAGCCATAGACCGGACATCAGTCATGTTTAATTCTCCCACCGAGAAAATCTGGGAGGACAATCTGCATTTGTTTTCTCTCAGGTCATCTGCCTCCACCTGTATCTCCGGTCAGCCTGCCTGCTGGCAGTGCCTGCTGATACACACAGAGCAGCAGGAACTCAGACAATCCTTAGTATTCAGTAGTCCTCTCTGCTGGTAGCTCTGACTTCTGATCCAACTGAGCTTGCAACAAGAAACAAGGTTTTCAGGAATAACACCCATCCCACATCACCTCTCTGGGAATCTATTGTGCTGCTTTCCTCCTGCCCTTCCCCACAAATTGCCAAGGCACTGACATGTGAAAATTCCATTCCACATTTATTAAATTGTTACCATCATTACTCTTGAGGGAATCACAGGACATTCTGTCACAGTCACACAATCCTCATTCAAGAACATGGTATAGGGGATTAGCTGGAGAAAAACTTCAGGCTGGAAAAAAGGCCCTGTTAGCTGCAAGAAGAGCCATTGTGCTGTCCCTTATTCCTTGCAAAGTTCTCAATAGCTGTGAGAAATCTCCCAGAGAGACATTGCTATTGCTTCCTAATCACTTCACATATCCTTCTTCTTCCTACAGCTTTTAGTGGTGATGTCCAGTTCCACACCTTCCTCCAGGTGGATTCCTGTGCTGTCCTAGTAACACTTACACTCTTAATTTCTTCTGTTGTACCCCTCTAGGACCACCTTTACCAATAGTTCCTAATTTTCCCTGCTCCTCTTCTCCTTCCCCATCACCATCACCACCATCACCTCCTGGTACCTGCTGGTCTGTGGCTGTGTCTTCTCTGTTGCTTAAAGGCTCCTTCCTGATCTTTCCTCAAATCCTTGAGCAGGGCACAGCAGCCCACTGGACAACAGAAAGCCAGAGATGTGGGAAGGCTTTGCCCTCTTCTATGCCCCATATACCTGTCACCACCAAAAGACACAGGCTGAGTCTTCAAGTAGCCTCTGCCACCATCTGTGTCCACAGCACAAGGGCTGTCATGAGCATCACAACTTTGCAACAAAGGCAACTTGGAAATTTTCTTCTAGTCCAGTTTATAAAATGTGACAAAACAGTAGTCAGGTTGTAGTTTTTGTTCCTTATTCAAAATGGGTGTCAGTGCACCAGCTGAAGAGCTGCTTCAGATGATTCACAAGAGCAAATAAAACCTCTCTCTTCATGGCAATCCTACAGCCAGCAAAGTGGCTGCTCTTGTGTTAATCTGAGAGCAAACCGAGGACACAGGTGGGACACAGAAACTGGTGGGAACAACCCCGACCTTGCAAAGTTGTAGAGTGCAGGGATAGCAAGACACAGGGGAACAGGAGGCAAATTTCAGAGGGTTGTGGGAATCAAATGGTGTGGGAGGTGCAGATAGTAAGAGACCAGCACAACAGCTGCATGTTAGAAAGTGCCTGTGAGACTTGCACCCACACCTAAAAACAAAAACAAAACAAAAAAAACAAACCAAGAAAAACAAAAACTAAACAAAAAGAAATCATAAATTAGGAAAAACATGGTTTATTACATCTTTGAAGGTCTGGCTATGACCTCTGGACACAGAACAGTGCTACACATACCACCCTCACTAGATCAGGTATCCACATGTTGCAAGGTATCATGAAAACAGGCTTGGTTTTAGTTAACAGATTCCTTTGTGATCAAGGTCAGCATCAACCTGACTTCCCCTACCATTTAACATTGGACCTACCTCAGCCAACACAGAGCACACTTAGTAATTTCACCTCCAACACACCAAAGAAAAACAAAAGACCAAAAGCCATGGACTGTTGTATTATGTCCAGAATGGGGGAAACGAAGGCACACAAAAATGCAGTGGCATTGGTTACGATTCATAAGAGAGTTTCTTCAGCCCATGGTTTCAGAAACTTGAAACAAAGAATGCATGTTCAGCTCAAGGACAAAACCCAAGCACAAGAGAAATATCCAGAGTCACAAAAGACAACATTTTGAAGACATAGGCATCTTCCATCTCAGACATTGGCATTAGAAAGCACTGGGCAGAAATCTCAGTAGTAGGGTAGGATATGGAACTGCTTTCATTTCCCCCAGGGGACTATGTCTAGTTGAGGAACTCTTTCATCCCTGCTGTGATCCCCGAGCCAGGGACCTCAGCTTGCTCTATCAGAGCTGATAAGATTGGACTTAGTGTTTTCAAGCCTTGCCTGGTGACAAGGCTGGGGGTGCTGCAATTTAACTCCCCTTGTAAAGGATTAGCAAAATCTCCTAGGCAAGACATGAGATGGAGAAGGTTCACCAGAGCATTAATCACCTGTAGTCACCCTTAAAATTTGGTGAGGTGGCCTTGCATCAGTTCTGTTAACCCTGCAAAATCCTGAGACTTGGTCCCTGAAGCTGTTCCCAGGCACTATGCTGCTTTGTGGCATGTTGCTGAAAGCCCTTTGGGACACTCAGGCCAGGCCATCTCCTCTGTGCTGTTTCTGTATCCCTGGTCACCTCAGAGTCAGGCTTTGAGGGAGGAGTGTGTCTTAGCACTAAGAACAGAGAAATTCACTCTTTACCATCTCCTTTTTTTCCCTTGTAGGCAGTTATCTTACTTTAACAGAAGGCTTTTTCTGTAATGGGTGAAATAGGGAAGTCACTTCAACAACACACCCTGCAGTAAATAATGAAGCAGAAAATCTCTCCAACTTCAATTTTTCCCTCATTATATCTGTATTTTGTGCCTTCCTGCTTTAAATCTCCCTGTTGCTCACATTTTGCTCAATGGACCATGCAAATTGACAGTGCAGCTACAGCAACTTCATGGGTGGCTGCTGCCCCTTTTGGCAGAGCCAGTCCCTGTCTCACCTGTGTGCTCCCAGCACCTCCTTGGCACTGGCAGTCTCTGTTTCGATCCCTGAACGTTTCAGTGGGGGATCAGACAGCCTTGCACTAAGGCAAAGGTAGAAATGCCTCAGTGATGGGACACAGGGGAAGCAGGACTGCCCTTTATGGGAGCAGTTGCATTGGCTGACAAACATGCTCTCAGATCAAACCTTGAGTTCCATTACAGTGCACAAGTGCTTGGGATGTATTTTGTGAAATCAGTAATGTTGGATTCATTCAAACTGTATTTTACAGAGATTTTAAACAGGGCTTTCTGAGCTCTACTGGAATGCAAACAGTTTAAACTGATTAAAATGACTCTGTAAGTTCTACATCCAAAACTTCAGTTCCACTTCTAACTGGTTACCAAGCTTAGTCTCTCTAGAGGTCAGCACAGTATCAGAAATAAGGGGAAAAAAACCCAAAACCAAAAACAAAACCTTGTTTGACTGGAATTTGACGTTTCCTCTGGAACTCCTGAAAAAGAAATAAAGGAATTCATCATTTTCCAGGATAGATAGGATTCACAGTATTTTAAGCATAGGAAGTAACTGGTGCTGTCCAAAAAATGGTAGCACTCAGGGAAACTCCCCAAACCTCTGAGTGCAGGCTACAGATAATTGCAGTTTTAGCTCCTAATCAAAAGTTTGCTAAAAAGTCAGACCAGATGGAGCCAGGTCTGCCAGGTTTGAACCAAAGCAACAGGGCTGAGCCATGAGATGTGCACTCCTTGTGTTTCCTGAAGTATCATCCTTATAAACAGCCTTTATGTACATGTGACCAAGTGTAACAGAGGACCAGTAGAGAAAATGCAAACAGCTCAGTCTTCCTTTAAAAAAATCACACACCCAGATGCAAAATCCAGGACTCTGAGACCTTATACAAGTCTGAGACTCCTTGGGGAATTTGGGTTTGATGAGAAATACACATAAATATTATAATCTGCAACATATATCATCTTCCTCCAATATTTTCCTCTTTATTAAAAGGAAAGCTACCTATTTTGTTCAGTCCCACAGTCTGGAATTTACTAAGATAAAAGGACCTTTCAGCATGAGCAAACTGCAAAACATATTTGAAGATAAATCCATAATGACAATTGGCATTAAACAATTTATTTTCAAATACATTTTGCAGGCTGTTCATGCTGAGGGGTGCTTTCATCCCTGCTAGATGAAGTTTCCTCTTAACTCTTCCAGTACCTCACAAAGAGCAGAATCCACAAGGATTTTCTTATAAAGTACTTACACCAGCATTAGATGAACATCACATTACAGGGGCTCAGTTTCTAGTCCCAAGACAAGAAGCAGATAACCACAGCTCTCCCAGCCGATCATCTGACACCTACTTCTAAGTCAAAGACTATTTCTCCCTTAACACAGTCTCTTAATGCTTTTTCTCCACAGAAATCCCAATTTCTGTGCTCACAGTGCCTTTTTGGTCAGCCACAAATCACAGCAGCTTTACCTACTAAGCAGCAGGCACGCATCTCAAGACCAGAATTTCCCAACTCCCAGGTGGAATTCAGCATCTTGTGTTACAAACAGCTGCTTTGGTGACAGGGAAAGGCAAGCTCTGCCCTCCCTCCTGCTCTGTGTGCTTCGAGCTTCAGTGCAACTCAGTTGCTTTCCAAGTCACAAGATAAAGCTGGATTGCTGCTGAACAGTGTGGTCCATCCTCCACACCTCTGCCTTGCTACAGTCATTGCTGTACCTTTCAGTATTCCCAGCTACAGGATGAACTGGGATGGGAAACAAATCCAGCAGAAACCAACCTTTTTGTTTTGAGAGTTTTTTTCAGCAAAACAGTTCTCCTGGCTCATCAGACTGCATAGCCAGACAAGTGTTCCAGAGGCAAACTCAGAGGGTGGGAATAAGAAGTCAGGCATACGGATGTGCTGGGCAGATGTTCCCAGCATTGTGAATTTATGTTGCATTTTAAAAGTAACTGCATAAGCACAGGCTAAAATAGAGGTATAATAAAAGCTGCAATCCCAAATTCTCAGAGCCTAAAGGAAGTTGGGATGTGGGGACATAGACATTACCCAGTAGTATGAACCACGGTGCAAACCTGCCCACTGTTTCCATTCCTGGCTTCACAGTGTTAAACAGGGAAACCAGTGCAAGCAAACAGTGGAGAACAAGAAGGACCAAGAGACAGACAGACCTTCTCAATGTCACTGGAATCTAGACCAGCTTTTAGGATGTAATCCTGCATCTGTGGAAACTCCATTTCTATTTCTCTGTGGGCAGAATGAGGAGAAAGGGAAAACATCTGAAGACAGGACATAAGTAGTAAAAATTACAAGAGGAAGAAATTCTGAAACACTCATTTTTGCCCAGCTTGCTGTGTCTCAGGGAGGAGGCAGGTAGGGAGAAAGTGGGAAGTTGTTTTGGATCACTGCATCCAGCCCCCAGCTATCCCCACGAGATCACACAGTCCCTTTCTATTTGACAGGTTAAACATCCTCCATGCCCATCCAGTCCTGCATGCACAAACAGCACATACCATAAGTGCAAACTGAGCAGAATCCATGGATATCCAAGCCCACATCTAAGAGAATACTCAGGATCCTAAGGCAAGCTAATGTTGATCCAACAGGTGCTGTGCTCAAGGGCTGTTGATATGGACAACTTACCAAGAGTGATAACAACAAAGTTACGAAGTTGGAGCTGAAGCACATACCAAAAGGGTCTTCATCAAGATGTAAAAATGCTGGATGAACCCAATTTACTGGTGTGATATCAACCTCACCAGAAGCATTCTGGAAGGGGAGGAGGATGACTTCTTTGCTCACATAAGATTTTAAAAGGCAGAAAATACGACCCCTGGCACTCCTCACAGATGCTTTTATTGAAGTTGATAACACATCTTCTACTTGAATCCTGACAAAGGAAAAACAATCCATGATGCAGCATGCTTCCCTAGTACAAGAAATCTCTGACTTTATTATGGTGCTCAGAAGCCACTTTTAAACCATACAGTGTATTTCTCAGCAACATTTCTGTTTGTTCCTCTCACAAACAGAATTATATTCTTGCAGGCAGTGTTGCTGCATTGTATCAATATTCCCATCACTCGGTGTATCATGCAAAAGCCTCAGAATTATTGAGAGCTCCAGAGTCTTGAAGCATTTTTAAAAAGTGGCAGAGGAAAGTAATAAAATCACTTTGCATTGCATCTTCCACATTGGATCGAGATGTGTTCTGCATGGCTTCTGCAGAAGAGCCAAGGTGCCCCTGCTGAGCATTCTCCCATTTTCTCACAACCTGCCAGAATTGGGTACCACAGGGAACACCCTTGACAAGCAGGTGAGCTCTGTTTTCTGTGCTGCTTTGGCACTTGTTCTCCCATAGATCTTTCCCTACATGAAGCACTCCATTTCAGAAAAGCTTCCAAAGGTAGTGGGAAGCCATGACATTTGGACTCAAACATGCTGCTTGGTAAGCCAAAGATTTCAACAACTCAGTAGGGCCACATTATCTCTGAGTAATCATTTTTGCCCTCCGGCAGAAAGCTGAGAGGCTGAAGTTTTACAGATAAGAAAATACTTCTATCCACTCCTTCCTGGAAAAGTTCAAGTGAGCTCCTTCCCTCCTGACCTCCTTCAGATGACCCTCCGTGGAAGGGAGACTAAAGCTGTCTTATGAAGCAGTGACAAACACGCATTTAGAAAAGAGTGACAGAAGAAGCAGATGCAGGAAAAGAAAGGTGGGAAGGCTGAAAGGACATGATGCTGTTGTGACATGAAAAGACACGGAACAAGAATACAAAGTGGAAATTTTTGGTCTTAATAAAAGAAGGAAAAATGCCCAAGCCTGCATCTCATACTTAACACACTAGCAGATTAATGTATCAGCTAATCCTGCTTGTCTGTCCTTCCTCTGCAGAGTAGCACTGCAAATTGCATCTGTTTTGCTGGCTCACACTTTCCTGCCTGGTCACAGATGTCAGTCCCTGGCACTGTCAGTAACTATGGGCAAAGCTGGGGTGGCACGAGAACTTCCACTGAAATCAGCGTGGCTTAGGGGGAAGCCCCGAGTGCACTTTGGAGCTGCAATGCTGTAATCCACAGCTCTGGCTGGTGCTGGCAAGGGCACTAATGCCACAGCCTGCAGGGGGGCTCTTCTGAGCCAGCATTATTGTCTCTGACCTAAAACTGCCACTGCCACAGCAGCTCCATTTGGGCCCATCACTGCCAACCTGTCCTTACATAGACAAGGCATAACTACAACCCCAGATTTCAGTTTATGTCTTTCCAGTGAGTGATGGGGCCACTGGAAATGCCATCTCAGATGAGATCAGCTGAGGTGACCCAGCAGCCACTGACATGGCTCTGCTCTTGGCCATGTGTTCCCACTGTTTCCCTGCATCAGCTCCAGAGCTCACCTGACCTCTACTGAGGTATCTTAGTTCTTCAGTCTAAAGTTTTCTGCCAAATCAGCAAGTTGAATCAGCTTCCTAGGAAGCAGTTAAGCTTCACTGGTAACAGAAGAGAAGGCACAGGGGCACTGAGCAGAAGAGGAAAGGGAATCAAGACTTTTGGGTGGCACATTTGCTTTGTTAGTTAAGCTGGTTGAATGATATTTTACTGTTTTACCCAGGTTCAATCCATGGAAGTCATAACCAGATCTGATTTAAATTGTAGCAAGTTACACCTCTCAAAATTAAATAGGAGCTTCTGTAAAGGCTTTTATATAATTTCAGATGCAAGAATTCAAATTTGCATCCAAACTTACATGACTCAAATTAGAGTACCCTCAATAAAGAACAGGAAAAGTAAAGATTCAAGTACTCTGACTTTTACTTTTCTTCACTCCTTCAGTTGGTACAATGAACAGCACAGTGAAGTGCTTAAGCAATGTGGAAGCTTTCTACAGAGGAATCAAGGGCTACACAGGTTTAGAAAGCTCCCAGCTTACTGTGTTCTTACAAACTGAAAGACTTAGCAGAAAAGACAGGATATAAACCGTCTTCTCTGTCCTTACAGCTTTAGAGGACCTGCCTCTTATTTATCTACAGGATTTTCATTCTATTCACCTAGGAACATTATAGTAGGTTGCATTACCTAATGACAAGGTGCTCTAGCACCTGGTTGTTCAATAAATAGCACACAATTCTATGTGGAAGTTGCATGAACCACTCCAAGGAGATGACCATTTAAGCAAAACAGAATCAGATCATTCTCTTCAACACAATGAAGTGGCTTAAAGTTGCCTTACTTGACCACTTGGATATTCTCTTTACACAGTGAACCTGTGGGTTGATTTAGTCAGTCAAACATCAAAGCCAGCTCTGAAATATCTTTAGAAGTGAAGACACATAAAACAGGCTGCAAAGATCAACTCTCCACCTTGTTACTGGCCATGAATTATGGATTAATTTCTAAACCATTTCATTCCATCATTAACTCATGGAAATCACTGTCATCAGTTTAATAAGACAAAAAAGGTAACAGGATTCCAGAAGCACTCAATGTAGGTGGAGAGAATGAGACAACCCAAAGAATACCCACAATGAGCAGAGAGAAACATGGGATTAAGACCTCCCCAAGCATGTCATTAATGACAGCTAGAAAGAAGGCTCTCTGTGGGAAAATTGTCCAAAAGCAGCTGACTGCAGTGTCTTCTTGTGCTGGCAGTCCCTGTGATAGCAGTGGAGCTCATCTTTGTGTGAGGCTCAACTAAGGACAGCAGGATTTGCTTCAGCTTTACCAATCCTGGGTTATTCTGCCTGTAGACGTTGCCTACAAAGAGCACACACCCAAAACACCAACTCCTTCTGATTTACCAAAACTATCTTAACTTTCCATAACACCTTTCTCTCTCTCATGACCTCCCTCACCTCCTCTACCTGGTTCCTCCTCCCCTGCCACCCCCTCTCATTTCTGGAAAACCTGAGATAGATACTTTATTTTGAGACATCTCTGAGAGGCAGCAGGTTGTCATTCAGTCAGTCTTGTAGTCCTTTTTCGTGCCTCTTTCTCCAGCTGTGAAGTGAAAAACACTTATTTACCTTTATAAGTTACACTGGATTTCTTGGGGGGGGAGGGGGGCAGGGAGGGAAGAAATATCTATGTTCCAAGTAGTGCTGACAGTCTGGCCTGAATCCCAAAACATTATTTCAAACTGCTGTATTTATTTTCTGATATGTAATTTAGCCTACTTACCCACACATAAAATATTCCAACTTTTTGTTGTATTTTCTCTCAGATTCTTCGTAAAGGGCCAAAAATCTGCCTCATTGACCAACCAAAACAAGCCATCAAACACTTAGTTCCAAAAAGCCTCCTGAAACATTAAACACTAAGTAAAGTACACCAAACTCTTGTTTTTCCTGTGGAATTTGACCAGAGTCTTTGACTTTCCTTTTCTCTCCAGCTAATCTCCAAGAAAAAGGAGAGAATTCTTTGCAAAACAAAAATAAAATACCTGAAGGGACAACACCACAGATCATTCTCCCAAAACGTGAGTAGTTATATCTGACACAAGACACCCCAGGGCACTAACGTTTGTAAGCCCAGGGCATCAGCTCACAAGGAAAGAATGCACTAGTCTGAGCATCCTTCACCTTTCCAGAAGATCTGGTCCTTGCTGCTGACCAAAAAA
>VXBX01004046.1:200762-221059 GCA_013400415.1 Scytalopus superciliaris
AAAAGCTTGTTTTTAAATCAGTAGTTTCTGTCTCATGTTGTGCAATCTAATCTCACAGCTCTTTAGCATAGAGTCTGCTTCTCTTAATTAAACAGTTTTCCAAATTACCTCCTTTGGTAAGATTGCAAAACTGAAAATTATTCTGCCTTAAAGGTATTCTGCAACACCTTAAAAAAAAATACAAAAAAACCAACTAACCAAACAAACAAAAACAAAACCAAAAAACCACAAACAAACCAAACAAGAAAACCTAACCAGGAAAAAAAAAACCACCAAACAAACAAAACCACAAAAACCAACCAACCAAACAAACAAGAAAAACACTCACAAAGCAACAGTATAAGAATTTGGTTGTTGTTCAAACAGCAATGAAAATAACCAGGGTTTGAGTGTTCTGCAGCTGTTTCAGAGATCCACATTAGAATCAACACCTTTCCCTCCCCTACACCAGTCCAACAAAGGATAATATTCAATATGCTTAACATAACTCAGTCTGACCAAGGATCCACCTAACTTAGTGCCTTATTTACAAAGGGGACCACGAGTTGATGCCCAGAGAAAAGTAAGAATTTGGAAGCCTTTTTATTCCAGTCACATAAACACGTGTAATATGCCAGCCCCCAACTAACACTCTCCCACTTCCCAGCTTATCAAAAGCCAGCCTTGGCAGTGGCACCCAATCTGAGACAACAGGCATAAGTTAAAGCAAGGAAAAGTCAGATGGAATATAAAGGAGCACTTTTCCAGCATGAGGACTGTCAAGCATTGGAGCAGGGTGTCCAGAGAGGTTCTGCAGGCTCGGTCCTTGGGGGCTTTCAAAACCAGGCTGACTAAAGCTCTGAGTAAAACCATATAATCTGGGTGACCCTGTTTTCAGTGGCATACCTGGCTACAGATCTCCCACAATTCCTTCCAGGCTGAATTTGCCTATGATTTTATTTTCCATCTAAGGAACTCTTGGGCTGGATGTTGCTTCCATGTCCTAAGTTACTGCAGTTTTCTCCTGAACCTCTATAAACTGACAACTAGTTCCTTCACCATGTAACAAATGATGTCCCTTGTTTTGATCCTAGCTCCATTGAACTTCATTTCATTATCTTGGCTTGCTTTCAAGAGGAAGAGATATAAAATATCAACAGGGGAAGAAAAGAAATATGTTTTTAAATATTATTTCAGTATTCTTTATTTGCAAGGTACATAGTACATGAAAACACTTTTAATAAATACCCTGCACTACATTTTGGAATTTGGAGGTGGAGGGAGGCTGCATATCACATTCAGTTACCATTTCTTGCTGTCTAAACCTCTTAGCAGTGTCCTTGCCCGCACAGCACACCTTTGGAATACTTGCACTTGATTGCTAAAATGCAAAATAAGTTCCCAACCCAGCCATTGCACGGGCACAGAAGCACAAGAAGCAAGAATTGCTTGTCTCAAACCCACTGGAGTCCCAGTTGCCAGTCCCCATATCAACCAAGGCTCCTGGACCAAAAGGGTTCTGAGAATGAGTGGAGTTTCCCCTCCACAGAGATGGCTGGACACAGCAGCATCACAACCTGCTGTACTCCAGGTGTCGGCCAACAGTTTCAGTCACTCCCAGGTTTCCATCAGGTATCCTTCAAAGCTCTAATTAAGGTGGGGTTCAATTCTCTTGTCCTGACTGAAGATGCTCTGTGGACACCTGCACAGCTTTCCATCTTCTGCACACGAGGGAGGCAGACAAGGAACAGTTTGTACAAATGTGCCCAGCATGCTGCAACCTCCTGCATTTTAACAGTGAGACCAAATACCTGCCACCACCTCACACAGGAAGGTGGTGATTCATATCACACAGGAAGGTGGTGATTCGTATCCACAGTGTTAAAATCGTATTTGCTTCTCCCTAGGAGTCCAATATCAACACATCAGGACAATTAAGACTCAAAAGACCACAAGGCTAAGAGGAATCACTGAATAATCACACCTAGGGTTTTTTTAATCCACTGGGTTTTTAAATACCATTCAGTTCCCTCATAGTAAATCCAGTGATTCGTACCTAAATCCTTACTTTTGTTTTGTCTCCATCCATGCCATCTGCTTTAGGACCTTTCTTTTTGGGTGTTTTCCACCCCTTAAGAAACAACAAAGCACAAGTCACTCCTGTATCCTTCTTTTTGACAAAATAAACAGATCTGGCATCTGAAAGGATTTCTCCCTTCATAAGAAGAACTTTTTTTCAGCAATAAACATTTCCTTCTTTACCCTCTCTAGTTGAGATGTATTCTATAATGGATGTCATATTTGGGGAAGGAAGCTTTTGGAGCAAGACATTTCCAGGTGCAACCCCCATCGCTTAAGTGCAGCTTTTGTTCCTTTATCCTGTCCATGTGAGTTGCTTTGCTGGCTGGTGCCCATTGAAAAACTTATAGCTGAGAGCAATAAACCTGTAACACACCTCTGTCCTCATCATTACTGATTCTTCTGATTCTTTCAGCAACGTTAACTGTATTTACTTTCAGATCACTGAAGATATTGAACAGTGACAGGCTCTGTACTCATTATAAAAATAAAACAAACAACCAAAACCCCAAATAAGAACTCCTACTCAAAATGTATCCCTTTACTTCTACTTTTTAAAGATTTCTCCTTAACAGTATGACTGGCAACAGTGAAAAAAAACACCAAAAATAACTTTGTCTCCAGACAAACAACTAACCTGAAATCCTGCCTTAAAATGCTTAAATTTGCTGCTTCAAATTTTTAGAATTGATAACAACAAAACAAACAGAAGAATCTGGGAAAATCAAGATGGACAACTCTGCTCAGTGAGCAAGCCTTGTTAAAAGGGAAGATAAATACTTCAGAAACAAACTTGAGACCCTCTGACAGAGTAACATGACAATTCCTGTTTCCTTGTACAGTAATAACTCATTAGGAGTAACAGAACCTGCAGCATATTTGTTTACTCTTCTTTCACAACCAGCAGGCCCATGAAAACAACTGTGTGTAGGAAAAACATTTTCAAGAATGAAAAACGAGTTCTTAGTCTGTACTGAGGAATCTTGCTCATTGCAGATAGTTATCCCCAGATTTCTGACCTGTGTGTCGTATTCTTACCTCTTACAGGGGAGTCTGCACCAAATTCTTCCAGATAGAGGAAAACATTCCTCCACATTTGAAAAAAATGATGGTGTTACACATCAACACTCAGTTGAAGCCAATAACACAGGAGAAAACTACAGCCATGTGCCAGTCGGTGTTCATGGGCATTGGTATTTCTTTTTCTCTTCAAGAGAAAAATAAAATCCTTCTGTTGCAGCATAAAAAGCTTGATTAGAAGAATAATGCCTCAGGCAAACCCTAGAGGTAGAAGCAACTTGAAAGAAACACTGTGCTGAAAAACTAAGTTGATGCAATATTAAACAAGGGAAATGAGGGAAACAGGGCGGGGGCAAATCTTGAGAGTCAGATTCTGAATTCCTTTACATTGATTTGACATTAACCTAATTCTGCTAATTACTGCAGAATTGCTAGTTGCAGGAATTACACCACTCACTCACACGAGTGTAAAGTACAGAAGCAGCCCCTTTATCTGCAACCCACAGCCCTGAGATCCGTGCTCTCTCAGCAGACCCCAAAATGTAATTAACCTGGTTACAAGTGCCACAACCTCTGAGTGCCTGGTCATGACCTCCTTCCCTGGATTGGGAAGGTCAAGGGGAGCTGAACTGCATTCATGCAAACAGAGCAACTTCTCTGCATCAGAAAGGGCCCTTGGAACAATGACTGTGCTTTGCTCATCAAACCACACAAAGGAGCCAGGTCCTCCCTGGAGGTTTGACTGGTCCTGTCCAACCTTTCAAGTGCACCATTCTGGGGCTGAGATACTGCCTGAGATACCACACACACACACACACACACACAAGTTTTCAACAATGAAAAAGAAAGGCTTTCCAATGAAATGCTCATCCAGCCTTGACCAAAACACCACAGTTCTTTCACACAGTTATTATTTCCTCACAACACAATAGCCAGCTGCACATTTTTCAGCCACACCTCACCTTTCACCTGTTACCATGAGGCACATTCAATTTGTCAAGTGTCATATCAAAGGATTTTTGAAGTTCCTCACTCAAAACCAACAGGATCAATTGCCTTGAGAAACCAGCATTGCCAGAGGCATGGGGTGACACCACTATCAGTGCTGCTGTGGTCTGGGCCACCACTGTCCCACCTCTCTGCCCCCAAAGTCCCTTACTGCTTACAGCAAAGGTTATCTCACCCTGAAGCAAAGGGCAGGAGCTGCCTGATGATGGTCCCTGACAGGTCCTACATTTGTTTTGAGAATGTAACTTGATGTTGTTTCTGCAACCTGTTATTTTCAGGAAGATGCCAAAGCATGCAGAGGTATGAGCTTGCCTTTAAATACCCGGGGCTTTCTGTCTGCCACACACTTCAAGTTTCTCTCCAAAGGCTTGGGCTTCAGGTGGCATTTAGGTAACCATGCTGAAGAAGGCGACAATCCTTTCAGCACTGCTGATTCTGGTTCTGCTCGATCTGCTAGAGGCACACGGTGAGTCAAAAATACATTGGGAAATCCACATTTGTCAGTTTGAAATAAAATTCACATTCCAGATTGTACTTATTTCCAGACTTTCCCCCCCCCACCCCCACCCCATTCCCTAAACAACCACTTGGGCTCTCTGATCTATAAAAAAGACTATGTACAAGTGAAGATATTCCTCGAAACAACTTGGTTTTTCAAACCATCCTCCCCATCCATGTAAATTCCTTTCATTTCATTTGCAGGCACCCCTGTCACCCCCATGCTTGAGGCATCAAGTGTGGAGCAAAGCGGAGATCCCAGCACACAACCCAGCACGGAGCTGCCCCCGGACTACAGCGGAGACTCCCACCAGGAGAATGGCACAGGGCACAACGGGGTGCCCGAGGGGGAACAGAGCACCTGGGAGCTGAGTGGAGAGCCAAGTACTGAATCTCCCCCTAAGCCAAGTGTGGGGCCAAGCCAGGAACCAACCCAGGAGTCATCCACTGACATATCTGGTAAGACCCCTTTTTGTCTTTGGTTGTCCATTTCATTGCTCTGATGCTCCCACCTTCCCTGCACTCCTATTTCTAGGAGGGCATCTGGCCTGCCAGAGATCTACCCACCTTCTGCTCCTCTCCTCATTCCAAAAACATAAATAAATCGCTAGCAACAGAGAGGAAGGTGATGCTCCTGAAGACAGGTTGTGTTATTATAGATGAGGGCGTTTTACAACTGTGTGAAAAGTAAAGAGGTCACACCTCCCCACTCCATAGAAGAGGTTTCTCTTGTGGATACAGTTAATGCTGGCTTATAATGCACATTTCTAATGTGGAAAAAAACCCCGCAAAGCCAACAAAACCACAAATATTAAATATGGTCGAGTTTCATTGTTATGAAGGCTTGTGGTATGCCTGACATTTCACTTTGGTGAGCGTAAAGGTGGGCCAAATCAATCCCTACAGAGGGAAAACCTGAGGAGGATTTTGGCACCTACACACATTATCAGATGCTGTTAATTCTTTTGAGGATTTTATGTGGGGTTTTTTCTTTATTTTGTTGGTTTGAGGTTTGATTTTGGTTTTTTGTTTTTTTGGGGTTTTTTTTTAATTAAGAGATTAACATCTTATGTAAGACATTGTAAGTGAGGATCTTTTAAATTTACACAGGACCTTCTGAATAATGGAGGCATGAGGGGGATTTCTTTTTCCTTGCTTGTTCTTTTAAATAGTTTATGTAGGAACAATTTTAATATCCATTCATTCATAGGAAACAATTTGAAAGCCCCAAAGTCGCAATTCCAAGCAGTGTATTAGTTTTACATTCATTCTCTTTGTTTCCACTCTAGAATAAAATGCAACATTAAAACTTGATGGGAAAGCAACATCCACGTACCTACAGAGGTGATTTCACCACCAAGAACACACATGAGGTGCCTCTAGCAATGTAGGCAGCAGAGCCATTCCTAGAACTACACCCTGCAGGAAAAGTGTACCCATAGCCTTCAGTTCAAGAGCCCCATCTAATTCTTGCTTACTTTACCAGGTTAATTAGATAACAGGTGACCTGTGCTGTTCTGCTTGCATAATAACCTGAAATAAAGAATGTCACTGCATCTATAAATGTTTGTTATTATTGTAAATCCTTCCCTTGGTCCACTTACACAAAAAAGATTTTAGGGTATTTTTTTTTCTAAGTCTTCTCTCAAACCTGTTTCAGACAACTGATATCTGTGTTTCCTTATTTTATGATTTCTGTGACCAAGCCTATGTTCAGTCTGTAGGAACTCGGAGCAGGGCTGTGAAAGTTCTGTCAGACAGGCTCCAGGTCATTTCAGCAGACTGCTTTGCATCGGGTGAGAGGGGCACTTTGAAACACAAACCACTATTTAGCCCATTAAACTACCAGTGAATAACACTTTTACACAACTGTGGCTACAACACCCAAAAACCACCTCTGAGTGTTTCCATGGCTTGCAAGTACAATGACAAGTCATTGATCTGCAAGTTTCGTCAGACAACATCAAGCAAAGAACATACACAGAAACATGATTGTATTAACAACTTAACTTACCAATTTATTTTTCATATAATATCCAAGTGCTTTTTACTGCCTGGCATCAACTGCAGCACTCCTTGTTTGCTGTTCTTACTGTTGGAGCACAGAGCAGAGATGCTGCCTCTCCTCAGAGACTGTGGAACCATGCAGAGAAAACATAAAATAAATTTAAAGTGTCAGAAGAGCAAGGTTCTCTAAAACAGTTTAGGACTACATCTTTGCCAAGGAACTCAATGCTTAAAGCTTTAATTAAAAAAAAAAAAAAACAAACAAAATCCATAGCAGCAAGGAGATGTCTCCATATCTTCTAATGCCTGGTATAGCATAGACAAAGCAGTTGTATGACACTGAAGAAAGGATGAGCAGTTTTGGACATCCCTTTTTTTCAACCTAATTGCAAACATAACTTTGTATTTTCTAATTACTCATTTGCAAGGGCATAAATAAGGCATGTTCGATGTCTAATCCCTTATTTGTGAAATTAAGTAGAAGACACCTAAATTTACCAAACCAGAATGCTGGTTTGCACATGTAGATGCACCAGTGTATTCAAAAGCAATATAAAAGCCACCAAATAATACAATCAAAACACATTTTGTTTCCAAGTCAGCATTCAGTTTGCAACTTCATCTTATAAAGCAATTTTTACAGTCTGTCAACATTACACTTCTGTTTGACTGATAAGGCAGATAACCAGTGGAAGTGGAGAAAAAAAAAAGAAAAAAACCCAAAAAGAACATCCACATTCTGAGGCTTTTTATTGCAAGATGCAACAGGGAGACAGAAAATAGCCATAGAACCCTCAAGTTGCACAGTGGCATGCAGGAAGAGTTTCATATTGCTAAAGTATTGCTCATGTGATTGGCAGAAATTAGTGAAAGAAAGAAAATTGGTTCAATAAGAAATAGCGCACTGGGCAAAAATGACTGGTAATGTGGAAAATCACCACACGGTGGCTCCAGATACAGAGGCTTTTAAATAGAGTTGCATTTCCTGTTCATCCAAAAGTATCACTACAAAATAAATGGGCCAAATCTAGAGCAGCAGGGGTGAAGGAATACAACAAACAGAGCTTGCCTACTTCTAATCCAGGGAACACAGAGGTCACTTGCTTTGCACAGCTCTCCCTGGGTCACCTGCCATGTAAGAATGCCAGTCACTGCCCTCTCATCCATGGCTGGGAGAAACTTCCTTACAGGGTGCTCAAAGGGATAATCAAGATTCCTGAACAGAATACAACAAGGGAATTGATGGAAACCCACCTCCTGAGTCACAGCAAGGAGTGGAATGAAGCAGCTGTCTCCCATTCAGTCATTCAAAGGCCTCATCAATTTAGAAAGGCTGCAAGGAAATTAACTTAAATACAAAGGATTAGTTCTTAAAGGGCCAAAATTAATTACCATGCATAAGTGCACTGGTACCAGGCACACGGATTTGAATATATCCTGTAGTATTGTAAAAAAATTAATCAGTGATAAATCACTGGCAAAGAGGAGCATTAAGGGAGATTTAAATGGCTCCAGGGAACACAAGGGACCAGTTTGCCAGCCAGGACACAAAACTTTGGGAGTGAGTCCTCACCCGCCAGACTGGAAGATAACCAGCTGTGGTTTCAACTCTGTCAAAAGCCACTGTGAGAAGAACACAATGACCCAGATGGACCTCACACAGCAACAAGCAGCTGTCCAGGGCTCTGGCTGCAGTGAGGGTCTGATGCTGGAGGGCAGCAGAGACCGTGTCTGCTTGAGGTGTGAGCAGGTGGACAACCTGCTCGAACTGGTGGCACAGCTGAAAGAAGTGGAGAGGTCAAGGAGCATCAGGGAGTGTGAGAGGGGGAGTTTACTGAACCGTAGCGGCCCTGGTGAACCTCCAGGAACCCGTGGTCAAGCTGCAGGAGATGCAGGGAGGGCATTAACACAGGCTTGGGAAGTCATGGGGGGAAAAAAACCGAAAAACCAAAAAGAAATACCCAACCAACCAACCAACCAACCAGCCAAGAATGACAAAAGAGAAAAGGAACTAGTAAAAGGAAGGGACTTCCTTCACAACCAGACAGGGTGATTCTCCCCCTCTTTTCTGCCCTTCTGAGACCCCAGCTGGAGTACTGCATACATTTCTGGTGTCCCCAGAAACAAAGGACATGCAAGTCCAGAAGAGGGCCATGAAATTGGTAAAAGGACTTGAGCACCTGCCCTATGAAGAGAAGCTGGGAAAGTTGGGGCTGTTCAGCCTGGAGAAGAGAAGGTTGCATGGAGAGCTCATGGCAACCTTCCAGTATCTATAGGGGCCCTATAGGAAAGTCAGAGAGGGACTCTTCGTCAGGAACTGTAGTGGTAGGACAGGGAGTAATGGGTAAAAATTGAAAGAGGGGAAATTTAGTTTAGTTATTAGGAAGAAATTCTTTACTGTGAGGATGGTGAGACACTGGGACAGAACGTCCAGAGAGGTTGTGGATGCCCCAATCCTGGCAGTGTTTGAGGCCAGGTTGGGTAAGGGCTTGAGCAACCTGGACTAGTGGGAGGTGTCCCTGCACATGGCACGGGGGGTTGGGACTAGATGCTCTTTAAGGTCCATTCTAACCTCTTAACATTCTCTGACTGTACGATCCTATGAAATAGCTGGCTGTTGGGACCTCAACTTTTACAGCTCTGAGTTACAAACAAAAAGAACCCCTTTCCCCCAGGCTGTAAGCTCATAAAGGGGGTTTCTCGTATCCTTTTTCAGGACTTGTGATACACAACAGAAACACAGTTCTCTGAGACAGATGGCCTTCCCCAACTCCATTCCCACACCCACTGCAGAGGAAAGACATCATACAGGTGTCCAGAATAAGAGCTCTCATGGCAAAAGTGAAAGGCACTTTCCTTCCAGCTGTTTCCAACATTTTATAGACATCTGTGGTTGTGCTCTGGTAAATTCACCACACCATGATGAAGCACTACCTCCCTAAGCTCCTGTATGATGAACCTTGTGCTATTAATTACTCAGGCAGACTTGCATTTCTACAGCAAAGCCAACATATTATTGATACTGTTTTGTTGTGTTGGTCCTCCTTCAAAAGAACTTTCAAGAAAATTAATGGCTACAGTGGGGGATATATCCTGCCATGAGCTTTCATTACACTGTGTTAGACTGTAGGAACAAGCTAGATGTTTTGTCAGAACTCACTAAGGAGAAGCTGTGAAACTGGCAGGTAGTAAGGACACTGGATGCTGAAGCAGCAAGAAACCAAAATCCAGCTCTGCCCATCTTCATTAAACCCCATGAACTACTTCAGTGACCCGCAGAAACGAGGGGCAGGTAGAGAGCAGACTGCCCTCTGCCTTGTTAGAAGTTTCAGATGCAGCCTGTGGTTACTGGTGACAACCCCAAGTTTTCTCTACAGGCACAGTAAGAGCAGAGCAAGAGTCACACCAACAAGAAGCACACTTTTGCTCCTTGGAGTTCAGCTTACCCAGCTGGGCAAGGATGGCAGAGTGGTTTGCTGGCCTGCCAGCATCTTCACATCACTGCTAGGGACCAGAAAGAAATGGTTGAGGCCATGGCTGAGGGCAGCACTGCAGCTACACTGCACTGCAGGAAGAAATCTAGAGTGGGATGGCAAGAGAATGTTCTTTGCTTGAACTATAAGCTGCATAATAATGCTATGGTGTTGAACAACAGCCTATAAAATATTCAGTGGGTATCTCTTTCACTGACCTGATAAAAACGTATAACTCAGGGCCCAGAGGTTCACTCTGACATCTCAAACTTTTCCACTAGGAAACTGATGCAAATTAATACCAAACAGCATGTGCTGTCATTACAGCATTCAGAAAAAAGCATGAGAAAGACTTCTAAAACAGCAAATGCCTCATGGGGAAAGAAAAAAGGGAATTAAAAAAAAAAAAAGGAGAAAAAGGAATTGTTGTTTATTCTACAGTGAATAAAACCAGTAATTACAACACTAGCGAAAAGGCTTCTCTCTGCTACAGCGCTAACTGGGATTTAACAACATACCCCACAAACCTCCTCCTTTGCCACACCAACACTGAAGGATCTCACTGAGCCTTTGTTTCAGGTAATCCATGTGCAACGAAGCCAGACTCATGTTCACCAGCTGAGAGCACACTAGTATCAAAAACTACATGGGTGCTGGTTCAGTTTAGAGGACTCTGTTACCTGAAGCCTCGAGCTGGGCTTTGCACCCTGCAAGACTTTGCATTTGGGCAAAGACTAAGAGAAAAGGGAAGCAGAGTTGCATCCTTGCTTTGCTACCACTGGCAGTCCAGTTTAGCCCAAGAGTCACATGTTAATGCAAATAAACTCCAATTTCAACTGATTTTCCCAAGAATTTTAAAGCTGTTGCCCAATTCAGTCTAATGTGATATGCATACAGAGGTTCCTTTCAGGAAGAGAAGGAAAGCTTAAGTTGTTTTCTCTTCACGAAACATCACACACCCAAAAAGTTACTGATCTCTACACAAGGTACCTCTGAATCAACAAGAATTCAGTTGGATAGGATAGGCGAAACAAAGATTTAAGTTCCACAGAAGTCAAGCCCAAAGTTCGCCTAAGATGATGGGTTTTACCTCTCTGAAGAGGATAAAAATGACAGGGGCACAACAGTAACTCTGCTCGAACTGATTCTTTTTAATAGGGATGGATAAAATTAATACACCATAAGCCAGTTAATAATTTTCATTGAAATCTTATTACTTTAGTGAATAAATTAATGATCAGCTGATCAAAAAGAAACCCAAGGAATGAGTAAAGATATCACAAATCCCTTGAGGAGCTCTTCCACTGCCACAGTTACTGTCATCACTGATGCACACCCAAAACTGTATTGCTGTGATTCTCCTGTTTCTCAAAATGCCTTCACTGCAGCACCTGCAGCATTTCCATGACCAACTCATTTAATGATTACAGCCCACTGTCGGATGGGCAGCTCTTTGGTAAAGGTGTGGCAGCAGATTCTTTGCTTTCTGTCAACGCTCGTGGCTGATGGACAAAAACACTGAACCTGACGCCTTGGTTTGCTGCTGCCCTCACAAACCCACTATTGGCTGTCATGGTGATGGCTTTCAAAGTGTCTCCTGTCCCAAAAATGGTCAGAGAACGGCTGTTGATTTTTGAACTGGTGGCCAGTCCTAAGGCACGCTCGGAGGGCTGATCTGGCACCACGTTGATTCTTTTAACAAGCAAGGCAGCTCGCTCTTTCTCCCCAGCTCCTCCCAGCGTCTCCAGGATGGACTGAAAATCTCTGACAGCAGATTCGCAGGCAAAGAGGTCTTTTCCCTCCATGAACTCCTCCAGCTGGGGCAGGACTCTCTCCCTCCTTTCCTGGGCCGCTTGCTCTGTCAGCACTTTTTCTTTGAAGACAAAGTAGCAGCCCCCATAGCTCAGAGCCGAGACGTAGGTTATTAAGGTAGTGATGTCCAAGTTAACTCTGTTGCAGACGTTCACTTTGATCTGGGTAGGAAAAGCAATGCTGGCCACTAAATTCTCCCGGTCCACTCTGGTCACCTGCAGGGGTTCAGGGCCTTCTTCATCTGATTCACTGGGGTGCTCATTTTCTGCAGAGGGCTCCACCAGCGAGTTCACAGCCACAACGTCCCCTCTCACAGATATTCCCATCTCCTTGAGCCTCTCCGCCATAGGGCTGGACACGCTGTTGTAGAAGGCGAAGATGATGTGGGGGTTGCTGTACTCCACTGGCTGCTGGTGGCTCGCCTGCAGGAAGTCCTCTGCCTGCTCAATGACACTCTTGTCACCATACTGGCCCCTGCCCAGCCAGATGTTGTGCAGGGCCTCTGCTTTGCGACCGATGGCCTTCACCCACGTGTGACCCCCGTTTGCAACAACATCCACCACCAGTGTCTGCTTGTCTCCAAACCTGTCCTCATAAGCAAAGACGTGCAGGACACTGACAACATCCTCCAGGCTCTCTGCCGACTCGATAATGGCTTGGAGGTGGGTGAGGTTGGTACTCTGCAGATGGCACTCTTTGACGGCCACTTTCCCCGCCTCCACCTTGTGTAAGAAGTTCAGCTCAGCCTTCAGTTTGCTGCACAGCTTTGCCCCACCTTCTATCCTCCTCTTCTGGGACTTGGACAGGCCTTCTGCTCTCTTGATCAAGTCCCTGGCGACAGAAATTCTTTCACAAAGCAGCGACTGCAGGGACATGTTGGAGACATCATTCCTGTCAAGCGAGAGCAAAAGAAGAGGCTGTCATTGCATGGCCAAGAATTCGGGCAGTGAAAAGAGGCCTTTCCATCGGTATTACACCCCAGCTTTGCAGGAGCCTTTGAGCAGCAGCCGCCAGCGTTGTAAAGCACAGGCATCTGCAACCTCGACTGAGGAGGGCTCGGATCCTTTCCTTTGCCTTTGGACAGCCAACCCACAGCCGCAGCACGGCCCAGCTCAGCTGGGAAGAACAGCACCACTCCAGCCTCCACACACACACACGGGCGCTCCTCAGCCCTCCCATCCCCTCCTACCCCTGGCTCTCCCATCCCATCCCCGGNACGGAGGCGCTGAGGCGGCACGGCAGGTTAGAGACGATCACAGAGTCACAGAGTGTGCTGAGCTGGAAGGGACCCACAGGGCCCATCCCCAAGAGTCACCCCCTGTGCCCCAGAGCATCATCCAAACCCTCCTGGAGCTCTGCCAGCCTTGGGGCTGTGCCCACTGCCCTGGGGAGCCTGGGCAGTGCCCAAACACCCTCTGGGGGAAGAGCCTTTCCCTGAGATCCAACCTGAGCCTGCCCTGACACAGCTCCAGCCACATTTTTCCATAGAGAAAACTCTCTTGAATATTTATATAGTATTAAGAACCTGAATGTGTCTAAATATTCTAAACTGAAGATGCAGCAATATAAAGTCTTCACTTTCAGTTCTGAGTTGCTTCCTCTTCTCTACAGTACGAATCAGAATATGGACTGTTTTTCAGAATTAAGCATTCAAAAAGTAACCTGGAGAAACCTTTTGGACAGAACTTTTATTTCTGACATTAGGAAATAAAACTTCATTTATGGCATGCTCCAGAAATTCCTATTTACCTGATAACATAAGCCATCAGAAGATAGACATTGGAAAGCTCGGGGCACTCAGCTGACACACTGCTTTGTGCAGACTGACAGTGTCTATTTTCTTCATTAGTTATGTCTGGCTAATATGTAACCTGCCAGGCTGCTCCCCTCCCTGCCTCAGCCTTATGTACAAGCAGAGGGTACCAGCTATGGCTCCCAGTTCATTATCTACACCTTAACAATGAGATTGCTTTAAAAAAAATATAAAATCTGCAAATGGTAATTTCAATGGCTGCAGACCAGGTAATTTCTGCCAGAAAAAAATACGTATATTTATCCTGTTTCTTTTGTAGTAAATGTTGTGTTTCTTTATGACCTGAGTGGATCTACACATGTAACAAATGTATTGATACGTACATCCCCACAAATAATATCCAAGTTCTGCACCTGTAGAAGTTATGATGCATAAATTAAGTGTTCTTTTCATTGCAACTTTAGAGTTATCTTGCAAGTAGGAAAATACTTTAGAACAATTCAAGGGACAGAGTAATTACACTACATACTCTCATTCTGTTTTGTAACTCCCGTTGATTTTTATTGATAGTGATAAAAGCGTTTCATTTTCAGCAAGGGTTATTCTGCTTTTTCTAACAATATTTCAGGGTTGAAAAAGTGCAATTTCTAGGGCCACAAAAATAACTCAAGTAGCAGAAAACAAGTTCTTATGACACAAAGACCAAGAAGGTCAAAAGCAGAGAGGCTCAAGTAGGTCGCAGTCCATACCTGAAATGCAAGACTGTTCTGCCTCTTTCTGAAGGTACCAGATCTTTTACACCAGATAAAACCATTTTTGGAAGTTACTTAACACTTTAACAGTATTCCAAAGTGAAAAATCCTGTCCACTCAACATGTAAATTATTTAAAAGGTTTAACATGAGGCTATCATGGCTGCATGTGAAAATTTTGTTTCTTTAAAAATAAAGATACTGAAATCTAAGCTTTATGCAGATAAACAAGTTTGGATTAAAAAGACACACACACACACCTTCCCCCAAAACAGTGGCCTTCGATTTTATTATTTAGCCTCTTTTAAGCTGTCACTAAAACTTTACATTTTGTACAGTATTTTGTGTATCAAGGGAAAGAATTATCTTTAACAAGATTTCATTTTGTTTCATATTAAGGACCGTTGTATATGCACCCACAATGTTTAAAAAATCTCTTGGACAAACCATGTAGAAATAAGTATGCAAAAACTGCAAAGAAAAACATTTAAGTAGCCAAAATTAAAAAGACCTTTGTGTGAACCACACAGTCTTGCTTGGTTTCCACTAGGCTATTGCAGCCAAGTAGTCTTTAACCTCAGTTGGAGTGAGCCTCCTAAAACCAGCTTCATTACAGATGCCAACTTCAATGTTGTCTTCTGTCATCTGTCCTTCAAAGCTCTCCTGTTAAAGAAAATACAGTTCAGTGAATCATATCAATGACTATCATAAGAAACTTCTTTCTTAAATATTTTGCTAACCTTTAGTGTTAAGATAGCTGTATGAATGGCATCTTCGAGCTCCAAATCTTCATTGTATCTGTAAACACACATTCATGTATTTCAGTATGACAAAAGCTCTGTCCAAATTTTAATAATCCCGGACTCTCTAAAAACCCAAACGCTACTAAAATACTTCTATTTCTCATACAAATATTACTTGTAAGCACTATAACATTAATAGTCAAAGTTAGTACTTGATAAAAAAAAAAACAGTACTTTTCATACTGACTCTGTATATAAAAATATTGCTGCAAATATGTTGAATATAGTGCTTATTGCACTCAAACAATTCTCTATAAATACAAAAGTTGGAGCTTAAATAAATCAGATTTTCTGTGCATGTGCAAATAAGTAAATTGGAAGCATCACACCTTAAGTATTTTAAACATAATCTTGTAAGAGTGCATTTGTTTTAATCTGGCTGTTTTATGTGGAACCTGAACAAAACACAGCATCCTTTCAGACAAGGATCAAATACATTACCTTTTCTCAAGGAATGTTTTCCCATTGACGTAATTTTTCCCCATTGCTGTTGCTTTCCATGCAAAGTAAGCTCCCTGTAAAAGCAACAATCTGTTGAACTGTTTTGTGTGACTTAGCCAAATACTACGGATTCAGTTACTTGGTAAAAAAGTACAGCAGCAATTACAAAAATATGGAATGTTCTGAGACTATGGGAGACAATTTTGGATCACATTCAGACTAATTGGATATGGGAACATATGCTTTGAAAACATATGGAACAGTTGTATGTGGCCCCACCTATTTTCATCCTCCCACTACTTTGAAAGATGAATTTAGTAAGTCATTAGCATAGTTTTGATTTGGGATTCCTTAAACAGAAATAGCATGTTTGCCTTTGAGAAAGCATACAATTAGATCCTTACTGAGGTTCACTCCACATATTCTTCTCTCAGAAGAGTAAGTAATATAAATAACTTGTTGCAAATCAGCCATCTGATTTATGTTAGCTACTAACAGCATACTCAGCCATCACTTCTATTCTCTCCTCTGGCATGAAGACCATGAGCAGGTCTATGCCTTAATCAAACTGCCTTAAGGCACCTGCATTTTGCTTTTTATACTGGAGCATCAGGTAGTAATTCAAACTTCTGAAGCTCATTGATGATCACTACAGTGACCTTGGGTTTTTGGCTGGAGCACTGCACCTCACACGTGCATCAAAGGGTAGCTTTTCAGAAGTGCAGTGAAAACCCAGCAAATAAACTAACTTAACCACTGTCATTACATATTACAGCAGGTTCATTATGTTTCACAGTGCAACAGGTTTTGGCTTAACTTCCATTCAGGTTTGAGCAGTGTAAGCAAACAATTTTTGTTTTCCGGTAACTTGCAGAATGCCATTTTTGCTGGCACTGTCAACTAGGTGGGAAGGCATGAAAAGGGATGGTGATGTCCCTCAAAAGCAGCTCACATCCCTCACCCAGTACAGGAACCATGTTGGCACGGAATGATGCCGACTTTCTGAAAGCACCTACTGAAATGGCTCATTTTGACTTCTGAAGTTAGGTTAAGGTATCTTTTCTTCTAGCTCTGCACTGTTCTTCTCATCACAGGAAGTATTTCATGAGCACCTGTGAAGTGTCACATGTTCCCTGAAAGCAGCAGAACCTCCAGAGGTAAGATACTTACAGATGGATCCGACTGAAACAAATACGGCCGCCCTTCATTCCAGCCGCATATTAGCAGCGATACGCCAAACGGACGAACACCACTACAGGCAAACAGAACAACCAATTGTTCAGAGAAACCCAAAGGTGACTGAATTATTTTGGATGTGCTAATCTTTCCCCCAGATGCTTCCCACCAGACCAGAGCTGTGGCGATGAATGACTAGTCAACCAACAGAACAAACCAAGAGCACACTGCCTTGTCTGACACGCCCGTTTGCAAGATATGGAGAATCATTCCCACCCGCTGCCAGTTTGTGCTCCTCCCACCAGGCCACTTTCTGTGCTGAAACTAATTGTTTCTGACACAAAAAGTCCAATCTGGGCAGCTGTTACTCCTTACATTTAAAAGGCATCTCTCTAAGCAACTGAGCAATTCTGCCACATACCCAGACTGCGTGTATTCCTGCATCACAGAAGCAATTCTCTGTACTAGCTGAGCTGTCGGAATGGGCTCGTGATAAACCAAGTAATACTGCTGGGCCAGCTTCCGAGCTCTGTGCACAAGTACCCTAAAAACAAAGTTACCACGTCAGAGAAATCCCAACAGGAGCTGAAAACTCATGAAAAGCATTATGCTAAGGAGCTGTACATCAGGCATAACATCAGTGTAAGAAAACAGACTGCGCTGGATTATCTTCATCAACCGAGCAATCTCTGAAATACTTAAACTGAAACTAAGGTTGAATAACACTGATTTAATTCTTTAGATAAAAGGTTATTTGACAAGGCACTGAATATATTAAGAAAAACTTCAAGTGAATGTCACAGTGTCATACAATATAGCATTATGACATATACTTAAAAAGACTTGAAAAGAGACAGCTAATTGCTACCTGCTTCTTACACTTCTTGTACAAAAAGGGATCTAAATGGTAATCAAACAAAATGTTTTCATACCTGTAATCTGGACCCATTCCACTGTACACTAAACCTATATGTTTGGTAATTGGTTCTACTTTGTGGACACTCCTTTCATCATACAGAATGGATTTCTGCTTCTTTTCAGTTGCCAACACCACTCCATTTGCAGCTGGAAAGAGCAAGAAAGTTTTTTAAATATTAAACTAAAACTATGGAAAGCAGTGAAAACACAGATCAAAGACCCTTGAAGGTTACAATCATGTTAAAGAGAAACACTTTGATGAGCCCACTCAACACACTGTTTCTCATTTTATAAAACCACACAGCTCCCACAGTCCCATTCTAAAGATTCCCAGTAACATATTAACAGTTGAGCAATCCCAGTAAATTTTTCGGGTGTAATTTCTATCCATAACGACAGGAACACTCATAAAAAGCCCCAAACCAAACAACTATTTCTACCAGCTGAATGTCTACAGAATCACCCAAAAAAAAAAAAAAACCCTCAGGAAACACTAAACCTATTAAAACACGTGAAAATCCACTGAAAGAGTAACAAAATATGTAACAGAAGGAAAGGTAGAGAAAGATCCAATACACAGGATCCAGTACAGAATCACAAATCCTTCAATAAGTGGTTATTTTCTGGACATACCTTTAATCCCAACTGATGGAGCTCCTGCAGCTACTGCAGCCAAAGCATATTCAATCTGAACAAGCTTTCCAGAAGGACTAAAAGAGATGCAAAATAAAGATTAACATAATTCCAACGTGTTCAAATATTTCCTGTAACAATCTGATGCCAACTTGCTTTTTTAAGCCTCTTTACGTCTGGCAACAGCACATTCTCATCAGAATTTAAAAAAAACCCCAAAATCACAAAACCCCATAGGCGTGAAGACTTGTAAGAGCTTCTAGAAGAGCTGGACTGGTTCAGCACAGAGCTCCACAGCACTCCTGGGATACTCACAGAGCATCAGCCTACAACCCTGATGAAAGCCAAGGAGTCCCACACAAGGAGCAATGACTGCAGGCTGAAAGAGGACAAGTCTCTTCTCCAACTTTATACCATTCTAAGCAAGTTTTCTGCTCAGGGGGAAAAATCTTCAGAGCATGTCATGAGTTTCTACTGAAATTACATTGCATGTGTGGTTTCCAAAAGTTTTGAAGGCATGGATGTTCACTGCTGAAAGGCACCAGCAAAACACAGCTGTGCTTTTTGACTGATAAGCACACACCAGATCAGTGGACAAGACAGAAACAACTCTGGTTCCATCCCCAGGTATTCCTGAATTTTGTTATAACGATCTATGTCACTCTGGATGCAGAATCATCAGAACAGAGCTGCAGGTGTTCAAGCTGACAAAGTAATTTATTCACAAAGAGTGGGATGGAGAGGGCTCTTCTCAATCCCCAGGGAGAAAGACAGCACAGGATAAGTGATTTTGCAAGTGGGATCTATTCCCCGGGCTGTATTTCAAACACTGCTACTTTAATAGTTGCAGAAGCAAAACAGAAAATTATGTAACTCAGAGCTTAGATGAGTTAGAAAAACAAAGCAAGCAATAATCAATCAGTGTAGTCATTCATACACTGAGGAAAGAGGTTATAAAAGTGACAAAGTAGTAATTCTGGCTTCTCCACTCCAAAATACTAACAAATCAGAACGCCTCCGAGCAGCTAGTGCTTCTGTATAACACAAAAAGTTTGTAACTCCCTCAGGAAGCCACTTCTGAAAGCTAATGAAGAATTCAAGCTACTTGAGCAGAGCAAGTATGTTGGGCTTGCATCCATTAAGAACATTGTTTTCAGCATTTTGGGGTTTGAACTGCTTTATCTGCTTAACTGCAACAAGCCTTTAGCAACCCACTCTGCAATTACACAACAACGCTCCTCTGAGATTGAAGGGGCTGCCCCGCAAGCAATTCTTGCTTTTGTGCCAGTTTTCCTTTTTTTATATGTAAAACAGCCCTGGACAACTTAACAGTTTCATCAAAAAATGAACGGAAAGTAACTTCCTCCCTTCTGCATTAACCCGAGGTCTGTGTATGAGAGCAACACCCGAAGAGATGCCGCTCCAGGAGGATATTCCCGCTCCACGCCATCCCCCCGCACCCAGGCTGTGCACGACAGGGAGGGCAAGGACAGCAGCGACTGCAAAGCGTGGCAGGAAAGCGAATACACACCGCACTAAAACTCCTCTGCTTCGTTCACTCCCGCGTGTGCGAAGCCCTGGAGACAGCCCAGCCCGGCCCGGCCCAGCTGTCAGCGGCTGGCTCAGACCCACACAGTCACTCCCCAAGCCCAAAGTGTGTCTGTGTGTGTGTGTTGTGTGCGGACCCCGCTCTGGCCAAGCCGTTCCAGCAAGCCCCGTCTGTCGGGCACTGCAGAGGCACCTCCTGGCTGGGCCGCCCAGGGGCTCGGGCTCACGGCAGCGAGGGGGGACAGAGCCCGGGCACAGACACCGGCCGGGCCCCGGCGCGCTCCCGCCGCCGTCCCCGCAGCTCGGGAAGCCTCGGGGCAAAGGCAGAGCCCCCCATGTTCCCCTCACCCTGCCCCCCCCGCCCGCTGCGGCCCCGCTGCCCCCTCAGCGCCCGCAGG
>VXBX01004046.1:221399-548140 GCA_013400415.1 Scytalopus superciliaris
TGAGCGCCCTCCTTGGGGGCCGGCAGCGCCCGGGCCCTGTGCAGGGCAATGGGGCCCGGCCCTGAGGAATTCGTGTCTCACAGAGTCACAGAATGTGCTGAGTTGGAAGGGACCTACAAGGATCAGAGTCCAATTCCTGGCCCTGCACAGCCCCATCCCCAAGAGTCACCCCCTGTGCCCCAGAGCATCACCCAAACCCTCCTGCAGCTCTGGCAGCCTTGGGGCTGTGCCCACTGCCCTGGGGAGCCTGGGCAGTGCCCACCACCCTCTGGGGGAAGAGCCTTTCCCTGAGATCCAACCTGAGCCTGCCCTGACACAGCTCCAGCCATTCCCTGGGTCTGTCCCTGGTCCCCACAGAGCAGAGAGCAGTGCCTGCCCCTCCTGAGAGTTGTCACTGCAATGGGGTCTCCCCTCACTCTCCTCCAGCTGGACACCGCAAGCACCCTCACAGTGCCCTCACACGCTGCCCCTCCGGGCCCTTCCCCTTTGTTGACCTCCTCTGCATACTCTCTAACAGCTTAACATCTTTCCTCTATTGTGGTGCCCAAAACCACACCCAATACTCGAGGCCGCATCAGCACAGAGTTAGAGCGGGACGATCCCCCCCCTCCTTTTCTTTCTCCAGCACCGGCCCTGGCTGTGCAGGCTCCAGCTGTTCTTCCCCAAGGGGCAGCCGAGGGCAGCGAAGGCAGCGCCGAGGGGCCGAGCCTGTTGGAGAGCATCCTGTGGATGGCAGTGCCCAAGAAAAGGCGCACCATCGAGGTGAACCGCTGCAGGAGGAGGCATCCCAGCAAGCTCCTGAAGGAGAAGGTGAGCAGCACGGCCCCACTGCACCCACCACGAGGGGTTTTGGTGCTGCCAGACACGGCACAGGAATATTGGCACCAGCCCGTTTTCATCTCATTTATTTTAGAGAGTGTTTGCAGTGGTCAGTCCTGACTGAGAAAGCTTTCTGGGCTTTGTTTATAAGTAAATAGGCTTTAAAGACACACTGCAATCTTTAAAATCCTGTGTCAGAGGTACGTTCATCACATGTGACAGCAGTCTGTGGTTAAATAAAGCCAGCCAGCTAAATGTGATTTTTGGCTGAACAGACAGTGTAAGTGGAAAAGGTCTGCTCTTTCTGTGCATCTAATTGAGTCTTTACTCCTCCAAACATCAGTAGGCATAACGACTTAGATACCAACTTCACAGGCTGGTTTTAGTAGTAAGCATTTGACATAGCAACACATTACAGAAATATTTTACAGAATACATTTTTTAATGGTAACTGAACTTCCCTAAAATTTTTAGTAGTTTGTGATTGCTCCCTGCTTCTTTTGTTGCTGCTGTTCAAATTACAGAATTTCATATTTTCCACTGTCTTTTCAGAGAAACATAGATGTTTGCCCAGAGTGTGGAAACTTGAAGCAGAAGCACGTCCTTTGTGGCTACTGTTACGCAAAGGTCAAAGCAGAAACTCGGCTGATACGGATAGAAATAGGCAAAAAGGAAGGAGGACCATTTAATGCTCCAACTGTAGAGACTGTTGTCCTTTATGAAGGAGAAAAGCCCACAGAAAAAGATGAAGGCAAGCGGATCATTGAAAGAGCCAGGAAACGTCCATCTTGGTTTGTTCAAAATTGATGCTAAAGAATTAATGCCAACAAAAACTGTTGCTGCAGCAAAAGAAAAAACTGTTTTCAGGAAGTGTTTCTCCTTCACTGTGTCGATACAGAACACCTATGAACTTTGGGGAAGTCTGCTTGATTTGTGTGTCATGCCATATGATTTGCAGCCAGATGTTGTTTCTGTAGCATACAGTGCAGAATGCTTCTCAGTGATCCATCATAGCAGTCAACAGAGAGAAATCGGGATCTGCTTTGGATTTGGACATCTGCATACAGTACACTGAATAATTTGCATGCTAATGTTCTATGCTGGTTTTGTAATTAACATCTTTTTTACGAAGGGAAAACATTCACAGATGTACAATAAAGTATGTTTAATTTCCTGGGGAAATCTGCTTTCTGGTTTTGGCTGCTGCTCTTTTGGAGGGAGAAAAATATTGAAAACCAGTGTTGATTAGAAACAAGGGATATTTGCAAGGAAATATACAGTTATTTGGTCATATCCATGGTCTGGATCTCTCTACAGTGCTGCTGTTTGAGATAATTGGTGATATTCCTGGTTTTGAGCAATATAGTGATTGCTATGTAGTATTGGCACTTTTTCTGCACTGGACTGAAGCTGAGTGTTCCTTGCTGTTGCCAGTATAGAAAATGATTTTCTGTCTTAGAGGGATATGAAAAGCTTATTTTCCCCACTTATGGTGCACTTGATTTCTTGAGTAGAATAACAAATTGGAAAGTAAGGACTGAAAATCTGTAAATCTGGCAAGGGTCAAAGCTGGCTCTTTGCAGCCATTGCCATTATATCATCCCGGTGGTCCCTGTGTTTGTGGAGCTTGAGTGTATGTGCTCCTGTGCTGTCCTGGCTCAGGGAGCAATGCTGACTTAGAAGTGTTCCCTGGCTTTCTACATCCCGGTTTTTTTTTAGTGGGGACCTCCCTGTAGCTTGGCTTGTGTCAGGGTCACAAGAGTGACAATGTGGACCACAGGAACACAAAAGTGGAAGACACAGGACCATGCTTTCCTTGCCCTTCCTGAAGCATAACTGGTAGGAACAGATGTTAGTGGAGATGTTACATTTCCTCCATAGAGAAGGGAGTAATAAAAGCTGGTAAGTGTAAATTGATGCCATTATCTGAGAAAACAACAGAAGTCCTTTTGATTTGTCCAAACAGGGTTTATTCCAGTCATGTCTGGTTTGCACTTGTTCAGAAGTGAAGCCAATAAAAGGTGTCCAGCAGGATGTGGGGTGGAAAGCTGACTTTCGACAGAACTGCATGGGATGAGACTGCCATATCAGAGGTGAGATTAGCCAAGCAGTAAGACACATAAATACACACCTTTCCTTCAGGACAGTATGTTTTAGGGAGAGGTGGATTTTTTTGTTTGTCCACACATTACAGGTCCAATTACACCTTACCAATTACACTGTCCTAGTTGCTTTTTCTATATTAATATTTTTGACAGTTCTTTGGCAGGTCAGAAGGAATTGGTGTTTTGGGTGTGTGCTCTTTGTAGGCAGCGTCTACAGGCAGAATAACCCAGGATTGGTAAAGCTGAAGCAAATCCTGCTGTCCTCAGTTGAGCCTCACACAAAGCTGAGCTCCACTGCTATCACAGGGACTGCCAGCACAAGAAGACACTGCAGTCAGCTGCTTTTGGACAATTTTCCCACAGAGAGCCTTCTTTCTAGCTGTCATTAATGACATGCTTGGGGAGGTCTTAATCCCATGTTTCTCTCTGCTCATTGTGGGTATTCTTTGGGTTGTCTCATTCTCTCCACCTACATTGAGTGCTTCTGGAATCCTGTTACCTTTTTCATCTTACTAAATCTGATGACAGTGATTTCCATGAGTTAATGATGGAAAAATGAATGAAATGGTTTAGAAATTAATCTATAATGCATGGCAAATAACAAGGTGGAGAGTTGATCTTTGCAGAAAAGCTGTCAGAATTCACCTGTTTTATGTGCCTGAGAATGTGAGGAACTTCAAAAAGACCAAGAAGGATAACTTAGGGAACTACAAGCCAATTAACCTCACCCTAGTCCTTGGAAAGCTGATGGAATGGCTCATCCTGGTTGTCACCTCTAAGCATGTGGAGAAAAAGGTTATCAGAAGTACTCAGCATGGATCCACCAAGGAGAACTCATGCTTGGACCAATCTGATAGCCGTGTATGATGGAATGACTGGCTGGGTAGGTCAGAGGAAAGCAGTGGATGATGTCTGCCTTGACTTAGCAAGGCTTCTGTCTTCCACAGCATTCTCATAGGAGAGAACTGGCTGAACAGCAGACCCCAGAGGGTTGTGACAGCACCACAGAGTCCAAGCTGGAGGCCTGTGTTCCCCAGGGGTCACTACTGGGTCCAGGCTTGTTCAGCTTATGGTTGTCCTGGGTGAGGGGACAGAGTGCACCCTCATCAAGTTTGCTGATGATGCAGAACTGGGAGGAGCAGCTGATACCTCAGCCTGCTGTGCAACTGCTCTGTGAGACCTGGACAGGCTGGAAGGTTGAGCAGAGAAGTTCTACAGAGGCAAGAGTAGGGTCCTGCACCTGGGGAGGAATAACCCCAGGCACCCGTACAGGCTGGGGGTTGACCTGCTGGAAAGCAGCTCTGCCTGGGAATCCTGGTGAGCAACAAGGTGTCCTTGATCCATCTGGCCAAGAAGGCCAAGGGTATCCTGGACTCCATTAGGAAGGGCATTGCCAGCAGGTCAGGGAGGTGATCCTGCCCCTCTACTGAGCCCTGGGGAGGCTTCACCTGCAGTGCTGTGTGCAGTTCTGGGCTCCTCAGTACAGGAGAGATGTGGAGCTCCTGCAGCAGGTTCAGCAGAGGGTGACAAAGGTGATTAAAGGATTGGAGCATCTCTCTTATGAGGACAGGCCAAGGGAGCTGGGCATCTTCAGCCTTGAGAAGAGATGACCTTATCAGGGCATACAAATGTCTTAAAGGGAGTGTGAAGAGGATGGGGCTCAACTCTTTCTCAGTGGTGGCCAGCAACAGGACGAGGGGCAACGGGCACAAACTGAAACACAGGAAGTTCCATCTGAATATGAGGAAAAACTTCTTTACTATGAGTAAGGCTGAGCACTAGAACAGGTTGCCCAGAAAGGCTGTGGCCCCTTGTTCCCTGGAGATACCCAAAAGCTGTCTGGACACAATCCTGTGCAACCTGCCCTATGTGAACGTGCTTTAGCAAGAGGTTGGGACTAGATGGTCTCCAGAGGTCCCTGCCAACCTCAGCCATGCTGTGATTCCTTTCATAGCCATACAGCTTGTGTTAGTACTGCTTATGTGCAATCCAGACAAGAAGAGATGCTTGATGATGTTTTATTGTCATTTCTGAGCAATGTGAGGGGAAAGTCAGTAAAATATCTGGTATTCATTGTGTTTAAAAAAAAAAATTTCGGACCAGATGGCAAATGGTGAAGATTCATATATGCAATTGATATAGTACCATTTCATTTTCCATAAAAGAAATTATCTTCAGTGAGAGTCAGAGCAGTTTAGTTTGAATGACTTTTCCTTTAACTGCAGACCAAAGAAAAGCTCACTTTCAGAGCTTTGCAGTATTAACTCTGATAATGCAAATCTCCATTATTTAAAAAAATCTCAGTTCCTCTAAAATACGTGCCATCATCTGTTACTTGAAGTAAGCCCTGTTTATGTGCAATTTTGAGAGAAATATAAATAGCGAGAGTGCTAATATAGAAGCATACACTTTTTGAAACAGTGTAAATTAAAATTAATGAAAGGCCAGCTGGTTGTTGCAAATGCTGTGCTCTAGAATCCATTTACATGTGCCAGTAATTTCATTTTGATTCTTTGGGTACCTGCTAGTAGTTGAAATAGACAATTTTGTCTGAAAATGTTATATTTTATTATATTTTATTATATTTTTTCGTCCATAAGGATTTTATGTAAAAAAGGTTGCTAATCAATTTTGTATCATACTAAGACTGCAGACATGGGGGTAATCTCTGGCAGTGATCAATTACAACATCCTTAGAGGTTGATAAACCAAGTTTCTCCTTATTCACCCCTTTAGCAAGGAAATGTTAATAGAATGTTTCTGCACAGTCCCCATCTATTCTGTTGAACACAGTAAGCCAGCAAGAGCTGGCATTTGATATAAAATAGCCTTTTTCGAAGCACTAGGTGGCAGAGCAGGGTAGCTTTCCTGTAGGTGCAGAACAAAAGCCCGAGATCAGAAGTGAGGTGGGAAACAGTGTCAGGTTCAATAAACGTGCACCTGTGTAAGCAACACATCTGCAGAAAGATTGAATTTGATAAACGCAAAGAAAAATACCATACCTGTTATGAAATCCAAACTAATACATTTTAATCATTTTTTCCAGCTGTGTTTAATTCAATCTATACAGAGAACTAATGCACTGGCTTTTGTGTATATTTATGCACTTCTCCTCTTTGCTGCGTGAATTATTTGAAATTGCAGTGGTACCTATCATTTTTCCTTAATTATAAATGCTTTTTGTGTTCCTTTCTATGCCTAATGTGTTCAATTAGTTGACATTTTATTTATGCAGTTAGAAAGTCCTCAAAGTAATAGGTCTGGTGGCATTTCAGTGAACTTCCAGGCATAACTCTTTGAGTTCATAGAGTCGTAAGGGTCAATTTGCAAACAGCAGACAGAAACTGGAAAGAAAAGGAAACCAATGTGGTCTTTAAAAGAATACTAGTTTTACACTAGGAACATAAGATTTTGTGCTCCTTCAAAGTTTTAATATGTTTTGGAAGCACACGAGTTACAAAAGTGCCTGTATCTTTAGAACTTGTGAATCAGTATTTAAATAAGAGATACTAGCAAAAATCCTTCTTTTACCTTGCATGACTGTGTTGTGTAATCTATGCAGAGAATGAGGATCAGTAAACACAAGCTGTTTGCAAATAATTTGCCTCTCTCTTAACCTGCCAAAGACTTAAGAATGGGGCCAAATAGAAGGAAAATCTGTGAATGAGTAGTATTATAGAAGTATAATAGTAGACTACGAAGCAGTGATGGATCTTGTTTTGTATACTCTTATGGATATTCCTGGAAGGTTCTGTTGAAGTCAGTGGCCTATAATTCGAGGCAGAATTTTGTCCAGTGTGCTGAAACCCTGTGCACATGGATATGTATGCAAGTGTATATATTTTTAATGCAGAGCTTGTACCTGGGAAACTATTGCTGGATAGCAACAGGATTTGGTTTACAGCTGAAAGCTAAGATTGCCTTTGATGAATGTTGTAAGCTGAGTATAATCAATTGATATTTGAATTTCTTTCAAACATCCTGTATTTCAGTTTTCCCTGGTTGAGGACAACAGACATACATTGAAGAAATTATAGGATTCATTTCACATAATGTGCTGGATAAGCCTATGAAAAGCAAACCTGAAACAGGAGCAGAAGACCCAAAACAAAGCTTTTGTGGAGCTGTCAACACACGGTATTTGGCAGGGATTTCTCTGAAGTGCCACTCCTGGATCATGTGATTGTTTTTTTAATTTTATTTTTTATTTTTAAATAAAGCAGATTTCCTCACTATAAGATGGTGGGTCAAAGATGAAGAAGCAAACATTTGGAAGAGCACTTGGCAGAAATCCAATCCTGTATTATTATTTTCTAAAGTGTCATACTTGTAAAACCAATCCTGTGATTTTGGAAAGTTGGGATATACTTAGTGTGTTCTGATCATCCAAATAGACAAGCATCTGACTGTTTCCCTTGATTTCTTCAAAGTACACAGACCCTTCTCTGTACAAGATGATTCTGATGGAGCTGTTCTCACTACAAAAGCATACAGAAATGTTCTGACATGACCTGGGTGTAAGCTAGATTAACCCTTTTTGTGTCCCAAATTTGGGATCAGCTCAGGAGGAAGAGGCACCATAAATGCAGTGTGTGTCCTGGCTTAGGAAGGACAGTCAGCCCCTCCTTACAGAGCTGCCAGCTTTTGCACCCCTTCCAAGATATACTAATGCTGTTTCTATTCCAAGCCCCATCACACAGGCTCATCAGCTTGTCTAGCAACATGGCTTACAGCTCTTTTTCCATTATCCTGTAGCTCTAGAGCACATTAGGTAACATCCTCTCAGTGGAACTAAGGATTTTGAACAGACTGTTGGAAAGATATACATTTCATTTTATAATCTGGGATTACTATTCAAAACAAAGAAGAGTGGGCTTGTAGGGGCTATACTGAATAGCTTAAAGCTCAGAATTGACAGGCCAGTCCTGTAGGAAAAGTTTGTTCTAAATATACTGCATTTGGAAGTTCCTACTCATTCATCTTTTGACTGTTCCTACTCAGTCATACTCAGATCAAGTAGAGAGCACCTAAGCTGTTTGAAGAGTAACATCAGGTTCCTGTCTAGTTACAGATACCTTACATAATTCTGTCTCTCTTAAACAGGATGAATGATACCTTGATCCTCAAGAAGCCATTGACTTCAGCAGAATTCCTTTTAAAGCAAACTGTAATTCCAAGTGACTGATATATAGGCTAAAAAACATCAAGCTGTTGGTTACAAATTCACTTAATGCGGTCATAAAATCTTTATTTTTAAATTCTCAATTTTTCAACAGAAATCAAGGAAATAAAAATTAAGCCTGTCTTTTGCCAACACCCATCATGAGACATCACTGGAGCCCAAGTGAATGAATAACTGCAAAGTGCTGGTGTGTGTGGCACTGCAGAAACAGAGGGCATAGCAAATACCAGCCCCTCATATACCACTTCGATGTTAGCAATTCACATTGGAAGCTAAATGGCACAATTACTACGTGACAGGTGGCAAACTGAGGTGCCAGAACAGCAGAGGAATTCCTCAAAACTGCTCCCTCAGTCAGTGGCAGCGGGAGGAACTGAAGCTATTTGCAGATTATGAGCCTGTTGTATTCTCTGCTGTGTCACAGGTTAGGCAATAATGACAATTATCACTTGTGGTGGCCATTGATGTACTTAGGTTTATGTTTTGAGCGAGTAAATTGCTGTAAAGATACCATATATTAAAACATTTGGCAGCCTGTGAGGGTATTTATCCAGAGCTCTTCAGATAAGCTGGAAATCTGGTTTATTACTAAATGATACCCCCTTTATTTTTACTTTTTTCTTTTTTGTCTTTCTCCTTTCACTGAAGAACAGGAGGAAAACTGTGATTTTTGCAGGAAGCTCCCAAGGACCAAACCCAATCACTTCTCATGTGCAGAAAGAGTGTCTTACCCTAGAAGAAAAGCCATTCTGTGCAGTGAGGTTATTTATAGAACTATGACTCAGCTGGACAACAATGGAAGAATCTGTCCCCAGGAATCTTTAATGTATGAGTCTAAAAATAAGTGTAGTCCTAGAAGTAAAAGATTTCCCCTCCAAAGATTAGATTCCTTTAGTCCAGGAATAAGGTGCCTTCTTTACTGTTATATGCAAGACATTCTGTCTAATAATAAAACAAACAAACAAACAAACAATTAAATTGTTTAGAAAGAAAACCAAACAAGAACATAAGATCCAGAAATCATTCACACACAAAACCAGCACTACCCATGTGCAAATAATTGCTTTAGATCACTTCTCAAAGAAATCATTTTTCCTCTGAGACACTTCATGGTAAAAAACATGAAGGAAGAGAATTTGCAATAATTTTTCCCCTTTTCTTTCTGATCAAAGAGCTGTACTTTGCTTTCAAGCCATCAGAGTGTATCTTCCTCATCTTGCTGATTTGGCTCATGTGACTATCAGATTCAACAGGCAAACCATTGAGAAGAGGTAGTCTTGATCAAAAGTAATTTAATTCTTTTCAGTGTATTGATGTTTTAATAGCCCTGTTATAATTATTGATGTTTTAATAACCCATTGCAGTGACTGAATCTTCCCAAGAGCACAGACATTGGCTTTGTTAATATGATTTTCAAGAATACTGTCTGTACTAGGAACACTTGAAGGAGAAAAAAAAAGGATTCCATAACCTTTGACAGATCTTATAGCTACATTTGTGTCTGAGAAATAGGAAGGAGAATCTGAGCCTTTGAGCAAGATTCTTTTCTTTTCCAAGATAAAGCTGAAATGAAAAACTTTCACTTTTTGAGATTTCCCAGACTGTAGAAGGGAAAAAAAAAAAAAAGAAAGTTCCTGGTTGTATTTAAAGACTTAGAGAGCATTGTCAAGCAGGCTCATTTTTGTTCATTCTATACCTGTATCCCAAGAGAATTCCCCTTACACATCTGCAGTCAGTGTTAATCATGATCACAAGAAGATCTCCTTAAAAGAGCAAGGAGCAGAAAAAGCTGTAAGGAAAAATGTGAGTTACAAGGCCCCCACTTCAATATTAAAATCCATAGTTAGTTGGGTCAAGTAATAGGCACCTACATTTCATCCCTCAGCATCTTCCCCTAAGCAGTTACCATAAGCTGTGGTCCTTAGTGGGTATGCTGCCAATAATTGGAGCAAATTGTCCCCATCTCTCTGTGCCTCTCTTTTCCATCCGCAGCGATCCTGGTTGTGTGATCCCTGGGCTGTGCAGAAGCGCTCACAGCAGCTCTGCACTCACAGCAGCTCTGCACTCACAGTCTCAAGAGGAGTAGCTGTGGAAAATAATCATTCCCACTGATTCCTGGGGTATAACACAAGACAAAGCCTCATGGAGACGGCACAAGCCACACCTTGGTTTGGCTGCACGCAGCCTGTGTGTGGTCTGTGTGTTCTCCTGTGCTGTGCCCTGTGGCCCCCAAATGGGAAGGGACAGATTCTGCCAAACCTGGCGCTCAAAGGAAGCAGGGGCTGTGTGACCAGGGTCTGAGGAGGGAGAAGGGAGCAGAGGTACAAACTTTCAGTCCTATTCCTTGCTGCAAGGACTGCCAGCAGTGGTTTTCCACGGCCTGCTTGGTGCTCCTCTTTCCTGGTCTCCATCCATGAGGCCATTCTTACTGCAATGCCTGGATATTTAGACATTTGCATTACAATTTGGCCACGGTGGACTCCCCTATGTTGCTTACTGCACTGCCAAGATGTGCATGGTTTTGGCAGGTCTTGTGATTTCCCAACCTAATCGCTTATTTCCCCTGTTGGAAATTTTAAGAACATACTAACTGTTCAAAACCTTTCTTAAAAGATTTTATGCAGCCTGATTTTCTTAGTATCCTCCTCCTATTTTCTGTGTATGGCCCTTGGGGCCAATTTCACCTTTGGTAAGCTATTGATGTAAGCAGTATGTATGGGGAAAAGCATGGTTCCATATTTCCAGCCAACCTACTGCAGTTGTCCCTCTGAATTTTGCAACAAATGAATTCCTGCAGGGTAGAAGTTAAGCCATATGTTCAGGCTTCCTCCATTTTTTGTTTTAAATCCTGGACTGGCATGATTCCTGCTCTCTTCCTCAGTCATCTTCCAGTAAAACAAAATACTGAGCCAAAGCTCAAGAACTGCTCAACAGCTCGGTGCAAATTACATTCAGCATTCAGTCCCCGAGACAGTCAATAAACATGGAGGACTCTCTGTACCTTGTTGACTTCTTCTTTCCAGTTTGTGTTTTCCTTTAAAGAAAAGGGCATTGTGCTCTTGTGAAATTCAGCTCCTACAAGAGAAGGCTTTGTGTTTGCACAGCCCCAGTGGCAGCAACATACAACGCTAACCACAGCCACGAGCCTGTGCTGAGAAGGAGCCTCCATTTGTTCACCCAGAGACTTGTGCATCCTATTTTTTCCCTCTTTCTGATCAGCTTGAAAGACAGTGGCAGCATATAGAAGAAGAGACCTGATGCATCACTCATTATGCTGAGACTAATATGGCTTTATATCTTATTTTAGCTACAGAGGAAGTCCCGAGGCCACGGGGGATTAGCAGCAGTATGGAAATGTGTATGGAGGGGGAAGGGGACTGCACAGCTGGAGAGTACTCAGTGCTGCTGCTCTACAGGGAGAGCAGAGATCTCACCATCAGACATGCCAAGATCGTGGTGTAAGCACACTGATCTCCCAGGGTCGTGCAAAGGCAGCGTGGACTGTTGGTTGTGGACCTGCACCCGCTGGGGATTTTATATTCCATAATGACCACCATGGTTTTGATTCACTTCCCATGTAGAGGATCTGGCTGCAATACCTTTCAGTTAATTTATGCACTGTTTTTCTCAAAGCCGGCAGAGAGCCACGTTTTGTAATTAATTAGTTTTTGATATTGTACGGGTGGATGAGAAGTGCTTTAATTAGCCCACCACTCTCCTTGAGGGGTGAGGGTTTTTTCTACTACTTATTCACACATATTCCATATATTCTTCTAAGTAGGGGGAAATTGTGTTACTATTTTAAGAACTGTTACCGGCTAAACAAGTTCTCTAACAGAGAAATTAATTACTTTATTGCTTTGTTCAGAAATTCTTTTCAAGTGGATGACCTTGACACAAGTTAATAACTAGAAATGTGGATCAATATGGGAAAAGTATATGCAAATTTAGCAGCTGAAAGAAAGCTGCAATAAGGATAGTTAATTATGTCATTAAAAAGTGCCTTTTTACTTTCTCTCTGCCATTTCATGTATAATCCCAAATCTGTTCTTCCTCTTGCTTTACACATTCCTTTGTCTCAGTGAAACCATCCACTTTTTTTCACTATTCCCACACCTCTGACCCATCTGCTATACTGTAGAATGGATTGGGTTGAAAGGGGCCTTAAAGGTGATCTAGTTCCAAGCCCCTGCCATGGACAGGGACGTCTTCCTACATTTTTCTTCTTCCCATAATTTTTTCTAAGGATTGGGGAGATTGGACCAGATGTTCTCCAGAGGTCCCCTCTAACCCTAACAGTTCTGGGATTCTCTGAGTTATCTTTTTAATCTTTAGCTATGACACCCTTATCTTCACCCTCACTGAAGTCTGAGAGAGCTTAAGCTCTTCCCTAGCTCCTGAAAACAAGAATTTCCTTATTCTTCTGACTCCTGCCTTTGAAGTGTGTTTGGGACCTGACATTTTCACTTAGTCTACTGGGGAAGCCCCGAGGACACGCAAAAGCTTTGTTCAGGAAAGGTGGTGGGAAGTGTTATTAAGAAGGCAAAACACAGAGGCAGAAAGAGAGGGAAGCAGGGAGGGGGAAAGGGAAATCCTGTGTGTTCAGAGATGCGAGATTGGCTCCGATGGAGAGTGGCTCCAGGACTCTGTGTGTGCGCAGCCCCAGCTGCATTCCTCGAGTGCTCTCCCTCACAAGCTCAGCTGTGGGTTTTTCCACTCTCCTACTTAATAATTTAACTGGCAAGATTGAGCAACTACTGACTGAATTATTGAAGGTGTAATTAAACTGGCAAGAATTGAGGGGAACATGTGAACAGTTTCTTATAAAAAACCCCACCAAAACAACAAAATGTAAGTTCAGTTTCTACCTTTAGCCTTGTCCCCCTCCCTCTGTTACAGAGCTGAAGCACCAGCACAGGAGTTGTGAATACTGGTGTGAGTGTCCAGGAAAACCACCCAGCTGCTTGGAAAGTGACTGACTTCTGACACCAGAGGGAAAAACAAGGTCTCATCTTCCACTCCTTTATCTCCTGTAGCAGCAATGGTGAGCTCCTCTTTAAAGGCAAGGTCATGCCCCTACATGCAGGTCTGGGTAAATATTGAGCTATTGTATGCAAAAATTTAGCAGCCTCTGCACTGCAAAGATTAATACAGGCAGTGAAACTGCTTCCTGGTTGCCTGGAGTTCCTCTAAGGTAGAGATAAGGAGCTCACAACTTTGTCACAAGTGTAGCAGACTTCTGAAGGCTTGTGACACAGATATAGCTCAACTCAGTAAAATTAGACCTGATAATGAAGCAAAAGTTATTTTAGGTGGCCTTCCTTTTTGAAAGACTTTGGCTAATTTGGCTGTCTTGCTGCAACCTAAGAAGGCATAATCCAGCAGTGGAAATCAGGTTTGACAGGATTTTATTTAGCCTAGTAAATGCTCACATTAATTCTGGGATTTAATAATTCCACAGCTGAGAGCTATGCTGTGATGAAGTTGTGATGGGTGTCTTTATCATTCAAGTTATTCCAGCTCCTATGGGACAAAACCTTAAACTAAAAAATGCATCTTTTCCTGCTTTGCCTCCTTACATTTGAGTTTTTGACTATAGTTAATGCGAGATGGCATTCCCAGGGAATTATTTTCCCCCCACTTTTTTTTTGCCAGCTTAGCTGGCTTTGGTTGGATCTTTTTGGGTGTGATATCCTTTATGCTCTGGAGAGGAAGAATAATTATATTAATAAGCTACAGTTGGCATAATTTTCCCTCCCCAAACACTGGATCAGAGAAGCAGAACACGGACCACCCGTTTTGCCTCTACCTGCTCCAGTACAGAAGAGCCTTCACTCTGCAAGGGGGACTGAAGCAGCATCCAAAAGCATTTGATCCAATATCATAGTGTAGCTCTCAGTTTTATTTAATAGCCAGAGAAACCCCTATGTTGGACAGCATTCTTGGGGAAACCTATAGTCATGGGAGGAAGGCAGAAGTGGAAATGTGTGGAAAATTTAATACAACAAAATACTTCAGAATTTAAAAACCAACAAAACAAAACAAAACAAAAAAAACCAAAAAAAAAAAACCAAAAAACAAAACCACCAACCCACAGTGTAAGGGCTTTCAAATAAACAGGAATTTCTCTCCATAAGCATAGGCTGCTTTGAAAATGTCACTTATATTATCCAGCTTTATATTTCTGTTTTTTATTTGTTCTGACTCAGCTTTTCTGAACAGTTTATGACCACTGAGCACCCAGCAGATTGTTTCTGTCTAGTCCAGATTCTCTTGGGGAAATGATGAAGTTAATTTATTGAGCAATTATCCTATGACTTGAGATATGGCAGTAATACAGTTTGATAATAATAAAACAAGTGTTGCCAGAGACAGTTAAAAGGCAGGTGATATATAGTTTATTTGGGGACTGTGTGAGTAGGTAAGAAATAAGACAGGTGTCATAAAGAGAAACTGTGTACCCTCCCAGGTATATAAAGGCAAACATCAGAATGTCTGTGCTAGCAAGTGTTCTGAGAACTTCTTTAAACAGAGAATAAAGTGGCAAACTGAGACTTGTATGGGATTCCTTAGGTGATTTCTGACGAATTGTCAGAGATAAAATTGACTCTGCAGCAGAAATATGACTCACAAGGGTCTTTAAAGCAAATATTCTCTGTGCTTTGGGCAATTATACAGGCTTTACACATAAACTCTTGCATTTCCTCAATTGCTCTCTTCCAGAAGTCTCCTTCCCTGCTTCTTTTGTGTTGGGCTTATGGTCTTCACCTCACCAGCTTGACATAAAACAGAGGCAAGATGCATTTACACAAGGCACTGTACCTGGCTGCATTTCAGCTGGTTACTGTACTACTGACCTTCCCCTCAAAACTCTATACTAGACTAAACGTCTTCAGTCACATCGTGTGTGAGTCTGGACTGAGACAGCTGCCAAAGACATTGCAGGTCACAAAGGCTGCCAGACTTGTGAGGAAAGCAAGCACTGGGAATAAGACACCCTGTGTTGAATCATGAAGAACGGGTGAGCCAAAAAAAGGATGCTGAATGGAACAGGGAGAATGAACAGAGGAGCTGAAGGCAGGTACTGGTGGAGACCCAAGTCACTTCCCACTGAGCCAAACTCACATCCTACAGCCTTCACTGGTGTGTGACAGTGATGGCTGGGAAGGGTCCCTTCTGCTGTCATCGAGGCTGGGATGCAGGCACCGCAAGCACAGCTGCCAAACTGTGCTCTGGCAGGTTTTGCAGGAGACCTGCAGCATTTTGAGGGAGGCATTTACAGGAAGCAGCAGCTCCCACTGAGAGGCAAACTCGGCAGAAGGGAGCGGTGCTGTTCTCCACAGAGGCACATCACACCAGCAGCACATCTCCCACTGACCTCTTGTCAGCATGCTGATTTGGGAAATAAACACACGCTCCAACACCCAGCCTTGCGAGTCGCTGAACCCTTGACGAAACTGTTGCCAGCTGTAATGAGCAAAGCTTCAGAACTTTTCCCTTTTATCCAGGTTGCAACAACCATGCAGTCACAGCTCCAGATGATGGTGTGGCTCTTCTGATCTCCTGTGCTGTGCCTCCAAGACAGAGAGCTCAGTCTAGCACAGTCTGCCAGCAGGATTCCAGCTGCTTTCTCTTCCTGCAGGCTCTTGTGCAGACACTTGTTGGGTTTTCAGCCTTGCTCGTCCTTAGTCCCTCAGATCACTTGTCCTTTGGGTAGAAAAAGCTACTAATTGCATGTGATTTTGAAGGCTGTACTGCCAGCTTTTGTGTCCCTCTCTCCCAGTGACTCCTCAGTGCTAGATTTGCACTCTGCTGCCCATGGAGTGCACAAGACGTGGTGTGGATCACCACCTCGGAGCAAGAGAAGCCCCTTGACTGGTGCCCACAGGCTCGGGAGAGGTCCATTCCAGCGACCTGTTAGACAACAAACAGGAAAGCATGTTTGCATAAGTGGGTACTTTTAACCTGAGACCACAGACTAATGCCTGAGAGTTTGGAGATACTCTCTCCCACTGTGAAAAAAACCCCAAAAATAAAGAGAGAAACAGCTAATGTGACTTTCATATCCACTAGAAACCAGTTGCTAAGGACAAACACTTTAACATCCACTTTAAAATTATTCTGTCCTTGAATGAGAAAGGAATGCAGACTCTTTTCATTTCAGATATCCAGGGTGGTCTTTCTGCTGTGTCTGTCTTATGGCTGCTTCCAAAAATATTCATTTAAACCCAAATTTTATTTTCCTAGAGGAAATAATCCAAAGAAAACACTGGCCTCTTTTCCTCTCCCTCTTATCCCTCTCAGTGAAGAGATATGATGAGTGAGAATACAGAACATCCATCTATGCTCCCCTCAATTTTTCAATAGTATTTTCAAGCCTTAGGTCTCTACTGGGGTTTCGTTCTACTTTTTTAAAAATGGAAAAAGGGAAAAACAAAACTTAGCTTCCAGCCAGCCCTCTTTCGATACACCAGGGTAGATCTCTTACCACTTAGCAAGATTCAGTGAACTTCTCCCACAGGTGCCAGCGCCATGAAAACTCAGAAATGCAAAATCAAAACAACTGAGCAAATTAGTCGTTTGCATGAAAAATTGACCTTCTTTGGAAGAAGGATGAAGATGTTGGGGAGGAGAAGCTGGTGGACAAAAAAGCAAAAGACATTTTCCTCTTGGAAAATTTGTTGTCAGATTTGCAGATTTTTCAAAGATGTGGAAAGAAATGCAGGCATCTGAACCTCTGGTTTAATAGTTTACTCTGCTGTGTTTTGTGATGGGAAAGCAAACAATGTTTCTAAAAGGAAAACCAGGATAAAATGTGTAACTCTGCTAATTATGGGATTTATTTGAGTTCTTCTATCCTGCTGTTCCATGTGTATCCCAGGAAAGTACACAGGGGTTGATGTCTTGTGGTCCCTTGTGGTCTTTGCAACATCCTCAACTTGGGTTTGGGGCAGAGGGGTGAGAAGCTAACTCATCTTCAAGGAGGCCGCTCAGGCAGCAGCCTGTGCACTGAGGCAGCTATAATTTCCTATAATAACATTATTTACAATAAAAGCACAGATAATTCCTGGGACAACAAAGCAGTTGCTGTTTCCTGAAAACTGTGTTGTAAAAGGGCATAAGCAGCAGGACATTACTAAGTGTGGCTCTCCTAAAAAGGCCTGCGTTGACATGTGTTACCTGTTTCTGGATTTGCACGTTTTTTCAGGGTATTCCTGATTTTCATTTTGGTCTTGCATTTTTTTTTAAAAAAAGAATTGGCCTAGAAGGCAGAATAAGTTATCCCAAACAGTTAGTCTGTGGTCAGGTGGGAGTGACAGGGGGCTTTGCATTTGGGGCTGCTCAGCCTGGAGAAGAGAAGGATCTGGGGAGACCTTATTGGGGCCTTTCCATATATAAAGGAGGCTTATAAGAAAGAAGGAAAGAGACTTTTTACCAAGGCCTGCAGGGACAGTTTGAAACTGAACGAGGGCACATTCAGACTGGCCATATGGAAGAAATATTTTACAGTGAGGGTAGTGAGGCATTGGAACAAGTTGCTCGGATAGGTTGTGATGCCCCATCCCTGGAAGTGTTCAGGGCCAGGCTGGATGGGGATGTGATCTAGTGGGTTGCATCCCTGGTTATGACAGGAGGGTAGGACTAGATAATCTTTAAAGGTCCCTCCCAACCCAAACCACTCTGTGGTTCTGAGATTTTGCTCCCACTCCTGTGACATTTTCCTTTTCCCACAAGGGGCATTTTCCTGTGCAGTCAAATAACAGATCTTGTGAAAATGCATGTGCTTACTGGAAATAATACAAAGTCATCTTTGGAAAGCCCTGTTGCTCAGATCCCTAGGTGCCTTTTTACATGGCTCCCTGATGCTAAAGGAAATGTAAATTTGGTGGGTTGCAGCTGCCTAGGATGACTCCAGCTGAGGGGAATCCTCATGTAGTACATGTTACAGCAGCTGCAGTGACTCCTGTGCCAGGGCTGTGTGGGGTTGCTGCAGATAGCCTGACAAAAAAATTAGAAAAAAAAGAGTAATGACATTAGGGGAGATCCTGTTCTATGCTCTGCACTCTACAGGGCTGTGCCATGCTCCTGAACAGTCCAGGCTTTGATGTGCTGCTCCCTGGGAGTTCCCAGCCTTCAGCTCTCTAGCAGTGCAGGTGAGGACACCCCCAGCTGGCTTTCCTGGAGGAGGTTGCAGCTCCTGCAGCACCCAACAGAGGACAAATGCTCCCAGCTCCTCACTGCAGGTTGGGGCCATGGTGCTGAGTGCCTGCCATCAACATCAGGAACTGGTTTTCACAGGGCATGGAGCAAACAGAAAGTATCGCTCTTTGGAAAACAATCCTGAAGAAAACAATTTACTCAATCATTTTTAGCATCACAGTCTCAGAAGCCAGTCTTTGCTGGAATGAAGAAAGAGGCATTCATTTAATAAATTATGAGGAGCAGCCTGACTCAACGCACAGCTTCTTAATAGTACTTGGCAGTGCTGCTGCTTATGATGATCTCCTTAATGCATTTGCTACTGAATAAGTAATAGATTTTCCCAATGCGATTGCACATTCTGCTCAACCCATTTTTCTTGAAAATTCGGGAATTCTCTTTCAGACAGTAGGATTATTTCGTTGAAATGAACAATCTTGTAGCCTGTAGTTCTTTTGGGTTTCTATTAATTGCCAAGGAGTTATTTGTTTGCAAGAGGAAAATCTAGTCCCTGAACACAGGAGGCATTCGCCTAATGTTAAGTGCAAGCAAAGTCACATTGATCCTTACATGATACATTGATATTTGTACATATTCAAGTCCCATGCTGCATCCTTGCACAGCAGGCTCACTTATTTAAAACAGACATTTTTTTTTATTCTTGGAATTGTTTTTCTCTGTGGGGGCAGTTTTTCTTGACTGTGTATTACAGAGGCAATTTTGGTGCTTTAAAAATTAGGATTGCAGCATCTGTGTTCTCTTGTTGACTGTAAACAACTAGCCCTGCTTGAGCATAGGTGAGGAGTCTGCTCCCTGAGTAAGCTTCACCCCAGAGGGGGACTCAGCATTGCATCTTCTCCTTGCAGCCAACAGATTGCTAGCTAATGCATTCACCCATACAGGAGACCTCAGTTCAAAACCTTCCTCTGTCTAGAAAACTTGACCTACATCTCTCAAAGCCCAAGACACTGCAGTGATTCCTGGAGCCTCCCAGGTGAACATCCCAAGCCACTGAGCAGAAGGAAGTGGTGGTGTCCTCCTCACGCTTCCTTGGCAGCACAGAGGGATTGGTGCATGGGAAGCACACCCCTGCTTTTAGCCTGGCAGATGAAACCAGCAGATTCACAGTGTCCTGTTGCTCGTGATGGGGCTTGGAAGTGTCCCAGGTACACAGTGACTCGGGGCTGCCTGGGGACAGTGGGGCAGACACCTGAGCAGTGGTGACACATGAAGACATTTCTGAATGCACTGACTTGGTGTTGGAAACAGCCCAAATATGTTGTTGTGGCCTTTTGCCCTGCTCCTTTTTGCCTTCTGGAGAAGCATCATGTACTGGCCTGGGACTCCCCACACTTTGCTGTGCACCTTCTCTTTCCAGACTTCCTTACCGTAGCCATTATAAACACCGTGTGGCATTGCTATAATGTACCATTGTGCCCTTACAAGGTTAGTTTTCACTTGAGGAGTGGTCTTGTGAATGTCAGTGACACCTCAGCAGTGTATCTAAGCATTCAAAGGCCTGTTTTCCTTCTTCTAAACACCTTTCATTCATTCTTTCAATATGCATAGAGCTCATCAAATGAAAAATACAGTTATTTGCACTGTATAAGCAAGAAGTTTAGTGGCTGCCAAAGTCAGCTTAAAGAATCAGGAAAGTTTTGGTCCCTTGTGTAAAAGCAGAGACAAAACACTCCCTTTGATTCTGTGCTTTTGTATTGCTCTTTTATGTTGGAGCTGAGTGATGCCTACAAGGAAATGTGTTCAGCTATCTTGGGCTCTAAGAGCTAGCAAGGGAGATGCTCACATTCTGTATAAATGTGCATCCCGTTTGCCTGCTGTTGAATAATTTAAATCTCTGCTATTTATGGAAGCTGCCAGCATGCTTCTGGTTTGACAGGAGAAGCAAAGGAATCTGAGCGAAGTGACCAACTAAGAGTTAAAATTTATTATTAATAGTTGCCCTGCGCTTGGTCACGTTTTTATGAGTATTTGGCAGTCCTCAGAGATACTACCTGTTACTATAAATAAAACACATGCTGCCACGATAACTGTTCTTCATTTCTCTGGCAAATGAGCCATTTCTTATTTTACTTTTCAGATCTGCATTGTTAAGGCTTGTGTGTGTATTTGGGCTCTCAGCACAGACAGCTTTTACACTCGTCTCATGTTGCTGTTCCTCCATGTGGTATTTGTACTCAGAGATGGATTTCACAGAGTAATGCTGAAAGCTCCCACACACCACAGAGAAATGTGGACTGGGCTGCTGCTGAGCTGACAGACCTGGTGTTGCTCAGGAGTTAGGAAGCAGAGGAGAGATAGGAAATGGTTGTTCTTTTATTTCAGTGACTTCAGATCCCCTGTGCTCTGGTTCACAATCACTTTCCTGGTCTTGAAGCCATCATCTGAGATAAAGGTTAGCTTAGGGTCGATACAGAGCCTTATCTTTCAAGCATTCCTGCTGCCATGCAGCCACTGAACCATGGAGAGGAACGGATCTGGCTGAAAAATATACAGAGGAGGGGGGAAATTAACAAGAGATTTGAAAGTATGATGCAGGCATTACTGCCAGCACAAGAATGAATGCAGAAAACATGTTGGGGAAGAGACTGAAACCACCTTTTCTTGCTGGTGACAGTCTGCATTAAGCCAGTTTACAGTGGTTATGGAAGTGACCCACTGAGAGACAATAGAGGGCTCTTTTGCATTGTTCCTGTAGATAAAAGTATGCTTAAGTGTTTTCTTTTTTATTCATAAAAGCATATTTTCCATTTAAAAAAAACATCAATAATTCATCTGGAAATATTTCACAGAGGGAAGAATGCCTTTCTACATACAGACATACTGATATCTCTAAACCCATACATATCTCTTAATATGTACAATAATCATCAAGTAGTCTTGCCAAAGTATTAGAAAGTATTTTGCAAAGACTAATCAATTACTTTCTGTGAGTATTCAGTATCTCAATCCTACAGAACACATGCATTGAAGATGTTTAAGAGTCTCACCCCAAGAAAATTGAGACAGAAGAATTTCTTCACTGACTTCCTTGGTCTTGCCTGAGGCCAAATAATTCAATAGTAGAGCAAAGGACTGAGTGAATTGTCCAAATTCCCTATTTCTATTTTCTCATCTCTAGGCACTTTCCTTCTGTGTGAGCCATTAGTAGAATGATGTGTTACTTCTCCTGAAGGGCGTCTCAGCTTCTTAATAAAGCTATTTTTCTTTTTTTTTCTTTCTTTTCTTTTTTTTTTTTTTTTAATCAAAAGGCACATAGAAATCATAATTTTTCCCTGGGATGAAATTCAGTCTGAGAACAGTTACAACAACCTTAAATTAGCATACCCATTTCTTACCAAGTTAAAGAATGCCAAAAAAGCACTTTTGTGGTTTCACATTATGCGCTCAGCCCTTCCCTCAAACAGCATAAAGTGGCTTTGAAAATGTAATTGATAGCATGAACTCAGCTTTTCTAGCATTGAAATAGGGTAGCCTGCAAGTGAGTCAAGAAGGAATGTTTCCTGCTGGGAAAACACCCCACGCACCAGGCGAGGGTTCTCATGGACTGCAGTGCAGGGCTCACCAGGCAGCACATTGCAACAGCCCCTGATAAAGCTTTCCATGCTAATTGTGGCATTTTCTGTGTTGGGAGGGGCTTTTGTGAGCAGCTTGCCCAAGTTCTTGGCTTCCACACTTGTCCTTGGGGAGGGCAAGCACAGGCATTAGGATTGCAGTATGTGGCCAAGGGACCCCCAGCAGTGCTCAGGGTCACCACGACGCAGAGATTGCTGCGTGTAACCCTTACACGCCTTAGTGTGTTGGGCATTGCATGTGAACTCAGCTCAGCACCCCTGCAAGCACCTCTGCAGTCTGGGAAACATTCAGTTCTTATTTAACGTGGCTGCTCTCTTGACTGGTTTTTGGGATCCCTACCCTTAGCCTGGGAAAGGGAATTTGCTTACAAAATGACCAACTTAAATCCAGAGAGCAGAACAGCCTAAATGGGAGGTTTTGCTCACTCGTGCACGCCGAGCTATTGCTCTGCAACAGAGAGACAAGGAAGACCAGGCTCTTTAGCTTGTCTTTTCCAGTGACAATTTCAGTGGCCTTTAGGGACTTTCTGTTATTTCCAAACCAGTGTGCCTGAAGTTTGGTTCAACAGGAGCTGAGCCAGGCCTTACTGGTAGGAAAGAAACAGTTCCTGTGTGTTTCAGGGGGTGGTGGTGCAGGAAATCCTGGGTGGGTAGTCAGACTTTTTCATTCCTGCAATGCAAGCTGAAGAAAGAAAGCAGGACACTCAGTTTCATGCCTATCTGTAGATACAGGTACTTAACTTCCACTAGCTAAATCCAAGGAAAAAATCTTGGAGATTTTATATACCTTTTAGTAAAAAAAGGGAGAATATTTATCTAAAGTACTGGGGGAAATGTGGAATTTAATCATGTGAATCCAGAATGCCACTGATTTGTATGTTTGATCTCATGGAAACTGGTATTGTCTCATGTCCTCAGGGGACTTGCTTCTGATTTGTTCTGGCAGAATAGTCAGAGTATATGAAAGGTCCTAATTTGGGGATTTTGCTCACTCACTGTGAATAAGGGGGCAGAATGTGACATCTGGTAATTGATAACTTCATTTGCACTGTACCTTTTTTCAGTGCTATGGCAGTTCTGAAATGTATATACTTTATATTCATAGCTACCCTCAATTTCAGGCTTTAATGTAACTAAAATGACCCTCACAGCTGCTTTTTTTGTAAAGCAGCCGAGAGCCCCAGAGATGGAAATATTAGGAAAGTTGGGCTTTTTAAGCAGTGACAGGCAATAATTGGTGCCAAAGAGAAGCTTCTGGGTTTCTTACTGTCATGTGGCATATCCTGTGCAGAGTGGTCACCTCTCATTTAGACCAGGTGTGCAAGTAAGCTTCATATACAGAGAAATGAAATACAGACACAGGCTTTAGGACTATATAGAGAAATGAAAAACGATGTAGGCTTTGTCCTCCTTCCTGTCAGTGAATCCTGTGGGTACAGTTGCAGTAATGAAGGAGAGTGATGAAACTTGGAGTAATAACGTGAGGTAGAGGGGGGAAACACAACAAAGCGTGTGACAGAGCCATGTCAAAATAAGCTCACAGTTTGGGGAGAACTGAACAAATGTATTTGGCATGAAAGATGCTGTGGTAAATGGAAAGAGGGAGCAGGGCAGGGAGGGTAAGGGGAGACCCATCCTCTGGCTGCCCAGTGTTGAATCCCCCCAGTTCTCCTTCCCTCCATCTCACTGATCCACCCAAATAAAAAGAAGTGAAAATTAAGCTTTCCAGACCCTTTCACGCAGGGATCTGCTTTTTTTTAATGCAGCACTGGGGATAATAGGTGTTGAAGAGTCTGTTAACAACTGAGATTTGTGCACCTAATTACTTCTGCACTGCACTAAGTGTTTGCCCACAGTGTGGGTGCCCCCCAGTCCGTTTTCTAATTAAAGCTCTCGCTCTTTGTGTACGTGCACTTTTGTGAGCCTCTCCCCCCACAGCCTCCCAACTGTCTCCTCTCCAAATTCTGCTTCACTCCTATAAAACAAGAGCTCAGGAAGCAGTGACACCAAGCCCATTAAGCACTGCCATGTCGTGGCTCCCTGGGGAGCACAGATGGGGGCTTCAGCTGCAGCAGGTGCTGAGAAGACAGATCCCAGCTCAGGCAGAGAATTATTGTGCATCATCTGTATGGGCCTATTGTTTAGACACATCCAGCTCGGTCGCACACTGCGTGGGGCAGCAGTGATGCTGAGGGGGCTAGCTCAGCCACTGCTTTTAATTTGGGAAATGAAAAGGATGCTCTCCCATCACTCCCTTCCCCAGAATACAGCACAGACGGGTTTCACGACAGACTCCACAGTCAGGCTGTGTTTGCAGGAGTGGGGGGAGGAGAGGGGAAACAAGCTGATGACTGTGCTTGCAGATATATTTTCTGTCCCTTTTCTAAAGGAGCTCTGTTCAGTTGGTTGTGGCTAAAGAAAAGGGTCAGGCACTAAGGTTAGAACTACTGCTCCACAAGATGCATTTTTGGGTGGGCTAACGAAACGCTGCCTTGCACGCAGGGCTGGCCAGCCATCATGTGCTAGGCACAGCCAACAGTAGAGAGGGGCTTTTTCAGCTGGAACTGACAGAGTTCCTCGGACAAATTGTGAAAATAGTCTGCAGGGTGTGTGTCCTGGAGCCCTCAGGGCTCCTGGGGATGTCACACTCCTGGCCCTAAGCAAAGGGGCCTGACTTAAACCAGAGTCTCTCTGATCATCTCTTTTACCGTCTGTGATGCAGTGTGGTTGTGGCTAATTTATACCTAAAACAAGAAGAGAAGAATTAACCCATCCATCTGCATCTTGGGAGATGCAGATGTGAGTGTTTTTGAGAAGTTATGTGCTTTTGAAGGACTCACAGCAGCAGAGATTTCCATTCCCTCCTGGCTAAATGTTAAGGGGACAACAGAAAAAAGGCTTTCTAACCAGGTTTCACCTTCCAGACTCTTACTGGCACAAACTGGAATAGAAAGCCAGATACTTTATGTTGCCTCATAGTGATCCTTCTTGTGTGAGATGAGGGAAAGAAGGTTAAAAAAAATCCGTCTTTATTGTACAATTCTTTACAGTTTATTACCTACTTTATATTCTTTGCTTATATTTTATAATATATACTTTATTAGATCCCTAAAGTAGTTATATTTATCAAAAGCCCAGAAGGAAATAGTATCAGTAAAGAACTTTTTATTTCTTCCATAAAGTACATTACTGTGAATCTGCTGTTCACAAATGTCTGTCTTCTCTTTTCAGTCAGGAACCCTAATATCAAAGTGATAATTAAAGATGCAACACAAATCTTGCTGCATGAGATGTGAACACTGGAACAGTTGGAGAAACCAGTAAATCAGTGCTTCTGAAAAAATGCCTTTAATTCAGCAGACCCATACTCTAATAGGTATAGGGATGTAGTTAGTTTATATGGCAGGGCTGTGCCAGAGAAGTGTGTGAACTCCCTCAGTATTCATCTGTTCTACACAGTTTTTAGCATAGTGTTTTAGAGAGTTTACTTAATCTTGTGACTCTCTTTTAACCCTGGGCTGCTGTTCCTTTATGAGTTTGTGGCATCAAAGTAATAGCACTTGGGTCTTCCACTTCCCACTGGCACCGCTCTAATTATAGATGTTAAAGCAACTGGGGAAGAAAGGGGAGAGGAAGGAAAGGGGAAAGAATTATGTGATTTAGGTCAATTTACACCAGGAGCACTTGTGGCCCTGCAGTTCTCTCCTCAGCACTGGAAGAGGGAGCTGTGCTAGTCTGGAGCGAGGAGAAGGTCCCTGTTTCTCTTCTGCCCATCCCATCCCATCCCATCCCTTCCTCTGCCAGGACAGAAACCTCCTCGACTGCTCGACCTGAACACTGGGAGCCAAAAGAATCTGTTCTAATGTTGTGTTTGCTTCAGGATCACCGTAACAGTTCACAGACACTGTGCCCACAGCCTGCCAGCTGTGAGAAGGACTTCTGTTCCTAGCAGGGACAAACCTGGGTCCAACTGTCTTTCTAAGCAAAGTTATCTAGGCTTATATTTCCAGCACTGTTGCTACCTTTCTAACCACTTCCTGCAGATGACTTTATCACAATACAGTGTTACTTGTGTATTTCCTGTTTAAATACAGGATTTAAGCATTCTCTCATTTAAACAAGGTATGTATCTCCATAAATAGTCAAACTGCAGAAGTTTAAAAACCCCACTCTAATCCAGAAGTGTAATTCCCCAGTATGTGTTTGCATTGGGCATCTCTATAAATTTCCCTCTGCAGCTGAAGCATGCTGTCATTAATACCCTGTATTACTGTGTTACCTGATCGTGGCTGAAATAGGTATAAATCAATATTAATGAATCTGTGCCCCGTGGAATACTCTTAAAAGATCTGGCAGATGGTAATTCCCTGATTTTCAGAGTCTACTGTCCCAGCCTGTTGAAGTTCACTGCAGAGGGTCGTTCTTCTCACTGGAAAATGTTAAGAGGCATTCCAGTGACCTTAATTAATGAGTGATATGATGGTACAAAGCCTCTAGAAGTGTTGTACCCTGGTGGCTCCTGGAGCTGCTTACCTTGTATGTCTGCACTGTGAGCAGGCAGGGAGTGGGGCAGAGAGTTTCCAAAAGTCATACCTGAGTAAGATCTTCTAAAGGAGAATTACAGGCATGGAAAACCTGATTTACTCCCTTTACTGCTGTCCTGCTGTCCCACAACTCAGGCACTAATTATATTTACAAAAGGAACTAATTTGTATGTGAGATATTTCAGGAACTGGATGGTCTTTGAAGAGAAGGTGCTCCTTCTTCTAAATCACTACCTTGAATTGGTCTCATCTAGTAGCAATCATGTTTGAGTAACACTGTGAAAATCAAGGTCAGCCAAAAAAGATTAAAAATTTAAAATATCATTGGTGATTTAAGGTATTTGGTAGATGAGTTTGCTGGGCTAGTGCCAATTGCAAAGTCATGGAGATTTTGTGGAAGGATCTGAAAATTATAAAAAAGGAGTAGCATTCTTGGATTTTATTTTTCATTCTGAAGTAGAGAAAAATTTCCTCTTAAGAATTGTCTTCTGTCTTTGGTCCCCTAAGGAGCAAAGGATAAGGAGGATGCCACAAATATTACAGGACATACAAATCTTTATTTTTGAGCAGATTATGTAGTGCATAAATTGTGTGCATTTGTCTTGGGAGTCTTAAATATTTTCTCATGAATGGAACAGAACAATGTTATGTGCAGGAAGGAGGAAGGCAATCAATTAAACCACTATACTTTTGCAGGAACAACTCATAGTCTGGTTAATCCCTTAGAAAGAAATGAGGACCTTTAGACTGGTGAAAAACAGAGAGCATTGAGAGTAAGAGAGACAAAAGCAAACACCTCCTGTGTTATTACCCTTGCTGGCATGTTATTATGCAGTGAGGGGAGTTGTAAGGCAAAAGGTTATTCCAAATAGCCCATTTAGCCATGCATAGTGAAAACACAGTATGTGTCCCTAACATGAATGTACTGTTGTATAACACTGCGGTACCACAAAATATTTGGGGTTTATTTTTCATAATACCCCTCTCAAAAACCTTATAGCAGATGACTGAAGCACAGCAATGAAGAAACTCATGCGTGGTCTAATTCTGGCAAACGGTCACTTGGCTCTGCTTGTACATATTTATAACCAAACCCTCGAAATAGTTTAAGAAAATCCCAACAAAACCTCTGTAATGAGAAGTGGATGTTTCACCAGAGGCTGTGTTTGTTGGGATGGTATGAATTGCCCGGGTGCTGGGCAGGAAGAAGGAAAGCTCAGTGAATAAATTTTTATGAGTTTGAGAAAGACTGGCTGGTAGACCTTTTCTTAGAGTAAACCCATCTGGAGCAAAGCCTTATGCTCTGTCTGGGCGTTCTGTGTCACCTCTCTGAGCTGCTGATTGCAGTTCATCATTATCTCACTTCAGAAATGACCTACAAACACTCAGTTGTGGTCATGTTTCATGGGGCAGGGACACACTTTTTAATTTTTTGCATTAACATGCTAAAGCACTGCTTTTAAAAGTAAGTGAAAGGCAAAAATAAATTTGGAGACCAGTCAATAAATAATCCTCTGCTTTCATTGCTGAAAAATATCTTGTCTACAAGAGAGACGAGTTAGGACAAAATTAATGAAGCTCTTGAAAGACAAGTGTTCATAAAAGAGGCATCAGGATAATCTGATTAAATTGCTTCTGTTATTTTATATAGCATTCCTCCTCAGGACTTGAATTCTTGCTTATGAATAGCATCAGGAGGATTTGAAAGGATTGAATTTTCTTACTTCAGATTAGTTTGAGATGTTTATGAAGGGTTTAGGCAAACTACTTGTTCTTTTAGCATAATATTGCTAATGAAAGGCAAGTACCAAAACCAGAGCAAGTCTTTTCCTACCCTCAGAGAGATTTCTAACACACCATGGCTCTGTTAGCCACATGTCCATGCACAGTGTGCATCCTTCCAAGAACACCTCAGTGCTGACCAGGTATATTTCCTGGGAAGACAAGGAGATAAGTTTTGTTGGCTTGTATTGGAAAAACAAGCCATTTTTCTAGCCATGGAGTTCACTGCTTTGGTGTCCAAGTTCTCTCTTTCCTCTCCCATTCCAGCAATGCTACCTTGTTCCTGCATCCCACCAGGAGCCACAGCACATCTGTACCTCTGTGTTGCTCCCCTGCCCTGCACTCACTTGCCTGGGAGTGAAGGACAGACACACTTTGCACTTTCCCCTTGGCATGTCACTCATTTTGGTTTTTCAGCTTTATCCTGATTCTGATACATTTTTGTATATGTATTTTTTAATATTTAATTGCCTTGAATATACATATTCCCCCGGGCCAACAGTTCAGAGGCTGTTAATGAGGAATGGATACTGTCAGCACAACCTGAATGCCTGCTGGCTGTCGACTGTCACCTAGAAATAATCTGTGTCTGATGGGGATGTGAAAGGTGTTAAATTTGGCAGAGAATTGTAACACATGGTGCTGAGAGTAACAGGGATGAAACTCCCAGCCCACCTGCTTCTTTGTGTGGATTGGAGCATAATGGTATTTATTCTATATGAACCCTTGTAGAAAAATAAATCAGTAGCATCTTTTATTTAACTTCCTGGAAGTGTTTGGCTCGGGAGCAGCATCTTCCTTAAGTAAAGAAACTGCCCAAAGACATCTGGGGATTGTGCTGTGGAGCTCTGTTTTCTGAAAATTTGAAATATTATTCCCTTTTCTATCTATGCTAGTCATGGAATGTGAGGGTTTTGTTTTAATCTGGTCTGTCCTTTAAACATTTGTACCCTCAAGCTTCTATCTGATGCATTTTGTTGAAGTATGTCTTTATGAAAACCACAAATGCTCTGAAGGGAACAAACAGTGACAGGAAGGTCGTATTATGTAAAGTTGTTCAAAGAGAGTACAAAACAGTGTCAAAAATTCATAGTGTGAATGGACTGGGGACAAAATGGGCTGCTAGTTAGGCTGTCTCTGATTCCTAATGTGGGTCTAAAGATAATATAAGTTTTTTCCTTTTTTCCCCCCAAGAAAGTATCAGAGTTTTTAGGGCTGAAGAAATCCAAGGCACTTGAACCCAGGGTGCAGCAAAGCACACTGTGCTCCTGGCAGAACTCATCAGATATCCACTATATGACTGCACATTGTGTGCATGACCACATGTTGTGGTTTTTAAAACCAGAGCTGTCTGGCCCTTTTTTATTTTTTCAGTAATCATCATAACTTGAGGGGGAATTCTTTTGCACTGCAAAAAAATGTGGGCTTGCTATATAAATGGATTAGCTGGAGTGAAACTTATATGTAAAAGCAACATGAAAGGCTCCTAATTTTCAGAGATGGAGGAACAGTAGTTTTAATGAGCTAGACTTGTCATTGCAATAAATCATTTGATCAGACTTCAGCAAAACCTCATGCTGTGGCTGAAATGAAGGAGGTTGCAGGAACAGTTTCGAGAATATTCACATTTCTCCACCATCAGGTCAAAAGCATTCAGTAGATCCCAAGCCATCACACATGAATAATCCACTTGTCTGTTTAGGAAGTAGCATCAAAAAGGTTTAGTGGAGTGAGAAGTGTAATTACACAACAGTTGATAGGGGGTGGGAAAAGTGGTTCATTGACTTCTTCAATGCAATTTTTGTGGTTGGTTGTGCTGTTAAAGTGCAGGGTGGGAAAACTTCTCAAAAAGGCACAGCAAAATAAGATACAAGTGGCATATGAAATTTCCCAGTGGGCATACTGGGCAAATAACGCCTAAAAGATGGAAAAACTTGAGCTACAATTCCTGATACAATAAATCTTTATAATGATCAGTGCTCAGCAAGGGCTGGCATTGTGGCTCTGTTGCCACTTCTTCACCTTAAAATTATCAGTATGGCAAGAAAAATTGATGTATTCCTGACAGCTTTTACTATTGTAGCACCTATAAATCAAGACATGGGACTTTTCATATCTATCTCTCAACATACAACCTAAAATAGCCCTTGCCTGTAACAATTTACCAAATGAATGTAGTAGACCTTGAAAACAGGAACAGAGCTGCAAAGTCTTAATGTGCTTTCAAGGCATTATCTTTTAGGCTCACAATAAATGTGCTGATATTGTAGCAAGACCAAACCCAACCCATACTCTGTGAGGATGCTGCAGGCATTTTGGCCAGCTGCAGCAACCCTGACTTCTGGAGCAGGGAAGCGAGATTTGTCAAGAGGTGGCACATCCTTCACTGCCCCTGAAAATCCACCCAAACTCACTTCAGTTCCAAGCAAGAGAAACCCAGTGACTTGTTTAAGTCCTAAGTATCTTTCAGCATCCCTTTCAGGCATTATATACCCAACTTAGAGATTCCATATGCCACTTGATTATCTTCAGGTTCTGGTCCAAACTCCTTCCCCTTGCTCCACCAAACCACTGCAGCCCCAGGGACCTGCTGTGCCTTCCAGCCTAACCCAGTGCAGCCCTGTACAAGTCGAGCTTTCCCTGCTGCTTCAGAGTGTAGTTTCTCTTTCCTAGCCCTCACCTGCCTCCTGATTTTAGTGCCCTCCTCTCCTTTCCCCCGAGTCTGGTTTGTTACCCACCTTTGGACGAGATGGCTCCCTCCTCCCAGCTCCTGGGACAGGGAGCTCCCAAGGGAAGCAGCTCCCTTGGCTCCTCACTGACGGGGGCTCTTGGGAAAGACCAGCCTTGCCTCTGTGAGGATGGCACCCAGGCAGCTTGGCTCTAAGCTGGGGCACTGCGTGCTCAGCCAGGAGTGTAATTTTTAGCAATCTGAATTTCTGAAATGTTATTTTCTTTGTGTCTGAAACCTGGCCAGGTTCTCTTCTTTGCCTGACTCAGAAGCCACCTCTGCCAAACTTCAATTTTCTCTTTCAAAACAGCAAGTCATCGTAGCATTTCAAAGAAAAGAATAAATATTCCTCCAGTGTCCAAAACAGTATTTTTTTTTCTAATATTTTATTTAGAAACAGTTGAACCATTTTCACTGATTTTTATTTTTTTTAATTAAAGATAATCAGCCTGAGGCAAACATTCAGCAGAAGCAGTATTACTCCAAATGGATAATGTTTGGCAAAGCCAGAAGCAACTGTGTCCTGTAATGCAAAGTGTCAGTCAAGCTTACTGGGCAATGCTCGAAGCTTTTTATAAAAGTACAGGCCTGAAGAAACACAAATTTCCATGTCATGCAGTTCAGAATTTTAGGGGAATGTACAAAGGAGAGATGAACTGAAAAAATGAATTAAAAGCTGCAAAACTGTGATGCTTTGTGTCTGCTTTGTTCTTATTTTATAGAGGCATCTTGAAATTTCAAAGCTATCCTGACTGTAACTTTTTAAAAGCTTTTTGTTTCCTGAGGCAATTTAGCTGCTGAAACTGAGTATGAGGTGCTGTGAGTGCTCTTGACTTTCAAGAAAAGAAGGAGTTGTACAGTTCCAGGTTTTAATTAGATAAATTACTTTGTTCTATCCTCTTAGACACTTGTGTGCAAGCCCCCATATTTGCTTAGGAGGTTAATAACACTCCCAGTGTTTGCAGCACCGTCCTTAAAGGCGTGTGGTGGGGTTTGTTAGTTCATTCTTCTCTCTTCCCTTCATTTTATAGGAAGCCTTGCAAGAGGATCAGCCATTGGCACCTCACACCTTTCAGTTCATTAGAATTCTTTTCCAAAGCCAGCTGTTTAAGCCCACCTTCCTAGCCCCAACTGTGAGAATCCATCTTTCCCCTGCCTGAAACACTCTTCTTACCTGAATCATCCCCTCACACAGAACCCTTGGTAATTACAGTGATGGAGGCTTTCATAGAATACGGGACATGGTCTGATAATCTAATTAGAGGTGATGCATTTTACTAGACTGGCTTTATGCAGAGCTACTAAACTCATTGTGAAGTCATTATTTGCTTCAACAGAGCCCTCCCTCCCCCATCCCTGTGCCCCAGTGCTATTACACAGGCCAATGTCTTTGTACCCAAAGTTAACCATTTCCACTGATTTGAGCAGTGTCCTTTTAAATAAATGACCAGAGCCTTGGTCATGCAAACCAACAGTCCTGCCCAGCTGTCCTGGATTTTGCTGTTGTGGCCATCAAATGACAGTCTGTGTGTCACAGTGCTGACCCGCTGCCTCCCAGTAACAACCCTGAGGACTCTGATGGGGTTCCCTCTGCAATGGATATGGGTGTTTGGAGGTTGGTCTGGTTTTTGCTACTCCCTTGGACTAATAACTGTGTGACTTCCTCCTTCAGATCCCACCCCTTTTATGTCTTTGGACCACCAGTTTTGCCACGATGGGTGCTATGACAACACATGTTGCTGCAGGTTAGTGCCACAGTGTCAAAACGCAACTGAGGTGGAGAACATGGTCTAAAAACATCTTTTCTATCATAGTCCCAGACTCATAAATGGCTTTTCATCTTCGTACTCCTCCCCACGAGCAGTTCATTCTGGTTCAGCACTGGCAGTTGAAATCACAGATGGTGTTTTTAAACCACCTGTTTAAATACAGCTCTGGAGAGCCTCCTTCTTTTCCTGGAAGCCCTGTCATTTATGTTCAGTGTGGTGTCAAGCTGCCTCTTCCCAGTCCTAGTCACGTCAGCTCAGACCTGCCAGTAGTTTCCTCCCAGCTCCTTCTCCCTGGGAATTTAGTCCCAACATGTGTAAAAATCCCTGTCCCCTTCCCCAAGAAGTGAGACAGAGAAGTAGCATCCTTGTTGTACAGGGGTGGTTTTGAGAGACAGAGCTTACAGCTTACAAATCCGTGGGCCAAGCACTGTCTTGGCCCCAGCCCCAGGCCAGTGGCATATTTACAAAGTTGAACTTTCTGTGTTTCTGTGAATCTCCATTTAGAAAAATGCAACACCTGTACTGATATTTTACAGCGTTGGGTCTGCTTTCACTCTGATCTGCAGCCTTATTTATTTTAAAGCCTGACACTATTGGCTTAAACTGGGCCTGATGCACAATTTCTTTCTCCTTCCCCTTTCCCAGCTGGTATTTCTGGACACCTGGTTTCATGCCAATTCTGTTTAACCCATGACGAAGACACTCTAAAATTAGCACCTTTTTTAGGACCTAATCCAGCAATCAGTTGCTGCCAGGAGTCCTGCTTAATACCTTGTCAAGTCTCATTTCAGGAAAAAAAACACCTCAAAGGTCTCATAATTCCATTTTTTTTCTGGTGACTGAAAGAGACACTCATCTTTGAGTGTACAGCCACCAGTAAGAGGCAATGTTTTCCTTTTAAAGCACCTGAAATGCACTATTGTTTCATTTCTGATTCGAAGGTGGGCTGCTGAGAACCACTGTCAGCTCTCGTTTGTTATGCTGTAACACCAGTGAAATGAAGCATAGCTTTGCAAAGGCACTCCTAGCAAAGGGAACTTGCCTGGTGTATTTATTTCATCCCTGTATGTGGATAAGTATTCATGCCCAGTCCATTCCTTCAAAGCCTGTACATCATCCAAAATGAAAGATCACGTTGCCAAAATAAGCTGCTCTAAATAGAGAGTGTGTGACAGCAGCTGGTTTGGAGAAGTGTCTGTGGCCTTTCTGCCTCTTTCCCACCAGTTTTACTGCACATGGATTGCATGTGGTTGGGAACTGATCCTCTCCTCATCCCTGCAATGTTTTCATGTAAAATGTGCTCTTGTCCGTCACAGTCTGCACATCACCTTTTTATTCTTAAATTCTGTGTTGATGCCTTCCCTGATAACAAGACTTGGTGTTTATACACCAAAGCAGTGCCTGTTGTTAAACATGGGAATGCTGAGGTGCACTCTCAGAAAATGAGCTGGATTTGTGTGGTGGGACTGAGCTGGGTGTAACTCAAGAGCACACATGGTACAACATGTGTCTGCTTAGTGCCAGCCCCATATGGGCACAGTGAAGGAAACCATTTGGCCAGCACCAAGCCAGACTCCTCCTCTCCTTTAGCCTGTGAGTCCCTGTCTGGGAAGGGCCAGCAGGGTTTACTAGTAGTCACTTAAGCTGCAGATTGGCATCTGGAGCTGCCCCAGGGGAACAGCCAACTACCCCAAGCACCCTCTGCAGCTCCAGTGCCAGGGCAGAGTGTTTGTTCAGGTCACAGCAATGCATCTCGGTAGCTCTGCAGTTCACGGTCATGAATTCCCTGGCAACTGACAGGAAAATGGCTTTATCTCAGGTCTGTTCTCTCAGACAGAAATCATTCTTCACCAGCTTTGGTTACGCCTTCCCCTGCCCCCACCTCCCCAGTACCAGTTGTTCCTTGTACAGGAATTAAATATTCAAAGCAGTTGTATTTATTTAAAAGTAATCTCAAATGAAAGAAATTCTCTGATTTTCATCCCCATGCAAGAAATGGTTGTGGGGAGCCTTCCATGTTCCTCATCTCAACCTCTTTCCCTCACCCATGCATTTTTCTTGCCTTTTGCATGGTATGAACCATGAAAGGAGAGGCACAAGGGAAAAAAACATCTCCAAAATCATTTATTAAAAGTACTGAATCTATGAAATTGAAATTTTGACTTAATGAGCTTTAAGCATGATACTAGAATACAAAGCTTGGGGTTTGAGCCTCCCATTTTGAATGGAGCTCATGATGGCATGAGCTGAAGAAATTTAATGCCCGACCAGTCCAGGAAGAACTGAAGACTTCTTGTTTCCAGTGGTGAAATGCTCCTTCTCCAAAATGTGCACTGCAAACATTTTGTGTGTAGCAGCCTTGTAGGACAAGAACTGGAGGGAAATGAAGACAATTATTATGGATAGCCTAGTAAGATTGATGTTTATGACATATGACTGATGTACTTTATACGGGGAGTAAGTGAGCAACCTCTGGGCTCCAGGAATGTCAATATATTGCTTTTTTTATGAGCATTCTGATCATTCCCAGGAGACAAAGAAAATGAGCTCGGCATTTCGATAAAAAGAAAAAAAAAGCACTATGAAAATCCTTGGTGTTCGGAGGGCAACGCTGAGTGATCTTGTGTTGACTCTTCTCTCTCAGGCTCCGTGGGGACCACATCTGTGTCAGCAGCGAAGGCTGAGAGCACACCTCGTAGGTGGCAGCTCAGAAATGACTAAACCCCTGACCTTTGGAATTTATTGATTTTATATGTATCTGCATAATTTTGTAGGAGCTTAATAAATAATTAGAACCTAATTATCGTATTACCATATGCTGTTACTGGTGACACGATCTCCAGTATTAAATACATATATTCAAATACATATACACACACACATTCTTGCCTTGCTGGTGAGCACAGTCCCCACAGCCAGTTGCCATGGCATTGCATGCCTGTATTAATAATGTAGGTTAATAGGTTGAGGATGGCAACTGCACATGCTCACAGTTGCAGATGAAACACACATGTATTGGATTTTAATTACAAACAATAATTTACCATTTTGGGGGCTTTTGTTGGAGAACACAAAAACCTTTGCGCTTTTTAGGAAGCATTTTAGGTAGGGTCCAATAAGCACAAAAAAACCCCTACAGTGATGCCTGCAGTAGGGCCTTAGGATGTGAAGATGCAGGCGTGGTTAGGATTTAGTGGGGCAGGAGATGAAGGCAGGATCTAGGTGATTTGCTTGGAATTCCACAGAAAATTGTATTTTGGAGGTGAAAGTAGAAGACAAATGTCTGCCATCCAGACTGAAAATTGCAAGTCTGTCTTTTCTTCTGAATTAAATATGCTGTTAATTTATCCACAAGCTAGGAGGTTTCTATCTTCAGTTGAAATAGATGGCCCTATAGAAAGTGAAAAACTAGTCTTTGCTGATTTCCTCGAAGGCTGAAGAGTAACAGGTTCACCTGATAAGCCTAAATTCACCTCTGGGAATGATCCATAAAGTCTTATGCTATATAGTTCTTTGATCTTGCAAAGCAAAGGGTAAACTTGCTGCAATTTCTAAATAGAAAAGGGAAACCAAACCTGCAGCAGTAATAGGAGCTACTCTCTTCAACTGGGAAATGTTGCTTAAACTTCAGGTGGTTTTATGAAAGAGAAAAACATAATTTTAATCACTTAAAACATTTTTGAGAATAAATTCTTTTAAGAATTTAAGAAGCATCCAACAGGTCAAGAGAGGCAAAGAGATAATGTGAAGATTTTATCTGTTTAGATGGGAGATACTCAATTTAATTGGTATGTGATGTAGAACTTGGCAAAATGAAAAGAAATTATATAATAAATACAAGATAATGGAGATTGAGATTATGTAAAATTTCTTAATCCTGAAGCAGCTTTTGAAACAGCCAACAAAGTCAGAAGCTTGGTGGGGACTTCATGGAAAGAAGGAGTATTTATTTCCTTTTCCACAGGGACGAGTGCCTGGGGGAAGTGAGCAGCGTAACATGGTATTTTGTTTGTTCCTTGGTGGTGTGTTTGACCACAAATTGGGTTACAGGGTGTGGGTTCCAATCTGCTTGGAGTCTGCATGTCCTCAACAGGGCAGGCATTTTGCAACCTGTGGGGAAAACAAAGTATTCAGCAGACTTTGCTGGCACTGAGGTGGAAAACGGGCTGACCCAGGCAAAGGGATGGAAACCCAAGAAGCCCATGAGCAAATGAGAGCTGGGGGGGAGTGGTAGGATTTGTTCTTTTTCTTGTGCCTGCCTTCAAAGACATGGGAAACCCAGGGAGGGATGGTAATCGCTCCTAAAATAGCACTGAGGAAGGCCTGGAGTGCTGCAGGGACAACAGAAGTGGCTGAGGGCTGGGGCTGGAGGTGTTTCATTGCTTTTGAACTGGGCTATCCGTGGATGAATCCTCAGCTGGAAGAGGAGATGTGAAAGCTTAGAGGGGATGCCTCGTGCACTCACACTAATACCTGGAGGAGAGGGTGAGCTGCCTACACGAGCCAAAACTTGTAAATGCCTGCTGGATAACAGAGCAAAGAGGCTGATCCGTGGAAACAGGGACTGAAAGAAATAGGCAAAGGGAGAGAAAGGTTTGCAGGAGAGAAGGAGAGATGTGGCTGGGCTTTCTCCAGGGTACAGCCTAAAGCCAAGCTTTAAGTTTTCAAGTAAGGAGGTATGAAATATGCATGGATATATTACATCCTGGGAGCTGCATGGCCCCCAAACTTCTCTCTTCCCCTGCTGCAGGAAAATTGCTGCTGGGGTAGAGATTAATAGCAACAGTTCCTCAGACTTGTGCTATATATAGCAGAGCTCAAAATCATCTCCTTCCTACACTTCTGCCTGCCAGCCAGACACACCATTTTTGCCAAAATGGAGATGCTACAGAGGTGGATTAACACAGCAAAAGGCAAAGACATTACAGCCTTTAGGAGCAGTCCAGTCTGAGCTGCTCTCTGCCACACCCCTCCTGTCCCTGTGCATCCCTCGTGTTGGGGTCCCACAGAGCCCAGGGCAGGGCTCGGAGTCAGGTCTGCTGCTGGTGGAGACTTCTTGCATCAACCCTGCCAGGCGTGTTTTGCCAAGAGATCCCTCCCAGTCTGAATGGTCTGGAAGGCAGATATATCCTGTGGCCATAAAATGGAAGTGGAGGGCCAGGAACCCGTTTTGCCAAAGACCTTCAGTTAACCAAGGAAGCAAAGGGGAGGACTAGCTGGGAAGACAGGCTGAAGGAACTCAAAATACTGTGCAGAGGAAAGTCAATGCAAAGGGAAGTAAAACAATCCTAACTTTGTGCATTAAAAAAAAAAAAAAAGAAAAAAAGAAAGGTTTGAGATTGTTATTATTTAGGATACTGGCATGATTTCAATAGACAGAGCTATCGAAATAACAGTTCAGTGCTCAGTATTGACTAAACCAGCAAAATCCAAATGGTTTTGAATTATTAAATAAGGCTTGGAGAACAAAACATCAGATAATAATTATGCCCTGTAGAAATTTGTAATATCTGCCTCCAGAATATCATGTGAGGTTCTGCTCTCCTTCCTCCACCTCAGGAGAACACAGAATTGGAGACAGCTCAAAGATCAGTGAGAAAGACAATCATACAATTTCCACAGGAAGAACGATTAGGTAGACTAGAAGTCTTTAGTAACTAGAAGAGACTAAAACAAAGTACTATACTTTAGCAAAAACAAGAGACACACACAGAAAATTAAGCCTGGCTGTAGGTGAGGCCCTGAAGGCACTGATTGGTGTTAATGGCCCCACCTGAGGATCCCACCAACCCTCTGCCCATTGGCCAGGAGCTCTACTGAAGCCCAGGTGGGAGGCATTATTTGTCCCATCTGGGGGTTGTTTGCAGTCCTGCCTTTCATCCCTTGTTCTGGCCAGACCCAGCACCTCTCTGCTTCTGTAAGCTTCTTGGAGAAAGTAACTTATTTAGGTAAGAACAAATCTTTTGCAAGTCTTACTTACGTCTTTGGGCTGTTTCTTCAAGGTGTTCATCTTTTCTCCATTTGGCTCTTCCAGTAGTATTTAAGAAACATCTGACTGGTGTAATCAAATAGCAAGCAAGTAGCAATTTCAGAGGCTGGTTCCTACAAGCTATCTGTGAATTACCACACCTAGCCAAGTGGCAGGCCGGGGAAACGGGATCTGAGTGAGTAGTAGGTGAGATAGAACTGGACAAACCAATTGTTGCCTTCTGGTCCTTCTTTGCTCTGCTTCTGAGCACGTGGAAATGCTGGTTTGTGTGATTTCCTTGGAGCTGCTTGTTAATAGAAATGCCTGTTTTACTGCTAGACTAAAATAAATGTAAATAGAGAGGAAACTATTTTAAAAACAGTAAGTAATGGGTTCTAACACTTAATGTGAAGCAGTCAAGTGACAGAGAATACCCACTAATTGGTTTTATATGTTTTGAGGTTTTGTTGTCATGCTTTTGAGATGTCTGTCAAATTTTAGCTCTAAGAATTTAATTGCAACTTCCTGAAGAAGCAATTTTTTCTTTTTATTCCCTGTGTAAAAAGGAAGGGAAGAAGGTGTTTATCAACTTAAACACTACCTTTCAATGTAACAAATTTGTGCAAGTGCTTTTTTGTTTGTTTGTTTTGTTCACAAATCAAACATCTGTCAAGAGAGAGGAGCTTTCTTGAATGGGATAATGAAATGCAATGTCTGGTCAGGGGAACAGTGAGCACATCAGGATGGGTGTTGTGTACCAGGGTGACTGAACCACCCAAACTATTGACCACTACCAACAAGTAGTAAAAGCAGCTACAATAATTGCTTCAGGCTCATTAAGGGGAAAAAAAAAAAAGGGGTTGTTTTCAGAACTGTGATAATCTACATAAGCATCTCAGCTGAGTTGTATAATCCCTATTTTTTGTGCTCTAAGCTGCCTTGGATATTGAGCATCTATTTAGCAGCTTTCTAATATATTCTATTCTGAAAGGTCTTAGAAGATTTTGAGTGATTGCTTTGCCTTCTTTGAACGTACAGACTGCATTTTAAAGTAGGAGAGCGAAAATGTGATGTGTGGTTTTTTAACTTCCCGATTTAACCCAAATGAAGTAAAAAGTTTGCCTTATCAAAAGGATGCAGAGTTAGACATTCCCAGAAGAGTGTGTGTTTTCTTGTTCTTGGGGTTTTAGAAGTTGAATTCTTGAGGGAGGGAACACTACAGTCAAGTTCCTTTCCCAAGAGACCAAATGCTGCTGTATCTTCTGCGTTTTTCTTAAGATTTTAAAGCACCAGCTGCTGTCTTCATTTTTTTTTTTTTTTTGCCACTTGAGCTAATGATAAGTAGTTTAACTAAAGTGATGAATAATTCACGCTGTTTTTCAGAAAGCCTAGTGTTATTTCATGAATTTCTGGACTTATTAATTAAGTTGCTTTTTCTGCTACGAGTACGAATTTAAAGGAACTGAAATTAAAGTGGGACACTGGGCTAGCCTGCTGTCTTTGGAATTCAGTGGAGAAACCTGTTCATCTTTAAGAACAAACTTGGGAAATGACTCTTGTAAAAGTTAATTCAGTGCAAGATTTTCTCGAAGTGGCAATACAATGAAAGGAATATAAATACAAGTTATCTAAAAGAATCATGCTTGAGTACTTGCAAAAAAAATCACTTTACCATTTCAAAACAGCTTCCTCTCCTTATGTCAGAAGCAGGCAACTGTGCCTCCTGCATTGATTTCTCTTCAGAAACTGACATCAAAACAGTGTCTGTAGATCATCTTTTCTCAAAGCCCAAGCACCTCTCAGGATGTAACCAACTCCATAATCTGAATACTGAAACAGAATCTGAAGCTTTTTAAGGGTCTGGTCTGATGCCCTTGAGACATGTGGGAAGTTCACTAAAGACCTCGCTGTAGGCAGGGTTGGCTTACAAGAAGTGCTTTCCTGTCCTGCATAGCCTTATTTGGAATCTTCTATTTAGCATTTTATCCCTTTCTTGCAAGGGGGAAAAAAATGAATTCCTTGTTCAGATGTGTTGTAAAAGCTGAACGTGGAGTTGCAAGTATTTAGATGCTTATTAACGTGACAGACAATAAGAGGCAGGCTTTCCTTCTTGAGTTTAAGGAGACATTTTCTGTTTAGGTTTCTTTGTTTATTGTAGAACTGTTGATGTTGCTCAGTACTTTCTAAGGGTGTGCGGTTCTCTCCTTGTTAGACAGGGAATAGCATGGACTTCAAATCAAATCCCACGTTACTCAGCCATGGAAAGACAGGAGTGAGTGTCCTGAGGTCGTGCAGAAAGTCTGGTGGCCATGAACAGTTCAGTTCTCAGTCTTCTGTCCCAAGATGAATAATTTGTTCTTTCTCTATGGGACTAAGAAGCAAAACTCTTAGATCACTGAGGAACAGTAGCAAGCCCAGGACATTTCCCCCTGTCTTTTTCTTATTTCCTAGAGGTAGTAGAAGTGGATTGGGGGTTGCATCTTCTTTTGCTTTCTTCTTCTCTGTAATGTTAGATTTTTAGTCTCATCCTGCAAATGCTACATGAGCAGATCACAGTCACATCATTGAAATACTCTGTCTACAAGGAGGCTTCTATTTCACAAGAAGGACCTGAGTTGAAAGTAATTTTGAAGATAATCTAGTTCCAAACCCCCCTGCCATGGGCAGAAGCACCTTCCACTAGTCTGGGTTGCTCAGATCTCCACCCAGCCTGACCTTGAACACTTTCAGGGATGGGGCATCTACAGCTTCTGTGGGTAACCTGTTCCAGTGCCTCACCACTTTCATAGTAAAGGATTTCTTCCTAATGTCTAATCTAAACCTCTTGTCTCTGTTTGAAGCCATCCACCCTTGTCCTGTCACTACATGCTCTTGTAGAAAGTCTCTCTGTCTTTCTGGAAGGCTCCAACAGATCCATGTCCTTCCTGTGCTGACCCCCAGAGCTGGATGCCCTGCTGGACACTCCAGGTTGGGATCTCACCAGAACAGAGTAGAGGGACAGAATTACCTTCCTTAACCTGCTGGCCACGCTGCTTTGGATGCAGCCTGGGATATGATTGGCTTTCTGGGCTGCAGGAGCACATTGCTGGCTCATGTGCAGCCTCTCATCTACCAGAACTCCCATGTAATTTCTCTGCAGGGTTGCTCTTTGTTTGTTCATCCCCCAAGCTGTGTTGATACTGGGGGTTGCCTCAACCCAGGTGCAACACCTTGTCCTTAATCTTATTAAACCTCACGAGATTCCCATGTGTCCACTTAGGAGTTTGTCCAGGTCCTTCAGCTGTGCCAAGTGATTAGTCTGAAACCGTGACCAGGTGTAGCCTTTGCTTTTGTTTTGGCATGCCAGGGGCACTGCAGATCTGAACATGAGAGATGGTGACATCTGTGTCACACTTGGGCAAGTAACTGATTTATAGGTAAGGGGTGTGATCATCCGGTGTAGATCACTAAGACCATCTACCCCTAAGCCAGGGGAGGATTTTAGAGCTGCTGGTGACAGGACCATGGTAGTGCAGCTGGGGAGGCTGCTGCAAGACTTGCCTAGATCTCTGCCCAGCTTTTTGTATTCCCACTGCTCTTCCTCTTAAAAGGAGGTTGCTGCTCTTCTTCAGGAGGGTCTTTTTCTGCCGAGTTAAAAAGAGCTCCAGGGAGCCCAGTGCAGTCTCCCCCAGGATGGGCCTCCAGCACCTCAAACTGGGCTGCTGTTGAACTGAACAGCCAGACAGCTGATGTGCTGCTGGCTGTTTATTGGTGCAAGATATGCTTCTCACCCTCTGTCTTCATTCAGGTCAAACAAGTTTCAGATGTAAAACTTCTAAAAGAGCCTTTTAAAAACTTAGGTGGACTTGATGATGATAAACCTGGCAGGAGTCATGGGCTAACTCATGGGTTTTTTCTGATGAAATACAAGTACAATGCTTAGTGTTGAAAAGGAACATTTCCAGGAAGTGTAATTAACACCAGAAGGCTCACCAGCAGTAGTTTCTCTATCTTCCTTTCAGACAGCACTTTGATAATCATATTTCAATTTCACTGCTAAGTGAAGCGTTTGTGGAAACTGAGTCAGCCACAAATCATGACTCAATTTCGAAACACACACTCTTTCCCTTTTTTTTTCCCCTTGATTTTTGTTTTCAGACCATAAATAATGTTCATTTGGTCTTTGTTACAAATTAGGGCAAAAATATTGCTTTAAATATCAGAGCTGCAGTTTTAAGAAAAACTGTGAATATGAAAGATTGAAAAATGTCAGTCTGGGAATACGGATATCAACTGATATCAACTCACCTGAGTTCATATCTAGTGCTTCAAGTCCAGAATAGGAAAGCTGTGCAGGTGAGTCAGCATTGATATGAACCACATAATTCAGGGCAGGGATAGTCTTTCCTAGACTTGTGTGCCTGTGAAATTCTGCAGAAATGTACAAGTCTCAAATCTAGGCTGAAAGAAGGCAGTGTATTTTTTTTTTTCAGCTGCCTTTGAAATACATGATATGTGGGAGTTGCACTTGGTAGGCTTTTTTAATAGACCTTAAATCTACTTAAATGCAAGCTGCAAGGAGGTTTGGAAGCTATTTTTATAATAAACTTTGTTATTAGCATCTTATGAGTTGTTTGCCATCTGCTGACATCCAGTTCTGGGCCATGGGAGAGGCTTGGAGGCTGCTGGCCACGGGACACTTTCCTGGATGGAAAGTTAAGCTTTAAGGAGAGATATCAAATGCCTCTGGTGCTTCATGCACCCAAATACCTCTGTTTTATTTTAGTTGTTCGTTCAGATACCTCCCAAGTTATACCATGTTCCACGGGGCTGGCTTTTATTCTTAAAGACTTCTGTCCATCATTCATGCCTGTTATAGCCGCAGTTGAAAACTATGCTAAAATTCATGTGCATGGATAATTTATAATTATCTCAATGTTCAGAATTAAATTAATAATTCTTGAATCTTGACAGTATTTGTGAATGTTTAATTTGGAACTACTTTGATCTTCTATTTTATTTAAACAGGCAGTAATCCCCACTATTTTTTGTGAGCCCTTTGATATCTGCCTAAACTTTCTAGACTTCTTTTGAATCAAAATGTACACTTTTAATCTCTAAAATGCAGCAAGCTACAGAAATGTATTTCTTCTTCTCCCATTTTTTCCTGTGATCAACCTGGCCTCATGGCCCTAAGTAAATAGGGATCTCATCTGCACATTTATTCCATATCTGCTGTTATGACAAATGGAACGCTTTGGTCATTATTTCTTAAGGTCTTTTTTAGTCTATTTGATGAATCCTAATATGTTTTTTTCACAGAAGAAATAAAACCCAGAGGATATTAACCTTGATCTTTAATTCATATCCCCTTTAAAAGAGAAAAGGAACATCTTTGCTCCTCCTGAACACAAAAGCCTTTGCTGGCCTGGTGGACTGGATGGTGAGCTGAGGTGACAGGCTGGGGTTTGCTGCCTGGGCGAGGCAGGCAGGTTGCCACCTCCTGTTTGTGTGTTGGCCACGGAGCTGAACAGTAGGAGATTGTTCATCTTTGACTTACAGCTTGGTAGTTATGCACAATATTGTTCTCCTTTGGCCAGGGATTAAGGACTAGTCTCGGGAATGCTCCTGGCTGGGGAGGAACATGTGTTAGGCTGGCAAAGAGACAGTCTTTCGTGAAGTTTCTTATCAGCCTTGATGTTCTGATGGCAAAAACAAGTGAATATTCTGTGTATTGGTGGCATGTGCACAAAATTCAATGAGAAAAGAGTCTTCTCAAGCCTAACAAGCAGAAGGAAGGAGGAACAGTTCCCTTGGGCTTCCAACAGCATGTTAATCCTTTTGTCCACTTTGGACAGGTGACATGTGTTGTAGGAAGGGAGTCACCAAATACTGGAGTGCCTTTTAAAGCCCTGCAATGGGAGCTGCATCTGTGACAGAGGAAAGGTTGTGCTGCAAGAAGCAGTTTGTGGCTGCCATGAGCTGGGAGCTACTGAAAATCAAAATGCACCAGTCTGGAGGTACCCAGCAGGATGTGTTAAGTGTGCAGCTGAGCCCAGAATCCTGCAGCTTGGGGGCCTTTCTTCTCATCCTAATTGGTTGGCATCCTCTGGGTATTCACAGCCACAACTCTCTCTAAAACCTGCTTTTCCCCCCCCTCTCCCCTGCCCCCCTTCTGGAGAGTAGGGAGAGATACTCATAGTAGGGAAATACAAATCAGAAGTCCTGACTAATCTCTTGGACATGACACCCACCAAGAGGGAAGTCTGGATTCCCATCCCTGCTCCCAGAGGTGCTTATTTGGCAATAAAATATTAATCTACTAAAGCAGAATCCTGGCTGAGGCTACAACACAGATCTCCTCCTCAAGCTCAGTGTTCTCACTGTGCTGTTGCTGGCTCTTCTCTCCCAGTGACTGTGCTCTCCACTGCACAGCAGTGGCACTTCTTGGTGAACCTTTCATGATTGGGTGTTCACCAACCAAACCCCAAAATCACCAATCTACCTTGTTTGCATGGAAGATCCTAAATGTTTCCAATTGCTAGAAAGCCTCAGAGTTCCCACTGCCCACAGTTCAGTGCTATCACTGTAGAGGTTCTGTTGTACCCTATTACTGCAGGTAAAGCAGCATCACAGCTCAGGCACACAAATATAGCTGCAATGAATGGAAGTGACTAAGGTGAGTCATAGCCAAGCAACTTGCATTGAGATCTGGCCTTAAAGAAGATATTTATTGTGGGTGTGCATTAAAAAGCATAATTGTTTTTACTTTCACTGGCCTTCTATGATCAGCTTTAACTGAAACATGTAAATAAGGCAGTAAGAAAGGAAGGTGAAAATTCCAGGTAGTCCTGGGAGGCACCAGAAGGAATTTGCTGGTAGGGAAAGAAATTGTAGCAGTGCTGGGCTGTCCTTCCCCCTTCCTGCAGAGCTATATTTTGGTTTACAGCTGGAGTTGCCAAGACCTGTTGTTGACATGTACATCCAGCTATCCTGACTTGAATTATTTAAATTATTAATGCATGAATTGTAAAGAATATCCCCCAATCTAAACCTCTGACCCCATTTAAATCTTTAATTAGAAAAAAAAAATAATACAGGTAGCACTGGAAATGTACCACACTGAAGGGCTTTTGGGAAGGCACTACCAACATCTGGAAAGGAATAGCCAGGTAGAGGAGCTGGTCCCACTTAGAAACTGGTTGGTGGTGCTTGGTAATGTCCTCTCTGGAGTGGTTCCTAGCAATATTTCTTACCAGGGGTCATGCCACAACTTGTTTGCATTTGACTTTTTACAGCCTCGTGTTATTTGGGTAAGATTAAATGAGACCCAGACGTTATAGATGTGCTGGTGGAGCTGGGGGCTTGTGTTTATCTCCTGGAGGGCAAATCTCTGGAGCTTCCGGGTTATATTTGCCATCTAAAAGAAAAATATTTGATGATAATGAAATAATTAGATGACTTCCTAGGTTACTCCAATTTGGATAAAGGGATGAGGACTGCAATAAATAAGCTGAAGTAACTCCAAATCTGCAAATGTTAATTTATTTCTAGTTTCTTCCAGCAAAAAAACAAAAAAATGGTTAAGCATACCTTGTTACTTTATGAAAGACAGTATCACCAATGCCGGTTTTTCAGGCCCTCAGTTATCTCCCACACTAAGGCAAGGACTGAGTTTTACTCAGCTTGTAGTGCTCCTGCCCAAAACCAAGAGCTCACACTCCCTTTATGTGAATAAGGTGTTTCCTACCACTTCATGACTCCAGGAAACAAACTTATGGAAGGGCCAAAGCTCTTGAGCCATGTCAGAAATGCAGGCAGCTGGGAAAGGACAATAATTACCTAAAAGCAGTAATGCAGAACCTCACCCTGAAACTCAGATTAAAATAATTAGAACTTGGAAACAAAGCCTCTCCCCCTGCTGGGGTTTGCTGCAGCCTTTAGCTCTAGGAGGTCATTAATACATGTCCTTCTCCCTGGTGCTGTCTGTTCTCATGAATCCTGTAACCACACTTATTTTTCAGTTGTTTGGGTTTGGGCTTAATTTTCTCATCACTGATTCAACACTAGACAAGTAGATACGGCTGTCTGATAAAACCAGCATGCTCTCTTTAACTGGAGACATCCAAAAGGTCTTCAATAATTTATGTTAAGAGCTACACTTGGTAAATCTCTATAGAGGGCTCTTTCAGTTATCCATTCTCTTAAATAAAACAGATGATATTTCATGTACTGATTTCCAATAATATAACCCTTACAATAATTCTGCTCTCAGGTTTAGGTCACACAGCAAGCTTAGAACTGCTGTAAGTTGGGATATTCATTTCCCCTAGCACTGAAGCACCTTAGAACTTCCTGTGTGCCCAAGGCTGGAGGAAATTTCACATAGAAATATCCACAGCTTATTCAGGTGCTTCAGTATAATTTACATAGTAAATCTAGTGCTCTTGTTATGTTTTGAAAGTCTTTCTAAGGTGCAAGACGTGGATTAAAACAAACTGGCAACTTAATCATTTTTAGTAGCGCTCTCATGAAGATTGTTCTCCTGTGGTTAATCTAACTGATTTTTGAAGGCTGCAGAGTTGTCCTCAAGAGAACTTTAAAACGCAGTTTAGTTCCTTCACTATATCACTCCAGCATTTATGTATTAATTTCTTCTTATTGCTTCAAATGTCATCTCAAGATGTGTAAATTAGTCTTAAAATGAGGAAAATAAAAATGCTGCTTTGCCCAGTGAAAAAGGTAACACTTGTTCTCTGGCCATGCAGTTGAGCAAAGCTGGCAGGAGCAGACACTGGCTTTGGCAGCCCCTGAACTGGAAGTGAAGAGATTATCCTAGGAAGGCACAGCTCTGGGTGTGTGTGTGTGTGCCAGGGTCACTGACTTCTTGCTTGGGAATCAGTTCTGGGTCACCAGAGGGTGGTCACTGGATGAGGTTACCCTGATCCAAGCTGAGCAGGCACTAACCAAGGGCCTGTCTGAACACACTTCAGCAGCAGCTGAGGGAGAAGGGGGGAGAATCAAGAGCTGGTGGTGTGCAGGGGGTGAGGAAGGGTCAGTAAGCTGAATGCAAGCTCCAGCTGCTGTTACCAAAAGGGCTTCTGCTTCTTGCTTGTACTCTTATTTCTCAAGGACTTTTCACTGAGGACAGAGCAGCTGTTATGCTGGCAAGGGTGGTTCTGCCATTCAAGTTTGTCAAGATATAGGATGCCCTTCCAAAGGGAGATGGGAAAAGAGCTAGAGATGGCAAAAGGGTTAGAAAGTGAGATTTATGGTGAGACTCCTGGAACTTTGTCTCTATCTCAGCAAAGGTCAAAAGGGACAAAAACTGGAATTAGAGGACTCACATCTAGGAAATGACCATAAGATATGTCCTCTGAGGAGGCAGTTGTTGGAAAAGGTGTGGGGGAACCTTCTCAGAACATCCTGCTACAGGATTGGTTTTATTTGAGGGAGGGCTGAGATTGTTTGGTTTTTCTCTCAAGCTGAAGAAAGGAGGTGGGTACAGGCTCAGTCATGGGTGGGTTGGAGAGTCAGCAGTGAATTCTGCTCATCAGGCTCTTCTGTTGGAGAGTGGCTTTGAAAAGAAAATTGCTTTCCTGGGGAGGGCATAGAGAAGTTGCAGAGCTCGTTGGCAGGGGATCTGTAGAGGCCAGAAGTACAGAAAGGCTAAGGAAAAGGAGTAGGAGGAAAAGACCAGCTGTAGATGTTTAGCATAACATTGCCCACATGTGTTTCTTAGCTCCAGAAGGCCTTGGGCTCTTTACTGCCAGGGGGCACACTAGGGAAAGGATTACTGTGTGCTTGCCATGTTTCTTTTAATTTTTGCCTGAGCAGGAGTTCTAAGAGGCAAGTGATGCAGTATTTCAGCAAAAGGCTGAGATCCAGAAACCATCATGTTTAAATGGGATACATATTTCTCAAATATTTCTTCTGCCAATAGAAACCACCTCCTGACCAACTGTGGGTTTTGGTTTTGTAATTGCAATTTTTCAGTTATAAATGAAATTGTCATTGGAAATCAATTTAATTTGCATTGCCTCTAATGCCATATATGCAAATCAGGCATTCACAGTCTGTATCCAAAATGAAATCCCCTTTCTTGAGGTTCTTCTATTTAAATCAAAAACATGAAAAGACAGATCCTCGACTAATATTTATAACTCCATCAATGAACTGCAGAACTGGCCCCAAACACACAGAATGTCATGGTGGTTTTCTAAGTGAATTGTCTGGATTTCTCACCTTACCAAATCTCTCCTGATTTTGAAATGCTTTATTCTCCAATGATATTGTCAGGGAGCTCCCTGTCTTCTCCTGACATGACTGGGTCAGTCTAGTCATTCCCCATCTTTGCTGCTCTCAAGAGCCATTTTCTGTAAATGTGCGTTATTATTGTGATGTTTAGAACAAAGAAAATTGTTCTTAGTAAAGGGAAATACACCCAGGAGGATGCAGAAATAAGCATGGAGATATTTCTTTTTGTAAGGAGCAGTTTAAATTCAGTTATCCTCTTTTCATGTTGTGGGAAAAGTAGCTGTCTGTTCCTTCCTGAAAAAGGGACTGTCTCTGTTCTCCTGGGCCTGGTGGCTGAGTGGCTCTACATGCTGGGGAAGGACAAGATTTCTTGCACAACTGCCATCTAAACCAGCCTATCCCATTGCTTAGTTCCCTCTCATGCCAGCAAATGTCAGACTAAATCTCTTTTCATTTCACATGAAACAACTTCTGACATAAAAGTTCCAGAAACCAATTGCATAAGTGTCCATGAAAACCCTCTCTTTTTATTAATCAACCTCTTGTACCTAAGAGCTGAATTAGAGTTCTTGAGCTACTCAGGCAGAAAAAACCCATTTGGAATCTCACAGCCACTGTTATTGCTGTGAAAGCCACTAAAAGGTCACTGGCTTGCATAGTGGCACTGCACTTCCAGGAAGCAATGCTGTTGGGGCTGCATATATTTGGACATGACCAGAAACAAAACCTTGTGCTCTGTAAAGGAAAACAAGATTGCTGTAATGAGTGACAGAATGGTAGTCAAACTAATGTGCTTCTCTACCCTGCATTTGTATGCTCATTAAACACAACACTTAACTGCTGCTACACGTGTTGAACCAGTGGTGAAATCCATGTGTGTGAATCCATCCCAGGTTAATGAAATGTTAAGTTAAAGTGCACTGGGCTGGTCCTTTGCTGCTGCAAATCTGCCACAGGTAATGTAGGGTAATGGTTGGGGTTATGGAGGTGAGAATCTGAGCTCATTATGTAAACCAGGCTTTTCCACACAGGCTCTGTATGTGATGCTAAGGAAGGAATCGTCTCATTTCTATGCAGCTAAAGAAGTGGAATGAGTTTTTCAGTACCAGCAGGATGCTTGCAGAGATATCTGCAAGACCTGTTGGAGACAATGAAGGAGCATTGCAAAGCCATCAGTCATCTGTAGAGGTAAAGCTGAGTGACAAGAAGGAAAGTTGTCTAAAGAACAAAATCACATGATGTATCATCAGGAAGTGATTAAGATGGTGGGTGGTTCAGATTATTTCTGTTTCTAGAAGAGTCTGTTTCAGGCTTCTGTATTTTTGTCTATAGTATAAAGGATCCTTAAGAAAGTGCATCACAGAGGGCATTCAGAATCACTAGTGGTAGTTGAAAAGCAGGGTCCTGGCTTAAGATACAGTGACTTGACTGGACATTAAAAAAACCCAATAATTCTAAATTAAAAAACCAAAACAACACACTAACCCTTTGTAAATTACATTGCAGTGACAAGATACTGCTATTCAGCTATCTAGTGCCATTTAAAAACATGGAATGCCAATTCCATCCAGCCACATCCATGAAGAAGCTGAAGCAGGGTTTTTACAGGAATAGTCCAGAAGACTGGAGCACCACACGTGGCTGTGCAATGCCAGTTCACAGAACAGCTGCCCAGTGTAAGTACAGCCACAGCCAAGCCAGGGGCAGCATCTCTCTTCGTGCTTGCACATCTCACTCAGGTAGTTGAACATGAGGAGGCATCCAGGGGCAGAGTTTCTAAAACAATCATCTTTGCAAAGAGGGACAGGAAGCATACTTCATTTGTGCAAGGCAGCTGGGGCTGCAGAGGGGCAGGCTGCATCCTACTGCTCTGAACACAGCATATCCCGGAGCTAGTGGTGTGGCTCGAAGGTGTGATAAGAACTTGTGACTCGTTACAGCAGCTCTTGTCAAAATAGATTACTTGTGACTCCTTTGTGTTGGTACACCTTTTGTAGGCAGTGAGTGGGCAAAATTCACTGGAACTACTGTGGGGAACATAAACCTTGTAGTGTCAAGGCTGCCTCCAGATTTATTCAGGCATAAACTAGAGCAGAGCTTTGAAAGCTGTTGCCTGTTCAGGTCTATCAATTCTTAAGGCACTGATGTGGAGCCCCTAATGCCATCCCCATTTTCAAGAAGGCTGCATGTGTTTTGTTTTGGTCATGATTCAGAGGGAGCTTTTCCACAGTGGAGAGGATAGTTTGGTTCCTCAGTCCAGAGCAGGGCTTGTGCAGGACCCTGGTGTCTGTGTCACTGCTGGGGGTGAGCTGGGGCACTTCAGGAAAAGGTTCTGAGACTGCCAAAGGCCCGGGGTTTTCAGGCTTTCTGCATTCCAAATGTGGTGGGAGAAGCTCTCTGTGCTTCCAGGGATCACTGATGGGAGTAACCCATGTCCCTTTATGCTCCAGGATTTTGTTTGCACCAGTTTATTTTAAAATGGTAGGGGCAAAAGGAGTCAAGTTTGTCACATTATCAAGACACTTTTGATGCTGGAATAAATAGGTCAGAAATTAAAGGTTATGACTGTGGAAATGTTTGGCTTCTCATTATTCCTTACTGTAAGGCTTTGAGGAGAGAGGGTGTGACTCAGAATAACACTCTTCTTTCAACCCTGTATCTGTAGCAGCTGCTACATAGAATCTGACTACCTTATGTCTGTAGTTGTGCTATACCCTGGAATAGTGCATTACCTTCTCCTGCATCCTGTGAGTTATGCTGACATGAGTTATTCTTAATTAGAAATGGTTTTAGCCTTTGCAATGTGTTTCAGAAGCTCCAGAAGGATAGGGAGGTACTCAAGTAGCATTGTTGTAATTCTCTTGGTGCACACTGATATGGGTAGTTTTTATGGACTATCAAAGAGTGTTTGAGGAAAGTAACATAAACATACTAGAAATTATTGCCCATATCTGGAAGGGGCTCAGCTTCAGGTATGGGCAGAACTCACCTGCTGCATTTATATCAGTGTTGTGACTGAGCATCCTTAACAATGTGCCCCAAATGTTGGACTTGTGTCTGAATGAAGTCTGTGCTTAAACTAGATTGCACTGTAGGGCAATTCATCTGCTCAGTGCTCTACAGGCAAACTGAGATCTGTGCTCTAAACCATCTGGACTTAGCAAACTGAGTCAAGCTCTCTGTGATCCCCAAGGCTCTTTGCAGTGCCTTGGCAGAGCTTGTGCTGCTCTGGCTTGGAGCTGGGGTGGAGCAAGGGCAGGTCTGGGCAGAGCTGCTCCTCTGCTGAGCATCCTGCCAGAGTTTAGGAAGGGCAAAACTGAGCAGGGCAATCCAAATCTGGGCTCCCCAGTCCACACAAACACTCTGCATGGTGTGCTTTTTCAAAGCAGCTGCTGACATCCTTGGTTGCTCAGTTTGCATGTGAAGTACTGCATGTGAGGACTCTTTCTATCAGTGTCCCCAAACTCTCTCAAGCCAAGCATGTGGCAGACTGTAGTCTAAAGTATGTTAGTCCCCTTTTAAAGGGGGAAGGACAAGATAAAAGCAAATTCTGTATTTTTTTTTTCCTGAAGACTTAAGATAAAGTCTGGAGAAGATGGGATTAAGTCTTTGGGGATGACAGAGAGGGAGACTCATGGAAAATGGCTTAAAAATAGATCTTTGTGAGAGTGTTTTTTTTTTTTTTCTAGCTGATAATCATAGAAACTACTGAATGTTTTTTAAATTGACTGTATAAATGAGCTGAGTGCTTACAGTATAGGTTATGACAAATGCATTACAAAGGAGTCTTATGAGCCATTATTGTTACATGTCAGCGCTGTGACTGGCAGAAGGGAATTGCATTTCCATCAAATGGAGCAACAGAAGGGCAAAAACATCTTGTTATGCCTCGGATAATCTAGTGAGACAGCTAACAAATGCTGACGGGAGCCTGATACTCATCCTTCAACAGGAGAGCTAAAGAATTGTAATTATCAATTAATTCCTGTGGACAGTCATTAGGACATCTTAAAAATTTCTAAGGGGGCTTCCCTATTAATTATAACCTGAAAAAGAAATGCAAACCTAAAATAGCTCTTTTTCAATATGTTATCCATTTCTACTGTGTTTTCCAGTCCCAACTGCTGTAGTTCAGTGAATACATACTGGACTAAATTCCACTCACCTCAGTCACATCAGCAATGCTGCTGATGTCTAGGAAGGATTTGCCCCACTGAACTGGTAAAATAGTTGGTTTGATTTCAACAGTTTTATGGCCTCTTGCAATGCCATGTTGCACGCTAGAATGAAACAGCAAATCTCCAAATTTTGAGACTCAGAAAGAACGCTCTGGAGGAAGAGAAGAAAGGGACATAGATATGTCTGACTCTTGTGTCTTGAAAAGAATGGGATATATTTTCAAGGCTTTTTGGCTCTCTGACTTAAAATGCTATCTGGGGAAAATTAAACCTCTCTCAAAGGAATTAGAGAAACAATTCTAGGCTCTTGCTCCAAAATCTCTGGTGACTTTCTGTGTGACCTGGGCCATTGCATGGGCCCCAGTCACAGGAAGGATATTTCCACTGCCTGAGCTGCCAACCAAACCTCACACCACGGCTGTTTGCCTGCCCTTCACAGCTATCCGTTATCTTAAGGCTCTGTGAGCTGAGTAGCACATTGTTCTCAAACTTTGGTCCAGCTTATCCAACTGGAAAGAACTTGTATAAACTGCAAACTGTGTATAAAAAACAATGCTCATTACTTAGCACTAAATAGCTACTGAAATGTCAAAATACTAAAATACTGAAATGTTAAGATACTTTGGGGGACATTTAGTTTATGGTAACAGGTATCAAAGCAACGTTAGGAAAGTTTTGGACCTAGAGCACATCATGGCTGTGAATTTTGTGACAGGAAAAGGGCTAAAGACTTGTGAAGAGTGTGTCAGGAACGTCTAGGTGGTTAGAAAATCTTGCTCCTGCATCAGCAGGTGTCAGCACTGTGACAAAGTTTGACTTGGTTTGAAGAACAGCAGAACTTGATGCTTGGGAGAAAAGGCTTCCTGAGCTCAGACTTGTGTGGTGTACAGAGCTCGAGTCACCTGCCTGCAAATTATTCTAATGCCAGTCTGTCAGGAAAATTTGGGTTCCTGATGTGATCCACTGTCTTCTTAAAGTCCAGCCTAACCACCAAGCTGGCAGGATGATAATAGCAGGTATTCCCAAGGACAGCTTCTTCCTTCCCTTCAACCCTCATCCTGAAATGTCAATCTAATAACCAAGAGAAAGGAATATTAAATTTTGCAATTATATTAGTAGGTTATTTTCTCATTTGTTGTTTCCTTTTGAAACCTACTTATCCATGTTCTCTGGAAGGTGACAAAATGTGACAGATTTTTGCTCTTGTCTCTCTGAGAGGGGTAGCTCCTAACTGAGGGATAGATTCAGGAAAATTGTGTAAGGGCATGATTTTTGCCTTTGTTCCTCCTTGTAATCTTCTTGCTCTTCCTTTTTTCCTGAAGCTGGCACACATGTGGATATAACATCATTCAAGTGATCTAACCCTTTGAGGAGGGGAAGCTCTTTCATTATTCAGTCTTTATAAAAATGGAACCTCTGTAGAAAAAATGTTTTGAAGTGACCAAGGGGGGGAAAAAAAAAGCTGCTGCAGAATCAGACCAGAGATGGTACAAATGCCAAGGTAAAATGGGAAAGGGTTTGAAGGGCTTTCCCATGTGAGGGTGTTCACCTTGAGATATTGTAAAGAGAAGGGATTCTTGCTAAGTTGGTGCTTAAGGAAAACTGGCAATTTTATGCATTTTCAGGAAAGTCCATTGAATTGTTGGTTGCTTGTTGGAATCCAAGACTTGGAAGTTCTTAGATTCAGGGTTTTACTTCTGGCATGTTTATGCTTATCTGAAATTGGGACAGGTACATAGAGGCACTTTGAGTGCCTTAACAGGGAACTTGAAAGTTGCTTCTTACAGAACTCAGGGCCATTTAAAATGTGATTAGATTAGAGTATGGTCTAACATTTTCTGTATCGGGTTCCTGGACTAGTTTTGACCAAGATCTCAGCTCCTGCTTTTGGCTTTCCATATGGATTGTATGCAGTATTTGAAGGGATGATTCCTTTCAGCACTGAGTCCATCCCCATTTTCCACCCGAGTTTCCAAACTCTCTTGGTGTTTCAGGTCTCTTTTAATCTCTCTTTTTCTTGTGGTAATTTTTCCTACACTACAGCTATGAAATGTCTGCTTGGGGCAGTCAGAGTGTGTATCCTGTTCACAGGGAATAGATCTGCAGAGGGAATGCTCTTGGGGGAAGTACAGTAGATGCAGGACTGCATCACACCTGTTATTTTTCTCAAATTGAGTCATGCAGTATTTGACAACAAACTCATTTAAAGCACTAAGATACCAGAGCAAACTGGTGCACCCAGCAGTGTGTATCACTGCTGAGTCAAGGCTCAGTGACACAACATCCCATGGTATTTCAGAGTACTTTTATCTGTTGCCAGATTGCTTCTTGACACCCCCCCCACCACCACCCCTGAGTTTGCTGTAACAGTACCCTGGCTTTGCAGGCAGTGAGCAGAGTCCCTGGAGCACTTTCTCATGCAGCCTGAGCTGTGGCTGTTGCTGCTCTGTAGGGGTGGCTTTCAAAGTCTGGGGAAAGTCTCTGATCACTGTATTCTGTTCTGGGTAATCTGTTCTTGCTCACACCAATTGATTGGTTCTTGAGTCAGTAACAACAAAGATTGCCAAACCAGAACAAATTTTTTGAGCAAAGGGTTGCTCTGAACTTTGCAGAGAAACATCCCAGTCTTGTTATGAGGCATCTTCCATTTCCAGAGTTATCCTCCTGTCACTGCCTTTGCACAATTGCCATATATCTCTTTTTGGAAAGAGAGCAGCTGCTGCCTTGGCTCAGTTGGAGGTTACTAGAACAGCTCAAGTGAAAGAACTGTACATATGTGAAAGTAGGAAATGGCAGTGGCACCCTCTGTTGTGATCTGGAATTTGTCAGTAAATGAAATATCAAGACAGAATTCATGCCTACTAAAAGAGACTGATGTGAGATAATGAGGGAAGCAATACAAAGAGAATCAATAATCAGGAAAATATTAATAATCCATAAATGTCAGTATTTTATACTTTAACAGCGTATGGTTAGATATAATACTTCTGGCCTGGCTATTTGTCTACACTTAAAGCTTTCGTAAAATAGTGATTAAGCCATTGAACAATAAGCTTATCCCAAACTTAAGTATTTTCTTCAGGGTCAAAGAAAGTTTTCAAATTCCTTAAATACTTCCATTTTCCTTCCTTTATTGTTATGTCTCTTCGTAATGGATTGAGCTGTGAAACCAGTGTTAATACAAAATGCACATCCTAACCCAAAGTAAGACCAGTGTTTAGCCTTGTAAAAACTAGTCTTAAAAATAAACTTTGGGCCCTTCCATATCTTTATTTTACTGTATACTATGAAAAACGTTTTTAAGAAAGAAAGGATTAGAAAAAATGTACTTCAGAGAAAATACTTCCAAATGTCTCCTGTGGATTAATCATAAAATAGGACACTTCCTGATTAGGAAAGTATTATGAGACATAACAGATTGGGGAGTAATGACAACAATGGATTACACAGAATGGGTCTGTTTAGGAAGAGCATGTACATAAAATAATGCCTGTGCAGTAAACAGCACTTCTGAGTATTTTAGGTGCTTGTGGATATATTCCAAGTGATTCCTGGAAGTTTGGGTCTATGAAATCTTTGCTGCCAAGCTTTTCCTTTTAGAAATTCTTCAGGATTTTCTCGGAGGCAGGAATTCAGCAGTGGAAACAAAGGCAAGAATCTGATGCAATTTTATTTATTTTCAAACTATTCTGTTTAAAAATGTTTTCTTCTGTACACGTTTAGAGGAATATGAGAGAAGCATCCTTGGGCACATCCTTGGATTTCTTTTGTGTGTTCTCTGTGAAACATTAGAAGAATGTCTAAAGGCAGAAGGGGAGCTAAGGCAGAGTCCATGCACACACAGGAGGGATGCAGATACTTGCAGAGCCTGGCTTGAAGGGCAATAAGTGTACCTGAGCACAGACCAGCATTTTAATGCAAGCATAAATGATCTATGAAATTGCATGGCTGGGTCATGAAGTGCAATGATCTGCACTGCACGTGGCATTTACCCTGTTTCCTTGCTTCTTTTTGCTTCTCTGCTCCTGGCAATAGTCAGAAAGCAGATACCTGACTAGCTGCCCTTTGGTCTGTCCCTCTCTGTATTCTCCATATGGAGCATATTTACAAATAACCACCGAGCAGAAGTATCAACATCACAACTTTAAGAAAACACCAAACAAACCTGAAAAAACCCCAAAGTGCAAAGGGAATAAATGCACTGTCACTGATATGTTGCATTATTATAAGCAATTGTGCTTCTGACTCGGATCTGGTAGCAACACATGCAACAGAAAACAGCCAAATTCCCCCAGAATTTCATTTGCCTGGCTTAGTGAAGTTGCATGAGTTGTCCCCTCTGCACAATATAAAAGCCCTCTGGGAACTTTTGGAAGGGACATTTCTGCATCAGTGACTCTCTTGCTTGTATGCAGATTTGGGTTTTTTAAGACTTGTAGATCTCACTCACTGAAGGACCTCAAACACGGAAATAAAAATGGGTTGGGTAGCTCAGTCTTGATCCTTCCCTTCTCTCTGGGGAATTTCTGTGTACTCTTTTCTTGTTGTCTAATACAGCTGGCCATATCTGGGATAACTCAGATCCAGAGGGGTTTAAGCCAGTGAAATCAGAATTACCCAGTTAATGGACAATGGGTCTGCCTCTGGGGAAGTGGAAAATTCAGTACTGCTTATTTTTCAATTGCAGTTCTGCAGTTTGTGCCTGTCACATGTTTTCTTCTTTGAGATACTTGGAAATATCAGAAGCAATCTTCCTGTGGTATTTCATGAACTTTTACATTAAGAATACTGGAAGCTAAAAACCTTCAGTATATAATGATCTTTCTGTATTATGTCAACACTGATTTAATAATGAAGAATCAGACCTAAGTTTGGCTTCAGTTTGCAAATATTTGTCATTTTCAGACCTTGAAAAGCAATGTTGCCACACAAGACTAATTATGCTGTTTACCTTAATACCCTTGGAAAAAGTTAATTTCCTGTGCTGTTGTGCACCTCAGTCTGTCCTGTGTGTCCAAACCCTTCCACAGTCCTCGCTGTTCATGACGTGCATCTGACCTGACATTCTCAGAATCCTTTCTGGTTTATTGCTTAGTGACATTTCCCTGGGTAAAGCAACATTTTCCTTTTTACACCTAAGGAACAGACACAGCAGGTAGGCTGAAGTGTTTACCTGAGGTTATATGGGAGGTTTGACAGAGCCAGGACTTGAGTCCAAGTCTCTGGAGTTGCTGCATGGTCACTCTCTGCTTCAGTATCTTCTCGTGTATTCCAGCAACGATCACTTTTCCTATGGGACCAAAAATAGTGTTGTACGAAGAGACTTTTATTACTGCTGCTGTGTAATTGCCAAAATCATGATGGGATTTTGCAAGGTTTCTTCTTTCCCTTTATGTGCTCCTGATTGTATTTAGCTCGCTCGCTTTGACTTATATTTGGGGTCAAAAGTAATATTTCAGATAAAAGCTGAAAATGATGGGCAAACACTTTCATCAAATGATAAACTGTTCATCTTTCTCTGATTTATATTGTATAAAGCATCAGACTTACACAAATACTGAGTGTGAAGTTTAACTCCATTTTCTTTCCACAGCATGGTACTTTGTACTGCTGAAGCTATTTTAAAATAATACAATTTTAAACAGTACGAGTACAGTAAAACTAAAAATATCACCAAGCTATTTAAAGTAGCTGCGTAAAAAAAAATAACTCCTGTCCTGAGGCTCTTGCACCGTTACTCAAAAATGCCTGAACATCAGGCAGGGTGTCTCAGCTGGGTCTAGCAGTAAAAGGGATGTTGCATTATTAATTTTAGTTTTGGTAGTATGTTCTTTTGGGTAGGAGTCATTTTCAAAGAGAAATGTTGCAGCTTTCTGTAGTTCGGTCAGATTTAAAATTCCATCAGCTCAGGAAAAAAAAAAAACAAGCAAAAAAAACTCTCCAAAAACCTCCAAAACACTAAAACAAAGAACCCCAACGAAGCAGACAAACCCCGAAACTGCCAGTGGGATGCCACCCATCAGGACAAGTTGCAGTCCTTTAACTAGCCCAGGCTTTCCAGAATGGAAAGGTGTACCAGCAGCACGGAGTGTGAGAGTTATCCACTCTAACAGTGGTAGAGACTGTCTTTGCTCTCTTCTTTAAATACTTTGATGCTATAGATAACAATAATCCATCTATGGCCAGATGCATACAAGCTCTATTGGAAATCATTGGATTATAGTGAAGCCAGACATCCTCCTTTCAGCTACTTCCTTAGACCTGCTCTGAAGGGCAAAGCCTTGAAGATATTAATCACAAGGAAAATACTCTTTTTGTATACTTTAAAAAAACAAAACAAAACATTTAGGAAATGTTAGTTATGTTGCCTCAAATCTTAAAACTGAAACCAGCAGTAGTTTACCTCTTTGCTGTGAAGTGCAAGAGGACTAGAACGGGTGCTCGTGCAGGAATTAAGAGCCTGTTCACCTGTGTGCATCTCAAACAATGTAGTGCTGAACTTTGATACTGATATTATTTTTCATAATAATTAGGGACAGATTCTGGTCTCAGTAATGAATTATTCTGCATATAAAGCAGTTTGATGTGTCTGATTTTAGCCCTACAGGAATAATGCTTATTTCAACTACAGGTTAAAATGCTTTTAAAACTGGAATATATTAACAGCAGAGGAACACCTTAATGAATGCACACATGCTGTGGGTGTTCAGTGCCTCTTGCAGCATTCTTCCTGCTCATGTGTCAGTTGTCCTCTATCAGTTATGGATCAAGCCTCCTTTTCCCACCAGATGTCATTTTTACCATGGCTCCTGGCACTTAGTCTTGTCCATTGTGTGAAGACTTATGTTGGCAGGAAAGTGCAAGCACTCTGTCTCATTAGTCTTACAGAAAGGATCACTGCAATGCAATTTCCTCCCTGCACGAAAATGAATCGTGACGTGGGAGTTGGGACTGCAACGTAGACCCCTCCTTCCCTTTATGCAGCAAAAAAACGAGGAAATCTGGGGACAGGAGAACCTGGAAACAGCCACTTTATAACTGCACAGCATGAAAGACCCGTGTTTTATAGTGTCTGGTGACTCCTTGCAGGTGTCCTGGTGGTTTGCAGAGACACTAGTGCACCACTTGTACTGATTTATAGGGCTCAGAAATGAATTCTAAGTGCTTGCCCTACACACGTGGCTCACAGGGGGCTTCAGCTACTGCTGGGAATGACTTGTCCATAATTCTGTCCCTGCTTCCTGTATTTCAGACTGTGTAGGGTTCAGCTGTAGGATGTAACATGTGCAACTCCTACTTAATAGCACAGTGTGTAGTCAGTCACATCTGCTAACAGTGTCAAAACAGTTTTTATTGCTTTTTACTCCTGTTAAGCTTTGCAGAGACGATACAGCTGAATTGCAAGGCTGGTGCATTACTAACAGCTCATTTGTTAAGTCCCCTGTAGAGAATAGTCTCTGCTAGTACTGTGTGAGCCAGATGTGCACCCTTGGTTGTTCTCTAATGCCGGACCTAACGTGGAGCTGCTGGGCAAGGAGCAGCAGCTCTTAGAGTTTGCCTTAGGTGTGAAGTGGAGCCATGAACACGGACTTGCTCAGAGCTTGTCTTCAGACGATAGGTAGGATTAAAGAGGCTCAGCATAAATACAGAAGGAAATCCCAGGTGTGACTCAAGTTACACAGAACTGCTGAGGCCTTAATTTTACTGCTGCTTCGCAGGTCTTCATGAGAAGACAGGATTTGTACTGCATGGAGTAGGCCTGATGTGTCCCTCATACTGATGCTCTTTTCAGTGGAACATAACAGACATGTTTATTTTATGGTTTTCTAGTGACAAGCTAAGACAGATAATGTCAATGGTCATGCCTTTTTAAGACAAACTGTTGAAAGCAAAGGATTTAGCTGTACTTCTCACTGAGCATAAAAGCATTGCTTGTGGGGTTTTGGTGTTTTTATTTTAGACTGACCTTTAAGTTTAAGACTGCTGGAATGCTTACTGGGGCTGATGAACATTGCTGGTGTAATTAACACAACTTAAAAGGAAAGGGAGTTACACATGAGAACTTCAAGGACTTCTCTGCAGCGAGAATTCCTTGTGTGTGTATGTGTTGGGTGTAACTAGAGACTGGAAATTGTGTGGGTACTTAAACACAGGGAAAGGTGCTCTGTAAACCTAGCAGATGCCAAAGAGCCCCTGCAAGCTGGTGTATCTAACTTTGGTAAACCTGGCCCTCTGTCTTCCTGGCTGAGCACTGTCATCATGCCACTTGTAGTTCAAAGGCAGAGCTAAGGAAAATTATGTGTATGGAGTGGCTGTTTCTCAGTATCCAGCAGGTACAGCGATGTGGTGGTGTAATTTCAGGTTTGTCTGCATGATTTTAGGTGTCAGTCTGCAGGCTGATGACTAAAAGCAATTGCTGTGTCTGCAGATACCTCAGTAGGGAAACTGTGGAACTGCAATGTTGATAGAAAAGAGCAGCATCTATTATCAAAGCTTTTGTGATGAGCTAGAATAGCGAGCAGAGCTGAAGGAGCAGACAGGACTTAAACAGGGCTGCAAAGTTCAGCCAGGAGCCTTGTTATCCTCCTCTTCAGGTGAGGGACCTGCTGGTTGTAAATCAGTGCCCTGAAAAGGGATTGATAGTGCAGAAGATGAGGAATCAGCCACATGGCTACACCAAGGTGCTAGGGGAGAAAGCTGTAAGCTATTACAGTGCAACTTTGCTATTGTATCTTACTGCTTTTCACAGAATATGCTGAGCTGGAAGGGCCCCATAAGGGTCACAGAGTCCAACCCTTAGTCTTCTTGCTGTCCTTTCCTCCCATTCATTTGAAAAATGTGTATACTTTTAGTTGTGGAAAAATAAGGTATTTTGAGCACCAGGCAACTTAATTTTTCCCAGCTTTGGGGTGGGGACTCAAACTGATGTTTTATTACTGGCCACTGAAGTTTAAACCTGGCATGGTTGATATCAGTCAAAGGCTGCCAGAAATGTTGCAGATGGCAGTGTATAATGTCAGGACATGTGTCCTGAGTGATTATGACATTTCATAGTAGGTTCTTTTGGCTGCAATTGGAAGGGATATGCTATTTAAGTGCATATCCACCTCTTTTTCCTTTCTATTAGCAGGATATATTGACAGATGAGGGAAGACAGTGGCAACTGAGCCCATGCCAGACTTATCTCCACGGTACTTGTGTGGGGAGGTGGATCTGACATGGCAGAATGACTGGGGGTGGCTGTGGATCTGTGCCTGCTGTAGTTGTATTTGTATACTTGGGATTTGGTATTTCTGCAAAAATAACACAGGTGCTCACCCCACGTGGAAGGGAGGGTGCGTGGTGGTGTTTGCTTGGACTCTTGGGAAGCACTGCCTGCAAAAAAAACCAAAACCAGACCCTGAAAATCTTGGAACAAAACAACAGACAGTCCTGGAGCACTGACAATCAAACAACAAGAGCAGAAAAAATGTTTAGAAGAGACATATGGCTTAACATGCTGGCCCATTTTTGGTTGATCTTTTTCCAATCCTTCTGCTCTCTCAGTATAACCTCTCTCTGTCTCTCCTTTATTCCACAAACCCATCTGCCTTCATCTGTTAATTCAGCCCTCTGTTACTATTGAATTGTTTATCAGCCAAGTGAGTGTGGACGATGAGCTCCTCTCTTCACTCCAACCTACTTAAAGCAGACCTGCTACTCAGTGGTGGGCCAGTGCTGAGAAAAATGGAAATACCTAATGATTTGTCTGGAAACATTTGAGAGGGAGGCCAGAACAACTGAGCATTTGGCATCTCCAAAACGTTTTTTTTCAAGGCCTGAATGCAGGCAGGAATAATCCATCTTCACCACCCTACTGAGTGCACAGTGACTTTTGGCTTAGTGTGCTTTCACAAGGTAAGAGGAATATCCCTGCTTATCTTGGGCTTGATCCTCTTCCAGCTCAGCCTGGGAGAGATCTCATGAGACATCTGAACTGATCCAAGAGGCTTAACTGCCCCACAAAAGGGAAAATCTCAACTTTTTTTCTCCTCCTTGGAAAGCACTGCTTTGTCCATGTGCTTTCACCTCTCTGCAGTGTAACCCTGGGAGGTGTTGGTCTGACTCCAGCTCGGAGAAAATCAACCCAGTAAAACAGTGGATAATGAAGGACCAAGGGAAAGCCTCAGCAGGGAGGTGTGGGACCACCAGATCAGGAATTGGGTGCAGAAGAAAGCCAGGAGCATCCCCTTTGAGCAGGGATTCATCCATCCCATTTGAACACCCACTCACCAAAAGAAAAACCTCTCTGGCTGTGTTCTGGCATGAGTAGCTGTCCAGTCAGTAATACAGCAGTGCTGCCTGTGTGAAAGGTGAACTTGATCAGAGCTAGTCCTCTTGGGGGAATACCTTCAAAATCTATTCCTGTAACTAGAGATTTTCTCAGTTTGCCCCTTCAGAGGAGGTCTCCAGTTGAGATTAAAACGAAATATATGTTAATTAAGCCAAATCACTCTGGTGCTGTGACTCTCCAGGGGTCTCCTGTTCTCTTCTGGCTTTGTTGTTGTAGTTATGATGTAGTGCCAACTTTTTTTCACAGACAATGAGACAATTATCCCCCTCCTCTAGCTTGGATTCCTAAGAAGATAAAGCTGGCACAAATACTTTGAACGTCTGACTTTATGCAACCCATGCAATCTTCAAGCTGGTTGTGACTTCTTATACATATTAAATGAGGGAGTCTCAAATATAGTGAGTTCTTTTAAGTTTTATGATGACCAGGTAGAGGAGAAGAGGCACTGGTAACGGGTATTCCCACCCCCACTTTCCTGGTATGGGAGAAAAAGCTGCAGTGTGAACTCACCATTCACTGGGGGCATATCAAAGAAGCTACAGGAGCACTCATCAAAATAATGTCACTGGTGACAAAAAACTTGTTGCGACATGGGCTCAATTTTTGTGTCATTGAATGTGCTTTTCATGATAGGGGGTTTTTTGCTAAGTGGAGCCTTAGTTGTAAAAATAATTGGCCTCTTAGTAGCATTATCATAGGCTTCATGTAAGAAAAAAATATACAGCGCATTTGCCTGTATAGAATAATGAGTTATCTTTGTATCTCTTCTGCCAGGGATGCTAATATTTAACTGCCTTCTGTTTTGAAGCTGGTTAGCATTTGCTCCAGAAAGACAATCAAGGGTAGAGGAAAATGGACTTAACAGGGGCAAATGTCAAACCAGTGTACATCTGCATGTAAAACAATTAGGTGAAATTGCAGCTGAGGGGCTGGAATTCTTTTCATCAAGTTGGGTAAAGGCTCCAGTAGTTCAGTACCTGTGTAAAGAAATGCTGCTGTACACCCAGGATAAAACAGGGTTAGAGTCTGGGCTGTTGCATAGAAAGCTGCCTGTTGCTGTGAGGAACACGTTTGATGAGGGGGCAGTCCTGCTAGGGCAGAAATCTCTCTTGGACCTGCCCCATGTCATTCCCCAACCATTATAACCTTTGATCATTTGTTCTGGGGGGGGTGTTTGTCATGGCCCCTTCCCAAATGCTCAGATCTTGGCTGCCAGGAAGGAAGGATGTAGTGTCTAAGCAAAAGGCAGCTCATGCCCAAGAGCTGCTGAAAGAAAGCACTCTGTTAGAGCCTGGAGTCCTGGCACCGACACTAGACAAGTACCCACTGCTGTGCCTGAGTGTGGCATTCAGCTGAGGTATGAGCAATCCCACCTGTGGAAGGCAAAATACAGTCAAAGGCATAATCAGCATCAGCCAAGTGCCTCTTCAAATGCACTGTGTGTGTCAGTGACAGAGTTCTGAGTCCCAACAGAGCGAATAATGCAAGATGAGAAGCCACGTAAGATGGATATGAGAATATCATCTGGACATAAATGAGCCTTGCATCTAGAAATGCTGCCTGGTGTCATCTGAGTGGCAAACATTGTGTTTATTATTAAAATTTCCTGAATGTTAAATTGCAAGAAAGAGATGTAGTTACATGGCATCTAGTTCAGCTGGAGATGAATCCAGGATAAAAACTTAGGATATGCCCAAATGTACATCAGAACTGTTAAACCACCCTCACAGCACGGTGTCTTCTGCCAATTCTGCCAGGGTGGTGGATTCCCATTTATCAGGCATAACTCTTTACCTATCCAGTGGCCATCCAGAGCCAGTGGCAGGATAATGGCTGTGCTCCTGTATTTGACTGATTAAAAGGGCAATATAAAGCTCAGCTTGAAGTTACTCCTGGATTTTATACGTCTTTAAGGAAAGAGAATACATAGTTAATGATCGAGAGGCTGGCCATTTCTCCTGTCAGAAAAGCTCCCCTGGGGAGAGTTTGGGTCTGTTTACACCTGGCTCCCTAGAAATGCAAGATATGAGTAAACCCTGTGAGAGCTTTACTCGGTCCTGCCATAATCACCCAGATCAGCTCAAGTGTCTTGCAGAGAAGGACATCAGTGGGAGTTTCGTATTGGCTGTAACATGACAACCAACATATCTCTGTTTTTCTAGATCAAGGTGTGCCTGACATTTGCTAAGAATAAGTAAATTTTCCATTTTTTTTCACTTATTTGATCAAAGCATTCTAAAATAACTACAATCTATACCACACTAAGTAGACATTCTTCTAATATATATCAAGCATGAACTACCAGAATGACAGACTTTGGAAATGCTTCCATTTCCTGCTTTTGTAGGACTATTGTCTGGCTGTAAAAATTCTGCAAAATTCCCTGCAACTTAGACATGCATCTTGGTCAGTGGCTGCCCAAATCGTTTTCACCAGACACTGCCTGCAGACTTGTCCTGAGGCACGAATATGGCTTTACTTCTGGCTGAAAAGATACCAGGAGTTGTTGACAAGCCTGTGGGACAACAAAATGTGCTGTTTTGCTTAGCCTGTGGGAGGCTGGGGAGTGTATAAAAGGTAGGCATATGAAATTCAGGGGTTTGTTTATTATATAGATAGGAATCTGAACTGCCAAAGTTTGGTCTAATTTTAAAGCTCCTTATGCATTATGTAACTCTCCTCCTTTTCAGTAAAATGCAAAGTTACAATGGAAGCCACTTTATTTCCAATATGTATGATTTCATTCTCTTGAGGAACAGCAGGGCAAAATGTGCTCTTCAAAGCCTGGTTTGTTTTCTGAACCAGTTTCCCTCTTCACCCTCTGCTCAACATTTGAATGTACATCCACCACAAGTGGGTAAGCATTTTGCCTCTTGATCTCAATTTTGATCTCTGATTTCCAACAGGGGCCAGCTTTTAACTTCCTTCTCCTGCAGGAGATTCGGAATGTTTTTTTCAGTCGTAAAGGAAAGTGGGGGTAGTAGTTTGTGAAGAAGAAAGCATATGCCTTGCTCTCCTTAAAGGGGCTCTTCTCTCCAGGTTCACAGGAGCATGACAGAGTCTTCTGCTTCATATCTGATGGTCCTGAAATGTGCTCAAGTGCAAACTTTGATGTACAGATTGAAAACAAGGAAGCAAATATCCATCTGGAGGCCTCCTCTAGGGATTTCTTAGCGTGGTCCCCTCCAATCAGTCATCAGTGGGTGGCTCTGCTGGATGAGGAGAGCCTGTGTCCCTTGCCCAAGCACCACCTGAGTTTCTCAAACCACCTGCAGGAAGGTGTGTTTGCACACAAACTTATCCTGGAATGCCCATTAATTTGCTCACATGGACTTCACTGCCTGGTATATGTTTTGGTCTGCCTTGTTCCTGGGGAAGAGCTGAAGAGACTTAGTGATGGTGGGTCCCCTTTCTTCCCACTGTGAATACACAGGGAACTAGCCCACTTACTGATCTGGTGTGTGGGTAATTCTAATTGTAGATGTACTTCTTCTTTCACTAATGTAATAAAATACCAAGCCATTCTCCTTCACAAATTCAACTGGATTTTTCTCCTGAGGTTTCTGCTGGTATGGGGTTTCTAATTTCTTCTGTTGCACCTCTTAGAAATAGGCAATGAGATGATCAAGTGGAAATTAGAGGCCACAGTGTGTTTGAAAATATTTTGGAGTGTGTTGATTAAAAAACTAAAATTAATGTTTCTTGCACTGATACCAAGAATAGTAAATCTGAGATACAAAGAAATTCGTACAAGGGGAGATTGCAAACGTGGTTTTAGAAACAAGCTTAGCTTCAGTTGTGAAGTTACTGGACACGTTGTGGCTTTTAGCAAGATTACTTTGCTTCAGGATACAACTTAAAACCCCGAAGGGTCTAGAAAGCTTGATATATTTAGTAGCAGGTGGGTGTGATGGCTTATAAAAAGTGCCATTTAAAAAAATTTTTATCTAGAAAAAAAAAAAAAAATGAGGTGAGGGGACAAGCAGGCCACTGCAGGATTGATCTGTTTTTTCCCCTCTGACAGCTGGCATGAAGAGCTGTTCTTCAGCCCTTCTGACTGGTGGGTGCAGAGACAGCGGGTTGCTGCTGGAAGCTGTTGTTCCCTGCAGTCCCAACAGCACACCTGGTCTATTTTTGGTGAGCAGGTTTGCAAGACCTGTGGGAGAAAGGAGTGTCGAGTTCCTCTGCCCCCATCCCGAGCTGCATTTTGGAACTTGCTCTTTTTGCAGCTGTGGTACTGTGATTTTCTTTGTCCGGGGCTGCAAGTCGTAAAGCCCTGCCCAGGAGGAGAGACTGGAGATAAGGGCGGTGAAAGGGTGAGCGTTCCCCAGGGGCAGAGACGAAGCTGCTGGGACAGCGGTGCTCCCCAGGCTCTTGTTTAGGTGAGCGGCCAAAGGGCTTTAATGATCACTTTACCGGTGAGGAGTTGGTGCGAGGGCGGCAGCCCCGAGTTCAGGGGGCAGAAAGGAAAACAGGTTGTGTGGGTGTTTTTTTGGTTTTTTTTTTTGTTTTTTTTTTCATTACTATTATTATTTTTCCCCCCCCTCTGTGCCCGATGCGGGGCGAGCCGAGCTGCGCCCCGTGGGATGGGGAGAGGGGCGGCGGGGCTGACCTGCGGCTGGGACAGCGCACCTGGGCGGGAGGGATGGAGGGGAGGGATGCGGGGATGGAGGGGAGGGATGCGGGGATNAGGCACGTGTGCGATGTGAGAGCTGCCCTCGCCGGGGGAGCATGAGCTGTGCCCAGGCCGGCATTGTCCAGGTACGAGGCGATGCTGCCGCCCGGCCCCCCGGGATGTGGAGGGTGGTGGGGCCGCAGTGGACACGGGGTGGCTTCGCCTCCCGGCGGCGAAGTGCGAGGCGGGATGGGGCTGGCAGCGGCCTCGCCGCCGGGAAAGGCCCTCCGTTCCCTGCCCGGGGCCGGGCATCCCCCGGGATGCGGCGTCGGGTCCGCGGTGCGCTGCGCTGCCATCCGCGCCTTTGTGCCCCGCGCTGCCTGCGGGGTGCGGGACTCCGCGGCCCCCGAGCGCTGCCCAGGGGAAGGGGCACCGCTCCCCAAGGAGAGGAGGAGGGCCCCGGTGGGTCATGGGCTGAGCCATCGGCCTGCCGGCTGAATTCCACTAGCTAGCAAATAGTGTAGAATTATGATAAGCGACGTGCCGGCGGGGATTGACATCATTTGGGGGATGTGGATGCGCGCAGGCGGTGATGAAGAGTCCCGCGCTGAATTTTCAGTGGGTACGTCCCTTCCTTGTCAAAGCAGAAGCCCCCAGGTTTGGTTCTTGGCTCCCTGACAATGCAGCAAAATTTAAAGCACGGACTGCCTGTTTCCCTCCTGCTCTGTTGCTGTAAGCCAATCTTGTGACTTCATATTTTGGTTGTTACCTTGTGTTATTATGTAACTGCATTTTTTTGTTAGCAATGAAATAAAATAACTTACAAGTACGTTAAGAACATTGCCCTCGCCTGTAGCATTGTCAAATGCTGCGTTTCTCATTTTGCAGCCTGCATAGATAATGGGTTTGTACTGACACGGACAGTACAATTCATTTTGTTCTCTCTTGCATCGTTTCCCGTGTGTTTCTCTGTAGTTGCAGAAGAAATTACTTGGCCTGCGTTTAGGTTTTTGCATCCTGCTGTTTGGAGCTGCAGTAGTGCCTCTTCTCCCCCCCCACCCCCCTTTCTGCTGCACTCAGCAGAAGTGCGTAGTGAGGCTGTACAACAGCGAGCCAGGCTGTGCTCCCGTCCCTGTGTTTGCCAGCACTGCCGCCTCCTTTTGGGGGGTGCCCAACCCCGTCTGGACACGGCAGCAGTGAGGGGCAGGGTGCTGCTGTGCCAGTGGTGCCACAGAGCAGGTGGGCAGCTGCGCCTTTCTGATTAGTGCTCATGTGAGGATTGCGGTTATTACAATAATTCATTTTTGGCTAGGGGATTCATTTTGAAAATTTGGATTTTCCACTAAGAAGGGATTATCATTTCTCTGTGTAGTGTGTGTGTTTTATGAAGAAGTGGAGTACGGTATGTATCCTGGCTGCTCCCTCTGCTTCCTTTCTGTCTGTCTCTGGAGTGCACGCCCATTTGGACAACACAGGTGCAATGTGGATTTTCATGCTGAAAGTAGGTGGAAGGAGCAGCACACAGCCAACACACAGCACTCTTCCTGTCGATACAGTATCAGTCTAATAGAGGGGAAAAAGAGTATCTGTTTGTATAGAGGAAATGAGGGGTCCATTTACTTGTTAGTTTCAGGAGGGTGAGCAAGGGAGTTAGCTCAGAACAAAGAGTGGTTGGTCAGATAGCCAGGGTTTGTGAGCAGCAAGCAGCCTGTGACCCAGGGGTGGATGGCATGTTTTGTCACTTCTATGATACAATTGCTGATGTGTTTTTGACTTACTGACCTGAGCTTTGGACTCCTAAACTTTTAGTATCAATCAGCTCTTTCCTGTCAGCTTACTCCACTAAAATCAGAGCAGGCCAGTGCATGAACTGATGCACTCAGTGACTTTAGCAGGAACTGTCAATATCTAAACGTCGCGGTGATTTATTTGAAAGCAAACTGTGTACACTTGCTCAGAACATCCCAAAGAATTGATCCCAAATCCATATGTTCAGTGTTTTGAATGCATTCTAGTAAACAATACAGTGCTACTTACTGTGTTCTGATAAATAAATGGCTAAGACTTGTTACTAAAGCGCATCTCTCAGTGGCTTTGTGTTTCACCTACGTGGCATGTGATCTAGCATTCTTTGCCATTGTGAGATAATCCCTGTGAAGCTTCATGGAGTTTTGCACGTGCTGTGTCTGATGCTAAGTAGCCTTCATTGGAGGTAGTGGTAAATCCTTCTCCCTGTGTCCTTTTGAATGGTCTTCTTACAAACAACGCAATGACTTGAATACACAGTGAGAGCGAAATTTGTCTTATTAGCGGCTCTTTGAGAAACTGTAAAAGGTGCAGTGGCAGCGTGGCATTGTGGGGAGAGTTCAAGTTGTGAGAGGGATGGTGTTGGGCCAGGAGCTGTTCTGACAAAGAGGTTAGATTGCCTATTTCTTAAAGCTGTCGGACGTGCCTTGTGGATGCATGTATTAAGGTTGCCCCGTGGTTTCAACTCTGACAGCTGCTCTTAAAATAATATCCAGCAAAACAGCCTCCTCATTTCCCCACCAGTTAAACACGTTGCAAAGTTTAAAAAGAAGGGCTTTTAGTAATTAAAAATGGCAATTCTTCTGAAGTTTCTTAGTTTGTGGTGATAGGTTCTGCCAGAGACTGTAACTTGTCTCCACAGAGACTCTTGATCTTTTGAAATGTCCCTATGATCCTTGTGTAAAGTCCTCTAAACTTAGGGATATCCACAAGGTCTGGCATAGGCCATAGTCTTTGTGGGCCTCTAGAGACAGGGGGGAGAACTCGAGCCTTATGCAAGTGCCCTGGCTTGCTCTCCCTGCTGTTCTGTAGGAGGCTCGCCAGCCTAAGCCGAAGCTACGCCCGTGTAGCAGCACCGCAGACAGTTCCACTGGGCATCTCTGGGCGTGTGGCTCCCAGGGGTGCGTCATACCTGGAGCTGCCACAGCTTCCCGGCACACACAGCTGTGATTCTGTGCTGCACTGGGAGTCACCATCACCTCGGATGCTCCCCGGCCTCCAGCGGCACCTGCGCTGCCGGGAATGCTGCTGGAGCCTTGGCTGTTTCCCCGAGGTTGGCTTGCAGCAGCTTGAGGATGATCCTGCTCATACGGGCTCGTGTGTCTGCTATTAGCAGGAAAGGGAGTTGTGACGCCCCCTTTTCTTCAGGATGTCTGTTGTTTGTTTACGCTCAGCAGCTTTCTCGGTTTTGGCAATAAGGAGATGACTCAGTTTTGCTTCTGTTTAAGGCTTTTTTTACCCGTTTCTCCTGTAACATTTCATGTGCTGTTGTGATTCTGCAATGGCTGGGTGTCAAAGACTGCAGGGTTTTGGTTTAATTCCTTAGAAATATCTTTCTGTTGGCGTTAGATATCATGACTATTAACAGACTAGATCTCATGTGCTTATGTATTTGTCCTGAAACACCTAAATATTTTGTTTTCTGCCGGTAATCTCAGGAGGGTGGGGGGTCACGTAACTCAGGAAAAATGAAAGTACAGCCAGTAGCAAAAGGCAGGATGGTATGCCACCTACTCCAGTCAATGTTTTCCAGCTGGGATTTGAGGCCAGCAAGATGCTTAGAATTAATTAAGAAGAAATGGCAAGGTTCTTTGATGCAGGGAGCCCAGGGTCATTTTCCTTGCAGTTAATGAATGGTGGCTGGGCAGCTGTGTAATGGGCTTGTGAGTCAGTCTTTGGACTTGTTTGATCAGCTATGCCTGGCTAGGGTACCCCGTTGTTAGCTCTGAAGTAGGTGGCTTAGGTTCTTCAGGCAGGGCTCCTTAGGAGGTGCTGGGACTGTCCCTTGGCAAGAGGGTGTCCTCATCTCAGATGTTTGTGGAACATGGACCAGTAAGACTGGTCCAAACTACAGGCAAAACAGTCTGCTGTCCTGGGAAGCAGACTGCTGGGGGTAAGAAGCTGGCTGTGGCCCCAAGACCTGTGACAAGAGGGAGGAGCTGGGTTGAAGCAGGGCAGCAGCTGAGCCTGGAGCAGGATTCCCCTGCTGCAGTAGCTGTTGCAGCTCCCATTTGTCCTCCCCCTCCAGTGGTGGCAGCATCACAAAACACCATCCACTGCTCAGGGCCCTCCTTCCCCCAACTTTCCATGTTACTATCTCACCCTCCTTTTCCATGAGTTAGGAGCAGCCTAAGCTTGATCCCAGCCCCTCATCCTTTTGTCCAGATGTTGTGGATTTCTGTGATTGAGTTCTGGTAGAAGGTGGGGCTAGAGGGGTGGTTTCTGTTAAACCACGACACCAGAACATTGCCTCCAGTGCAGATGAACCTCGGCACGGCTTGGGGGCCGGGGTGGAGCTATAGGGCAAGCTGTTTCTTTTAGACCCTAAAGAAGGGGGAAGCCCTGGTGGTGGTGTTTGAACCATGGAAGCCTGTGCTTCCCCAGGGAATCGCTGTGCTCCATTGTATTGCCAAGCTCTCTGAGGACACTGCAGAGCAGAAGGTCTGTGGGGGAGAGCGCGTGCACAGCAGCCACAAAGCCTATTATTGAGACCTATGCCGAGGTTTCTCTCCGTGTGTTTGGCAAAACAGGCTCGCTCTTTCACACTTCCCAGATATTTTTATATCCCTCCACAGTTGCTTGTGGAGCACCAACATTTGTTTGGTTTGAAGCCGGAATTAAAATTGCCAACCAGCGTCTGGAGGCAAAAGGAAAAAGGCAAGTGTTTCTCCCGGAATTAAAATCCATTTAAATTTGAGAGTTGTTAACCCATGAAACAGTGATGCGGTATGGAATGTCTCTTGGACTGAATCACTTGTGTTTAAAATGGAATATGCTCTAAAAATAAATGGCTAATTGCTTCAATGTAGTCAATGTGGATTTTAAAGATGATTGTCAGAGGGATTTGTCATCTGTCTCCATAGCAGGAATCATCAGGGAAGTCTGTGATGTTAAAGGCGTTTGTTTCTATTAGAACCTTTTGAAGTAGTTTTGTTAATGAACTCTTGAACACCAGGACTGAAATATGTCATGTGGTCTAATTAATTTTCCTATATCATAGGAAAACTTGTGCCATGGGCACCTCCAATTACCAAATCAGGTTCCTCAGGTCCTGAAATGTGTGGTTCAGCAAGCCTGTTGTTTTCAAAGAAAGCAGAAGCGTGTTGTACTTCTGGTGCTGACAAAGTGCCTTCACACATCCCCATGGAAAATATAGGATGATGTTCTGGAAGCCTGGGAAGATATGATGTTGTGCTACCCACTTATACTTTCTCCAGAGAGGAGGACTGGTGGATACCCCTCCAAAATGTATGTAAGCAGAAGAGGTGGAGCAGGAAATTGTCTGCTTTTCCCAAGGGGTGAAAGGAGAAAGAAGGGGAAAGCAAGAGAGGAGGGGAAATGCTTGATGAGATGGTCAGACAACTCATGCTTTGCTGTATGCTGGTGAAATACCAGAGTGCTGGTTGTATGGGCCAGAGGGGTGTCAAGGGGCTGTTCTCTGTTGTGTTGTTGTGATTTTTCTTCCTTCCTGAAACAGACTATCCTGCCAAAGTCTGTCTCTTTGGCAGAACGTATGTTGTGTATTATATGGACTTTGGTAACCTAGGTAAGAAGAAATGGAGTTGGGCATGGTCCAGCTTGGCTTGTGACCCATGTGCCTGTTGTAAGGCACTTCCTGAACCATTGGAATTGCAGTCCTTCCAGCTGGACACAACAGGTGGGTGTGGGGCTACCTGCCTGAGCATCTGTGGGCACGTTTACAAGTGCTTGAAGAACTAGTGGGATGGATAGGATCATCTGATGTCCCAAGCTGGGCGACTTGCTGCTTTTGTTTTGACACTGTTAAGACTGATAGTGTCATTAAAATAGGAGATATTGTCTTATTCCTAAGTCTTAATGCAGCGTCAGGAAAATTTAAACTTAGAATTCACATTTTAATGAAGAACATCCATCAAGTGTTAGGTTATTTGTCAATTGTCTTTAATGACATGTAAAAAACCCCCAAAACTATTTGAGAGGCCCTAGGAATTTTAATACAGATATATATATTCTGTGTCTTTGACAAGGTGTGTTTTGCCTGTGACAGCATGGTTGTCTGAGGAAGATTTGCTCTCTGAAGCAGCATCTTGATTTAAATGGCAAAGTTTAGTTGCTACGTGAAAAGTGGGGTAAGCAGATGAAATGTGTAGTCTTGGAGTCAGAACACACATTTCCAAGGTGATGCTGCTCAAGACTCATGAAAGGTCTATTAGCCATTAGGTTGTCTCCTGCCTTGGTTACAGGCCTGGGGAAGCTGTGCAGGGGTTAGGAGTGGGATCTTTCCATGAACTTTTAAGTTGCTGGATTTGGCTGCCCCATGCTCTCAGATGGTGGTCCATGTGAGGTCAGTGCCATGATTCAGAAATGCTACATATGTGTCCCGAGTCATAGGAGAGACACAATGCTGAGAGAAATTGAGTTTGGTTTTAAAATGAACAATGCTTCTTCTGGAGTTATTTGGAACTTTTCTTGATGCAGGGCTGTGCTGTGTGGCCTCTTGGAGGGTTTTATGAATTGTTTTTTCCCCAGAGCTGGGTGTCTCAGGGCAGGGCCTGTCTGCTGTGCCAGCGGGAAACACTGGCATTTCCTTCTCATTACTCTAGCAGCAGGCTAAGGCAGAAACTGCCACAGGAGTTACTACCCAGACCAGGTATTAAGGACTAACGAGCTGAACTGTATTTTCTTCTCTGCTTCTTAAGCTAGAAAAGGATTCCAACAGATAAACACCTGGTGCTGTGGTAGAACTCCTTTCCATCCCATCACTGGGATGGCTTATAAGAGTCAGGCTGCCTGATTTACCTGCCTTTTTGTTTCCACTTTTTAATGTTCCTTAAGGATTTTGCTTTGTGTGTGAAATTACTCAGTTGTTATATGAGCAATGCTGCCTTTAAAGAGTAAGAGTTCCTACCTGACTACAGGCAGAATTTCTTACGTTGGCCAAGAAGCTGCATGTTGGTGTGGAACTATTACCCATTCTTGAAGTTTGACTTTGTATTACTCCTTCATGCTCCTCAGAACTATCATTCTCAAAGAATCCTCTTTGCAGATTTTCAAAGACTCCCTCTCTTTGATGATCTATTCTCCCCCTTCAACCTCCTCACTCCCCAAGAGCTGAGTGATTGCAAAGTACTGTTGTTCTTTGCAGTGCAGTTTGCTCCACAGATACTGTGGGCTGTGCAGTTTTATGTCTCAGACAATTAAAACATGGTTTAATAACTCAGACTAATTCTCCATACCTAATAACATGATGTAGATTAAAACCTTAGTGTCTGTATTTGAGCAATTATATTAGAGCATTTCTAATTAAAAACATGTATCACCTAATTGTATGTCTCTGAATTCTTAAATATTGATATTTTTTGCAGTCAGCTGTGTGTGTAAAGCAGGAGCAGGTGCAGAGGGGATACTTGCTTATCACAAAATGCTTAGGGTAATTTACAAACTAGGTTTTACTGTTGCTGGGGAGGGAAGGAAAGAGTCTGGGAGGTAGGCACAGAAATCACAAGCAGGATATGCAGCAAAGGTGTGCCAAAGTGTTCTGGGCTCTTCTGTGCATTCAACTTGGCAGTGGAGCTACTGAGGTTTGTGTAGAGGTGGATTCTAGAGAAGGGTGGAAGCAGACACCCTCTTCTAGAAACAAGATCTAAGAAGCAGCTGCTTGACTTGCATGTTGAAGCCACGTGGTAACTTTTTTGACATGTCAGCTGTATTGTCTTGCCCAGCCTGGAGGATCATCACAAGCCCAGGGCAGTTGCTGCAGAGCTTGTAGAAAGAGGCAGACTGCCTGTGTGCCCCCTGTCCTGTCCTTGTGTGTCTGCCTGAACCTGGCTGCAAAGGTGAAGTTTGGAATAGGGCTAGTGGCTCAAGTCAGGCTCCATGCAGAGGTCTCAACCCTCCACCATCAAGGTTTAAAAAAAACCCCAAAAACTGAAAAATGTCTAAGGCTCTGGTTGAAAACGAGTAAGACACAATTTCCCAAAAGAAAGTGCAGAAAGGAGATGCTTGATTACAGTAACAGCATGATGTAGGGATGTGGGGGAGAGATTGTATGTTTAAACTTCTTTTTTGGAGTGGGAATAGAAGTGTTTCTGGTGGAGTCTCTGCTTCTGTAAAATATCTTGGCTGCCTGGTTCATATGAGAACGATTTTCCGATGGCTATCAAATGTAGATTTTGTACGTGTGTGTGTGCATGAATTATTTGTTGGTAAAATATGATTCTGAGGTTTGGACTCCAAGTTAAATATATGCCTGGTTTGACCTATTTTTTCCCCAATCTAATTCTGCCAGCTCCGTGTGTGCACGCGTGACGTTTCCTGCAGAGGGAGTCCCGCTGACCTCAGAGAGACAAGGCACCTTAGGAAAGCTGGTTCTGAAGTGGTGGCAGTGGGAGCAGGCTCAGGGCTTGCCTGGGATGGCCTGTCAAGCTGGCTCAGCAAGGGGAGGACATGAAATACCATGTTTGAGGAGGAGTCTGCTGATTTAACACGGTGTTATCCAGCAGCTCAGGAAGGGGCATCATGAATAATGTCTTTGGCTGACTTGTGACCTCCTTGCAATAGGTCTGAGGGATGGACAGGAGATCAATCTACTTGATGGCCTTCTAATAACTGACTGAAAACCCAGCTCATCTGCTTTAGTTACCTGCACCAGAAAGGATATAAATGCAGCATTGCTAATCCAAATAATCCCTGTGGGGACCACAAGAGGGGACACCCACATGCTGAAAAGTGATAAGAGGGCCTTAAGCAAATGAAGATCTAAGCTGCCAAGTCTACATGGTATTTTGTGAGCTTCCTAGCTTATATCCAGGACATATATCCATGTTTTGTGAAGCACTGCACCAAAGAGAGAGGCATAGCACATGATCTTGAGTCGGCTGCGTGTGACTGGTTTGTGTGCAGGCACCAACAGGGTTTCTGCCCTGGGCTCCCCAGGGCTCTTGTTCCCAGTGTAATGCAGGCAAAGGTGCTTTGCTGCATCTCTGCCCCCTCAGCGTGCCTGTGCCCTGGGTTAGGTGCAGAGGTGGTTAGCAGTGCCCAAAGGGACACAGGAACTCCAAAACTAGTGTGTTGGGTAGGGCCTGGTGCTCAGGGAGGAGCTCCCCTCTCCAGAAACGGGTGTTATTATTTCTCTTGCACCTGATTTAGATCAGACCTACATCTTTGACTTTCCAGGAACGTGCCCTGACAGGCAGGGAGCTCCTCTAAGTGAGAGTGAGTATGGGACGTGCTTTACCACCATCTGGCCAAAGTCTTTATGTTCTCCATGGAAGATTTGGAGATTGAGAGCAAGAGGGAGCACAATTCTGTGCTGATGGGGAGAGGGGGAGTTTGTGTTCCTTTGCTGAGAGCTGGTTCCTGTGTTTTATATGCAGAGAAGCAAGTGGGTTGTCAAGACTGGTGTTTCTGGGCTGCACAGAAGCAAAACACTGTTTCCCTGAACCCTGTTATGCTGCAAGCAGGGAGGGGTAGCAAAGTCCCATTCTTTTAGTCTGGCCCAAAATATCTATGTTCAGTCTGGGTCTTCTGATCTGTTTGTATTCGTGCCTCAGGGATGAATCCAATGGGAATTTGCAAGTTTGTTTGGCTTGTTTTATGCAGTAGTTTTGTTCAGATGAATCCTAGTGCCTAGTGGTGGGTATGGAAGCTTTCAAATACAAATTCCCATGTAATAGGGTACTGACATAAGTCAGTCAGAGCTTTGATAAGCTGCATATAATAATGTGTGGTAACAAGTTCTTTGAGCCTCACAGAACCTAGGGTTAGATCTTAGAAAGTTTATGGGCTCACCTCTAAGTTTGAGTGCGAAGATGAAGGTGAAGGATTATTGAAAAATGCTTTCCAGCTGCACCACTCAGCCAAAACTATTGTCTTGCCATATTTGCTTCTCTTAATTCTTTGTTCATGGTTTCTCATAGGTTGTAGAGGAGGAAGGAGACTGTAGATGCAGAGGTGAACTTCATGCCAGTTGAGGATTTCTCATTAGAGGGCCATAGTTAACACTGCAGTTCATGATAAATGAATAATAAAAAGTTAGCTCCCTGTCAGAGCTTTTAGGGGTTTTTTGTTTGTTTGTTTGTTCCCCAGCTGCCTTTTTAAAGGAAACAGAAGGTAAAAAAACTTCTGGAGCTTAAGTCAGCAGGCAAGTCCTGCATCTGCTGGAGGTAGCAGGTCTTCTATCTAATGAACCATTTTTATGTAATTGCTGTAGAAGGGGAAAAAAATAGTCCTACTTTAGATCAGAGAAGGTTGGCATTGAGCAGACTTTCTGAGAGACCACTAACCAAGTGTGATGTTCTTCCTCTTGCTGTGGCTCATGTCCCTGCAGTGCTGCCCTGCCAGGCTTGTGTTTGCAGCCCAGCTTCAGGTGTGGTTCAGGAGCTGGGCCAGTCCTTGGGAGCCCTGCCCAATGCTGAGTCACAGGGAAGAGAGGGAGGCACGAGTGTTGTGCAGATCTGTGCAGCACTGGTGGATTATTTGCTGTAAACCGGAGACCCCCACGAATCCACAAGCACATCTTCAGATGTTGATCAAGATTGGTGATATAATTACAATGCTCTGTTTTGGCAAGCTGGAAACTTGAGTAAAGAGCTGAATTTGTCACCATGTGAGCCACCCTGAGGCTTCCAAGCCTCTTCAAAAAACTTCCAAAAATTCCAAGTATTTTTTTTCTTGCATATATTTTTTTGGGAATACATGTCATTTAGGTGTAGACATTAAATCAGTCTTGTTTTGATGACTCCTTTCCTTGGAGTCTCTCACTCCCAGTCAAGACAGGTGACCTGGCAGGAGCAAATCCAATGCACTGCGAACATGCAGCAGATTTGTCTCCTCAAAGTAGCTCTGGTGCACGCATGTGTGGGAGGAGGGGAGGCATATTAAGTAGGGGAGCTGCATGAAGATTTGCCTGTGGAACAGTTTTCTGTCAAAAAAGAAATGCTGTTTTAAACAGAATCAAAATGTTCCCCATGAGAATGTGTTTATACTGCAGCTGGCAGCTGTTCAGAGGACCTGGAGCCCTGCAGCCCTGTTTAATGATCAGATCCAGTTGGGAGAGATCAGAGATGGAGGTGTGGTGAGGTGGTGGTGGTTGTTATGCTTCAGCTGTAAGGGAAACTTCAAAATGCTTCCATTTCCCACAGTGCAGAGAAGATTTGACCTACTCTGCCTTTTCTTAACACAGCCATGGCTTCAAAACTCTCTACTGTTTCCAGTGCACATCATCATTATAGTGGTGTACTATTGTATTTACTTCATGGAAGCCTGGGGCTGATCTCTTTGATATGCCAAGTTCATTTAAGTCACTGATCTTGCACTGGGGATGCATTTGGCCCACGAGGTCTTAAAATAACTGTGGAAATAGTCACTGCATTATGTGGGACAGAGACCACACAAGCTTCTCAGCTTGCAGTTTTCTGTCACTTGTGCAGTGGAAAACAAAAACACCTCAGTGAAGGAACCCCTCTCCTCCAGACACATACAGTGGCTTTTTGGTTCGACAGGATCACCTTGAACGGGGTCCTTGCTCCCTTTTTTAATTCAATTTTCCCAGTTTAGATTCAAATGTTGTTTCAGCAAATTTTTCTTTTTTTTCCCTCCTGACACTGTTGTGAACAATTTTTTGCTTCTCATTATCTCTACTTCCCTCTACCTCACAAATACCATTTTTATAGGTGTTGGAGCCTGTGTTTGGGCTTCCAAGCATCTGGTGCAGACTGAGCTGCTCTTTGGGCCCTCCTGGTGTCAGTGGCGTTGGGACCTTCTCAGTTTTGGTTGCAAAATGGCCTGTGTTTTGACACAGCTGGGCTCTCCTAGGGTACAGCAGAGGCAAACTCTCTGCAGCAGAGTGTTCAGAAGTGGTCCTCATCAAGGAGACAGATGTCCCATTTTGGCTTCACTTCTCTTGTGGCAGCCAAGCCAGTCATCAGTGCAATGAACTGAAAAGCAACGACTTCAATTCAACTCTTACCCTTTCAACAGCCTTTTTCTTTCTCCCATTTCATGGTGATTTGTCTTGTTCCTGCAGAGACCTTCACCCTTTGCCCTGTGGGTTGCTGTGGTGTGATGGAAGACCATCCTCCAGCTGTTCAGTCTGGCAAAACATGAACGTGGAAAGTGCATTTTTCTTGGTGTAAACACTCAGCAGTGCATTTGTTCGACAGCTGGAGCAGTTCCTTGTTCAGAGCATCAGCACAACAATAACGTGGCAGCTTTGTCATCTCCTAAGTAAGATGAAGAAAGAGAAGGTTATTTTTTTTATTATTTTTCTGGGATTATTTCTTTTTCTGTCTAGCTCACACATTTCTTGTGCTTGTTTGCCGGTGCTTGTCTTGCATCCTGCTTAGGGAATTACCTTTCAGTCTTCCTGTGGCCTGATACCTCTCCTGTTGGATGGTGAGCTGGAGAGTGTCCCTGCTGTGTCACTAACCCCAGCCTTAATTGCTGGCTCCAGGTACCCACATAGCAGAAAGCAGAACTAATCTTGAAGTGCTCTCTTATTTGGATAAAACCTGAAACTGTCAAACTCAAACAAAGCAAAAGGAATTAGTAGAAACGTTATCATTGTGCTTAGTTTTTTTATAGGCTATATATAAATATATATATATATCCAAGCATATATGTGGAAAAAAAATAAATACTGAGAAGTCCTTTGCCTTTCTTTTGAGGTGTTCTGCTGTCCATAGATGAAAACAGGAATCTTTCAGAGATCCTTGTCATGCTCTGCCACGAATACTTAGCCATTTTCAGTTTATGGACCCTAAATCTCCAGGTATTAAATGCTCTTCTAGCAGGGAGGTGAACTCCCATAGAAATGTCATGTCACATCTGCTGTTCAGTTATCTATGTAACCTGCATTCTTCAAGCCTCACAGCTGGCATTTTTTTCCCTCTTATGGTTAAAATTGAGGGGGGTTTCTTACAATTACAGGGGTTTTTCTGTATTTCAGTCTGCTCCCATTGCCTCTGGTCCTATCACTGGTCACCACTGAGAAGAGCCTTGCTTAGTCTGCCTCACTCCATCCCACCAGTGATTTATGCATATTGATAAGATTTCCCTTGAGACTTTTCTTCTCCAGGCTAAATAATCCCAGTGCATCCTTCTGCTTCTCTAGCCACTCTTTTCTGCATGTTAGTCATTCCTTTGGGTCACGACATGCATTTGTGTGCCTGCATGGAGAGCTGTGTCAGGGAAGTGACCCGGGTTGGAGGTAACCTCTTATTTTGTGGTCTGATTTTAACCAAGAGTGAGGTCTACTTGAAGGCTGATGGCAGTGCAAGCCAACATCCATCCAGCAATGACTGGCAATTAGGAGTGGGAGGAAGGCAAGGTGTTTCTCCTTGTGGAAGTGCTAGCTGATGCTGCCTTTAAGTGTTTGTGGCAGTAGTCACCTGTGTGGACTGTGAACAGATGTGAAGGCCTAAGGGCAAAAATCTTTGGTCTGGACTTACTGAGGCAATGGAATCGAATTTTTGTCTGCTGTGAGAAAAATAATTTTGCTTTATTATCTCTTTACCTTGACCCCAACCATTTTCTGCTCAGGAACTTTGGTAACTGTTTGTGTTTCTGTGGAGTTAGCACCTTTCAACAGAGATCTGCTCCGTGAAATCACCTCTGCTTTCCTTTGAACCTATTCCCACTTCTATTATATTGGAAAATGAATTTCACAGCTCACCTTGGTGTTGCATTAAGAATCAGTTCCTTTAGTATGTTATGAACATGACTCCTACTGCTTACTTTCGATGCCCCTGCTTCTTGTATTGGAGGAGAAAGTCAATGATCCTCTGTTCTCCTTTCCACTCGTGAGCCTGTGAACCTCTGTTGTATCTTCTGTTTTCATTTATCCTTCCCTAAATCTTAATCATCTCCTCTGCCTTCCTCTTTGATATCTGCCTGCCTTTCCACTCCTGATTTGTCACCATTGTACAATGCATTCCTATTTTTCAGATACTCCTTTTGCATTAACTCTCAGACTAATTCCCTTCTAACTCCAGCCCCTAATGTGCAGTTTTGCATCTCTTGTTGTATCTCTGTGTATCTTGTGTGGTTCTGTCCCACTGCTGTCTTACCTGGGTACAGTCCAGTTTCTTGTATGTGACCCCTTTCTTTTCTTTGTCTCCTCCCACCACAATATTTTGGACTTTGCCTTATTATTTGATTTATTTCTATTATTAGACCAAATTCAGCTCTGTTCTCACATTACTGGTGAATACAATTTTCTGTTCATATCTGTGGCCAAAAATCTTTGCCCATGATTTGGTAGTTTTATCCTTTTCTGTAGTAATCTTAACCTCAGCGGCTTCATGCAAGTTAAAAATCTGCTGTGAGGGCATTTTTCTCTTCTGTTTCATTTTTATTTGAATCTGAGGTCGATTCTTTTGCCAATTTATCTTATTTTTATCTTCATGGATCTGCTAAATACTGCTGATTCTTAGATACAGGTTCCTGTGCCCTCTGTTCCTCCTTTTGCTACATAATTAACCCGACTGAAGTGCTTTGTTTCTGCCATTGCTATGGCAGGTCTCTTCGTGTTGGTTTCTGGACTCTTTGAGCCAGTGCTAACAGGCTGCCTGAGTAGTTCATTACTTTCTTCCTGCAGATACTTCCTACAAAATGCCCATTGCAATAATATCTGTGAACCACTGCTATGTATTCATCTTGTCTCTGTAAGCTTATTGGGGTTTTGGTGCACAGACACTGGATAAATGGCAGCTCAGTGCTACACCTTGCATTTCACAGAGTTCTGTCTGATATTAGCCATTTGTGAGACAATTGCTTCTGGTGTTCCTGACATTCTTTACTTTGCCTTGTTAGTAGGTGATTTACTTAAATCTTCCAAAATGCAGAAGACTTCAGTGAGTTGTGTTGGGCTTTGAATGCCCAAGTTGCTTACTGGGGTTGTTATGGCTCTTAGAGGGTGCTGAGGGCTTTTTGGTGGGTGTTCTGAGGATCTTTCTTCCCCTGCTGTATTAAATATATCCCACTTTACCTTAGCTGTCTAGAATTGAGCCCTCTTGTGCCAGTGGAATAACTGGGTTCTTTGCAGTGGGGAAGAGGGGCTTGGGATGAACCATTCCCTATTTTAAGCTAAGTTCTACTTTCCTGAGTGTCTGTCTCAAAAAAGCCTCGATGCAAATTTAAGCAAAACAGCTGGAACTGGATGATGTAAATCACACCTTACATCTACTACAGGGTTGTCTGTGGCAATAGAGGACTGGAATTTCTGGTCAGTATTTCTGTGGTAGCTCACATTAGCATTTCCTTGAAGTGGATGTTGCTGACATTGTTTGTGTCTGTCTTCCTGGAGAGTTCAGTTTTGCTTTAACAGAGGGGCTGCACGTCACTGGGTTGGGTGGACTGTCCCAGGCAGCAATGGTTGATCCATGAACACCCACACATAACTATGTAGAGCAATACACCTTTTGAAAGGTGTGAAGGGTAATTGCATATCCAGCCAATAGTTCTGTCCATGAGTATTGAAAAATCAGGAGTTGGACTCCCTGACAGTGGAGGAATTTTTAAGGCTTTTGATTTGGAGACTTTCTCATATGAGATGAGGGTGCCTACAGAGTTCAAGACTTTCAGTACTTGCAGGATGGAGATTTACTTCTGGAAAGGAATAGCTGAGATTTTTATTTTTTTTTTCCTTGACCCCATGACTACAGATACTACATTGGTAAAAAACCTTTGGTTTTATTAAACTCCCAAAAGTGCTGCTCTCGCTAGAATGTGGTTAGATTTGGGGATCTTTCTCCCCTGCTGCTTTGTGAAGTTTGAGGTAGCAAGAAACTCCAGTTCCTTTGTATTGATTTTGTTTATTTTTAAACTTGGCTATGCTTTTCTTTGCATTCTCCTAAGCCTTGTTATATGGCCTCTTACATGTTGTTTATTTGACAAACATGAATGTTACTCTCTTAGAAAGAAAAATCCTCTCATCTTCTCTGAGGGTTAGTCAAGGGAGAAACTTTCAAATCCATGAAAAGAGGGTGAGACTGTCTCCATTCTGAAATATTAAGTAAAGGAATCAAAGGGAAATAATACCGTGATGATACCTCAGGGAATATTTAATTAAGGAAATGAAATGGCATCAAGAGTGACCTATTGTGGGCTACCAGAAAGCCAGCAGATGAGGGAGATGTTGGTTAGCGGTGCCTGCCCATCAGTAAGAGCTTGTGCATTGTACCAGGCTCACATGGTTTTCGATTAAGTGGCTTAAAACAGTATTTAACCATCTGACTGACTAAGGTCAGTGCTGCAGGAAGCACATCCAGTCTGTGGAATGGCTTGCAAGTTCTGGGAGTTGGGGCTGGCCATGGCATGTGGGCACAGGTGGGTCTCTGCTCCTGCCTTGCCTGGACTTCATACACAGTCACCTACAGTTCAGAGACAGCAGCTGTTTCCAGCCTTGGCTGGCTAAAGGGAGCTGCTCTCTGGTGCTTGGCATCAGCCCTGCCAGCCTCCTGGGCAGCTGTACCTGGGGCACAGGGGGTGAGTTCCCTGAGGTTTCAGCAGGTTTGAGTTGCTTTAAATGGACATGGTTAGCTTTTCCTGGGTGTTGACCAGAAGCAGCTCGGCACTGACCGAACCCTGGAGGTGCAAGGGCAGTTCACTGGTTGGCAGAAGGTCAGCAGAGGGGTGGAGGCACAAGTGGGCTGGCAGTGAGGAAGAAAGCAACCAACGCTTTGTGTCTTGGGCCAGGGTTACTAGAGGTGTGAAAAGGAAGCGGCTCGCCTCTTCCCTTGGCGTGACCAGGTTTTGTAGAGCTCAGAGCTGCGCACTGGGGGACAATGCATCCACATTCTGCTCTTGCCTCTAGAGGTGAGGATTGTCTCTGCATTCACAGATGAGGATTGAATTGGGAAACTCAGGAAAAAGCAAATGAACTGAGGAGGAGGGAATGCAGGGAACTTAACACTTGAACCTTTAGTCCCTTAGGCAGTGTTTTTGAAATATGCTTGACTCGTGGGGTCTTGAGCAAACCAGAGACTGACATTTAACAAGCAAAGGCTGCAAAGATGGGTCTGATGTCAGTAATAACATGTGTGATTTGGTAAGTCAGCAGTCATGCCTGTGCCAGGGCTGAGTGGTTTCTGCTCTGCCCCATGCACTGTCTGAGTCCCCAGAGGTCTCTCTCAGCCTGCTCTCTGGCAATTACAGAGGCATCCCTTGCTCTCACCATTAGTGTAATAGCTTGTGAGAACATCACTTATCCCTTTGCTCTTGAGTGACTGCTGCTTCCATAATCTCCTTTGCATTAAACTAATGGATGGCTTGTGTGTGCGATTTTTCTCCCCCTCCTCATATGGTGAGGAGGGTACCTGTCACTGCTTTTGTCCCATTTGTCTTTTAGTGCAGATGAAAATAGAAAGAGAATTTGACAAGAAATTGGAACAACTGTCATAGCTTGTTGTGTCTTACTAAAAGTATGCAAATAATAGAAAATGCGGCTGAAAAAAGAAACATATTGCCACATTCAGTTACTCCGCTGCCACATGTGATTCCTCAGTTGTAAGGAAGCAGCTTCTCATCACAAGCAGTCATTTTACCTGGCTTTTATTTATTTATCTTTCAGTTAGAAGTGATGTTTAAAGCACTACTTTATAAAATGGAATAGTGACCAGCTCCAAGTCATGAGGGGAAGAAAGACTTTGCTTAGATACAGTACCTCTCCCACTGTCTTTCCCTGTAAAATAACAGTGGCTTCAAAGACCAGCTTCATTTTCCTTGCATTTGCAGCATCATACCTGTGCTGCTCTCTGTATTGATAGATGATTTTCATAATGTCTAAGCTGACTCTTGCTGGGGTGTAATTGCTTCCAGCCACCGTGGGAACAAGAGAAAATAGTCTTTCTTCTTCACAGTAGCATCTTAAATAATGAGTGGTGTCACTTGCACCATTCTTACCACTCCTTTTCCCATCTTTTCCCCACAATTCTGCTAACTAGGCCCAATTGTGTTTATATCTGTATGTGTTGTGTTCTCCTGAATTCTGCTCCGTCCTGTGGCTGTTTGGCCTTGCTCCAGCTGGCTCATCTGTTTCTTTGAATGCAGTGCCCAGGCGAGGGTGTTGTGGTGTGGCTGAAGCTTCACTGATGCCCAGCAGAGTGGAAGGATAGCCCCATGTGTTCTGTTTAGCTGGTCCAGCCTGCCCATTTGCTTCGTGCTTGACTCAGACTCACGTTCAGCTTTCCATGTCAGTGAGGAGGCTGGGAGTCCCCATGGAGCTGGGAAGGGACACAGCCAGGTCACTGACCACAGTGTGACCCACAGGGATATCCCATGCCATGTGACATCGTGGTCACTGTGTAAAGCTGGGGGGAAGAAGAAGCAAAGGGTGGACTTTGGGTGTGGTGATGTTTGTCTTCCCAAAGTAACTCTTACACCTGATGGCTTATTCTTCTTGTGTAGGCTTTGTAGTCCCTGGGTTTACCTCCATGTTCTGGAGAAGTAGCTGGTAAACCTTGAACCCTCCTGAAAGTCTAAATAGTAAGGCTGTATAAATTCAATGTCAAGGGAATAAGAAAAAAAAAACAAAATCAGTTGTGCTCTTTTTCCCCTCTCCCTGGGAACTCTTTCAAGATCCAGAAAGTTAATAAACTGGCCAGGTGCACAGGGTGTCAGCTGGTCCTGAGGTCTGTGCAGCAGTTGCCAGCTAGGAAGAGTATTTGGCATTATTACCTGGAATATTTTCTGTATCATTTAGATGACACCTAAGCAGAAGGAACCGCGGGTGAACAGAATCTTTTTCCTCTGATACCTTACACATTTGTAGTCAAGTCACAGTATCACAGAATGATTAAGGTTGGAAGGAATCACTGGAGGTCATCTATTCCAACCTCCCTGCTCAGACATGCTACTCTGGACTGTGTCCAGGCAGCTTTTGAGTATTTCCAGTGAGGGAGACACCACTCCTGTCTGGGAAACCTGTTTCAGTGCTCAGTCACCTGCACAATAAAGTTCTTCCTCATGTTCAGGTGCAATTTCCTGCCCATTGCCTCCTGTCCTACTGCTTGGCACCACCAAGAGGAGCCTGGCTCCATCCCCTTGACACCTTCCTTCCCTTCAGATACTTATACACACTGATAAGGTCCCCTCTTACTTCTCAAGGCTAATCAGGCCCAACTTCCCCAGCCTGTCCTCAAAGTGAAGGAGCCTTTCCTCAAATACAGGAGATGGGAAGACAGTGGGATCCAGTATACAGCATAAACTTTTGTTTATTCATGGTATAGTTAAAATGAAATTACTGTGGTTTCATCATCTGTTTTTCCCATATTGTGTGTGTGAGGGGGAAAAAAAACACCTTTATGGATGAGAAGCCTGAAGTGTTTTCTAGGTCACTGTTTATAGTGAGAAAGAAACAGAATTTAAGTTGTAGCATCTCAGTGAATGAGATCAAATTAGTACAGGTGTTCTGCAGGGCTTCAGCCTGCCCCAGTCAAGGGGCAAGTTAAATCCCAGCTGTTTCCAGAGAGCAGGAGCAATGAAGGGTATTAATCCATTTTTTAAGGTGTATTTTTAAAAGGCTTTTTGTGGTGCTGAGTCTATGAATCCTAAAATTTACTGTCATCTAAAAATATCCTTTATTTACTGAATGTCATTCCATCTAAAAGACACATTGTTTACTGAAAGTTCCCTTATTGCTGTGTAGTTGTGGAAGGCTTGCTGGGACTCTGAAAACAGCATTCTGTGCCTCACAAGTTGATCCGTCAGGGATGGGGCAGGTTTTCTGCCTGCACACTCACACTGAGGGTGGAAGTCTTGATGAGATATGTCGCTTTGTGAAAAGCACATTGAAATACCCTTTGTGTGCAAGAAAACGTGGACCTCTTAAGATTTCAGAGAAGGCTCTCTGGAGTTATAGAAGGATGAGTTTAGGCACTTGGATATTTGCACTGTTTTTCTCAGATGAAGTCTTTGGACAGAAGGATCAGCCAAGTTTTCCGTGCTGTAAAACTTGTGGTAAGAGTTTAGCTCCTTTGGTTTTTTTAAATTGAAGTCCATCAGCTTGTGGGAGACTTGTTTGTTTATGTTTTTAGTGGTTATTTCCCCTTCTTTCACAGAAAATTGGTTGCATTTTACCTTTCTGGTCTTAGTTTGCACACAAATGCATTTAAAGAATACCTAAGTCTTTGTGGTTGCGTGTTATAAAAGCAGCACATTGTCAGTGCTGGGTGCAGAGCCATCAAGTGTGGAGAACTGATGTGGTTCAGAGAAGGAATATATCTTGCATAAAACATAATAGATATTTTATTTGACACAATTTAGCGTTAACTCAGGAAAGGATTGCTCTTTATGGTGAGTCTTTGAACATTAATTTATATGTTTCCTTATTCTGAGGTTTTATTATCAGTAATTTGAGTCGTTTCATGAACTTACTTTGTCCCTGATCTGGCAAAGGTTTAGAGATATCTTTTAATTTTAAAGCAAGATGACTGTGCACACTGATTGAATAGGTTAAAGCAGAGTTTGTGTCAATTGGGTTTTGCTCAGGGAGCCTAAATGCTTAGGATTTGGCTACTGGGAGGATTTAAGATACCTCATTAACTTAAAGTAATTTACTGGTGACTTTTAGTTATAGGTTCTGTTTTCATTTAAAGAATACAGGAAAAATAACTACTGGAGTTTTAAAGTGCAGGAAAATGAATGCAAGATCTTGTATCCACCATTCACTTTAAAAAGATGCCTAGATGATTTTCTTAGTTTTTGTCTTTAGAAATGAACTTCAGTTCCTTAGTCTCTTTAATTGAGGTCTTAATCTGACCATGTGCATATGTCATGAATGATTGATTCATCTGTCTTATTAAAACGCATACATTTTATGCAGCTTTTATAGTTACTAGTTGGGTTTTTTTTTTCCTTCCTTCTGTGCTCCTTGAAGTTACTTGACTTGGAAAAAAAAAATCTTGAGCAAGGATTTTTGGTGTCTTTGTAGCCTAAAAATGGATCTTAGACTTTGCACATATGTTGTTCAGCTCTGAAGCCTCGAACTGCACCGGTCCTGAGGACATCGTTAAATGAAGCGGCACCTCGGAAGGCATCGTGTGAATTAACAGGGGATGTTGATGCTTTGAGTGACCTCGATTTTTGTTAGGTTTGCTAGTATTTCAAAGCAGCTTTTCAAGGAGGAATTTCTTCTCTCTGCCTTCTCTTCCTCTTTCCTCGAGTCTGCGGTGAAGATGTGAGGCTGGATCTGACATGATTTCCATGGCAGCACACATTAGTTCCCATGGCAACACATTTCACAAACAACCCTACAACTTTACTACAGTGTCAGACAAAAGGAGAAGCCCGACTGTTGGAGCAGGCTGTGATCAAGGTTAAAATTAAAAAGAGGGGGAAGGGAAGAAACAGGGGAAGAGGTTGGGTGAGATAATGACTTCTTCCAATTTGTCCTTTTAAAGTTTTTGCTCCAGGGTAAGCACATCATTTAAAATAATCCCCTAAATTCTCCAGTCCATAATTACTGTGCTACCCAGCTGCATTCCTGCACATGAGTAGGTGAGTGATGAGCTGTCACAAGTCTTTTGTCCCAAGATACTTCTTTAGGCTGGTTTTGGAAGGAAGTGAGGCTTATGGACTAACAATCCTCTGATCCGGTTGTCTCTTTCCTACCGTATCCTCCCCTTGAAGCTTTTGCCCCCATTGATCAGATTATTTGAATTTGACAGAGGGGCCAAAGTTGAGGAGGTAATTAAGTTCCTCTAGGGGTTGTGGAAAGCTGCTCCCTGCTCAGTCCCTGGAAGGAGGCTTTGGGCACTGAGAATTGGAGAATTACAGGCATCTGAGCTAGACTGGTGTAATAGACAGTATATAAAGAGTAGTTCCTTTGGTGGTCTGAAGTCAGGAATGTATTTAATTGTGTGTTTACTGTCTCTCTCTCATGAGATGCTTTTCTAAACCTCCAAGAAAGGGTACTACAGGAGGCTGATTCTCTCAGAAACAGTTATTTCTCTTTCAAGGCAGTGGTACAGGAAAGGCACAAGGGAAAATGTGGAAGGACTGAAAGATGTGAAGCAGCTTTCCATTTTACTTATATTTCAGACCGAATATAATCCACACTTCAGGTTTGCACCATGCAGGCAATAGGCTTGTTGCGTTGTGTGGACTGTCCAGGAACCTAAACTAGTACTGACAACCGAATGTGTGGGCACGAGGTGGAGTTGGGGGGAGAGGACTTGCACTAAAAGGGTGTGGGAGTGTGGGCAAGGATATATTGGTGTAGTTGAGTGCTCTGTTCCATTGTTTGGGCTGTGCTCATCTCCCATGTCCGAGAGATGCCATTCCACATGCGTGGGTGAGATTGCATGGTTGCATTTCTGCCACTGGAAAGGTGGTGGTGTCTTGGGAGAGTCGGTTTCTCAGCTGCCTTAGGGATGATTTTAAAAAGCAAGGAAAGAATGCAAAGGTAGCTTAAAGATTTATATTGATCCTGGATTAGAAGTGCAAGGCTACCACACTACTCTTGCCACTCCAAAGTGATTCCCATCAAACTTAGTACAGTGTGCTGTCTTTGTCTTGCATGGGAGCTTTTATGTGAAGTTGTGAGGGGTTTTTGTTTTCTAGTGTTTTATTTTAAAATATTAGGCTGCATTATAGAGGCAGCTGTACAGGGCTAAATGCAGGAGGGAGCTCTCAAGTGTCAGAGGTATCTCTTGATTAAAAGGAGTACAGATAACCCAGAGCAGTGTTGCTGCAGGTGATGGTGTGGCAAGTGGAAGGCAGTGCCAGCCTGGGGAGCTGCCAGGGTACAGGCAGGTTCTGGGGATGTGGCTTGAGGGTTGGGGCATTGCTGTGCCCAGGGAACAGGATACGGGTCCAGGGGGTCCTGCAGGGCTGGCTCTGTTAATGTATTACAGCTCAGAGCTGACTTACCCCCTGCAGACCTCTGTTTAGCATAAGAAGTAGAGAAGTGTTTTTCTTTCAGCAGGAAAGGAAAACAGTTGTCTTGCAGAATTGTTTTGTTTTGCAGACTCTTGAAAATGATCCTGATTGAAATGATCTATTGAGCAGAGTTGAATGAAATGGTCATAGATGTATATAGCCACAATTTGCTGCCTATCTTTCCATTTTACCTGATTACTATTGCACTAAAAAGTGACTAGAGATTTTTTTTAAGGATCTTGGTTTCTGCAGATCTCCTCAGAAACTCATACTTAGGGGGCTTCACGTTCTGCAAATTAAATCCTCCGAAGTTTCAGGTCAAACAAAGATCCATGCAAACACAAGCCATGTTAAAAGGCTTGCCTGTAGCAATTGTTAACTGTATGACCAGCCTACTCTATGCTTCCATTTTTGATTAAAAGTAATACTTGTGATAAACTACTAAACTTCCAAAATATCAGTATTGATTTCTCTTTTTCTGTAGCTGAGGTGCGGTCTTGAAACACTTAAGAGTGTTGATTTGAAAGTTCAGACATTTAGAGCCCTTTCCTGGTGATTATGTTGTGCCCTGCCCAGACATCCCAGGGGTCTCACTGACATCCCAGGAGGCTCAGTCTTTTCCAGACTGAAAGCCCACAGGATCCATCTTTAGTTGATTGCTGCTTACCTTTCAGCCTCCTTCCTATCCTTAAGATGTCCCAAACCCAGTCAGTGGTTCTCAGGCTTGAATTAGATGTGCAGCAGTGGACAAGCCCATCCATCAGAAGAGTCTTATCTGATTTCCTGTCTCCAGCTATCACCTTGCATGATTTTAAGCTCTTATTCAAAGGCAGGGTGAACTAGGCTCACATCTGGTGTTTTTTTGGTGTTTGACGTGGAAGGTTTGCCGGTATTGTGATTTGAATATGTGTTTGCAGTACCTTTCTGTGAATGCTGCTAATGTCTTGCTTTCTTCTGCTTTTCTTCAGAGTGTTAAAATTGCAGTGTGGGCTCCCTGCTGAAAGAACTACCAACATATCCATCTGAATGAAAACTGTGAATCTTGTTCCATGGGTTATAAAAATAAACTTGTTTCATTGAGCTTTCATGTATCAAGAGATTTGCAAATGTAAAACTGCAATATAAAGGAAATGGATTTTTGAATAATTCTTTAATCTGGTTTTCAGTGGTCAGGATGTTCAGCTGCATTTTTTGTCTTCTCCCTAATCACTTTCATATTAAAGATTAATTGCATATCATAGAGAATCCTTGATTAAGCCAATGAAAAGTGAGAGCACAGATCTGTTCATTAGAAGCAGCGTGAGGAATAATAATGAGCAACTGCCAGGCTTCCTTGTCTGCCTTACAATAGACACAGAGGACACGTATTTATGGGATGTTCCATTTGCTGTTATTAAACAAAAATCATTTACAGTTTTACCAAGAAGCTTCCTCATTAACAAAGCACAATAAATTAATCTGCTCCATACACCTTCAGTGGTGTAAGTTTAACAGGGAAAGGAGTTAATGCTCTCCAAGTGTTTCTGAGGTTTGCCTCTGACTCCAGTAGAATCCAACAAGGCATTTTTATTTTAGACTTTGTCGTTTTGACTAGACTTTCTCTTGTGCTCTGTGCCTCTTTGCAAAGTCTTATTTATTTTGGTTCTGAGGTACTGCATGTGTGTGCCACACCTGTACCCCTGCAGAGCCTGCTTCCCATTGCACAGATAAATGTGTGTGGGGGACTTTACCCCCAAGCACGTTGCTCATGATCTCTTTGCTGGCCTCTGTAGACAAGGAATGTCAAATGGGTTGGATGTAGCAAGGGCAGTGTCAGGAAACACATCAACAGTGTGGGCCATACATGCCAAAATTAATTTAAAATTACATTATAATACCTAATGAAGCAGTTTGAGAATGAGGCTTGAGGCAAAATGATGGTTGAAGGCACTCCTTTGCCTCTAATAGGTGCTGGTGCTGCAGCTGCTGGAGTCCCATTCAGCAGCAACCAGTGGCTGTTCCTTGGTGGGAATGATTTCTTTCTGAATTAGTTTATCCTAAACCTCTGAGCAAGTGTCATGAGGCTGTAATCCCACTTCATATTGTTCATCATCTGCAGCAGTGATTCTGAAACCTCTCAGAAGCAGATGACTGTCAAACCTGAATGTCTTGTGGACCATCTTGCATTCTACCCAAAATTTCAAGAGAAAACTCCATTAGACTGTGAGTGAATTAAGCAGATCTCATCTACCTGACACCAGTCCCTGTAGAAAGGTAGCTTGGGAGCCACTAGCAGAGTGTCATCTCAGTCTCAGATGAACTACAGAATAAAAGGCCTCTGGGTTGGCTTTTCTGTTCCAGTAGATTTGGGGTATTTTTTTCCTGCTTAAGGCTTAGAGTTTCAACAAGTAGAACAGAAGTGTCTGATGCTGAAAAAGGCAGCTGGGTTACTCCTCCTTCAAAGGTCTCTACACTCAGGTCGCTGCAGAATGGGAAGTCTTGTCCTCAGATTCTTCTGATGCTGGTTGTGAACACCTCAGGTGTGAGCCCTGGACCCCATTGCTTTGTATTTGCTGTAGGGAGGATGGCTCGATGTGTGTCAGAATATGTGAAGGTGGTTGGGTACTAAATAAAATTCCAGTAGTTGGAGTCCTTTATTTATCCAGTAGGTGGGCAGCAAAGGTGAGTTTCTGATAGAGAAGATAAATTATCCCTAGAGAGTAAATAGCAACTGCCAAGGCCACTGGTTCCAGAGCTCTGGAAACAGAGGGCTGTTTCATAATTTGAGAGAGACTTGGTGATTAGTCAATGCAGTTTTTTCCATTGATTCTCAAAGAGCAGTTAGAAATAGCTGGTTGTTGAGTAATCTGTGTTTACTCACCTTCTTTTGCTGTCATTGGACTTTATAGATCCCTTTTTAACACTTTTATTTTTCTGCTCCTCCTTCCTGCCTTTTTTGAGCTAACATGGGTAGTTACACCAAAGGGAATAACTAACCTATTTATCTTTAATTTCTCATGAAGTCTCATATTCTCAGGAAGGCAGCGTATTCTAATCACCTTCGTCTTCCAGAATGTCTGCACTGTATTTGAAAAAGATTACAGAAAATAAACTTCAGCCTTGGTAAAAGCTTAAACACAGCTGTTGGCAATAATAAACCTTCCAATTTAATTTACTGCAAAATTTGAACCAAATTGAATTGTGTTATGGCTGATCAAGTTGTCTGGCTCATGTGTGTGTATTTAATTGAACTGTGTGGTTTGACATGTAAATTTTTGTGATGCAGACCAAAGGGATCCCTTGAATTTCAAACTTTGCTTCCTCTTTTATTCACAAAGAGTGGTGGATCCCAAAAGATGTTTCATCTGCTTTCTAAAGGTTTCTAGAATAGGTACTGTGATTGTCACTTCACAGATTTTTTGCCAATATACCCCTAAAGGCATTGTTGCTTTTAAGGAATGATGGAATCTCTGAGCAGTGAGTGACACTGCACAGAGAAGGTTTTGAAAGTCTGGGAAAACTCAGTGTCAAGAGATGAGAGAAATACATGGTTTAAGTGACATCAAGGGAATTCAGCTGGTGATGAAAGTAGCAGGGATTGTATTGCTGCTGCAGGGACTGGCTTGTGAACATACAGGAGTTGGGTTCAATCTGACTTGAAGAAGTTCATGCTGCAGCAGCTTCCTTGGGTGTGGCAGGGATTTGAGTTGCTTAAACAGCAGTAGGAGAAGAGGAAGCAAAGGTATAACACACTAAGGACTGAGATTGTAACAGGTATTTTCATTTATGCTGTAAGGAACAATTTAAATAGTTCCTCAGAAGTTTGCATAGGTATGGCCATTGTGTATATTCCATTCTGGTTTCATCTTGAGGAGCTCAGGGAATGAAAGAAATTTTTTTTTCTCTCTTCATATGTGTGTTTCCATTTTACTGCAGAGAAAAAACCAAAACAAAACAGGCTTTCATGGTGGAGAGGTGAATTTGGTCCTCTTCTGGTCCAGAAAATGTGCACTTTTCACTGTGCATGACAGATAACACATAATTCTGTGAAAGGTTGAATTTTGGCTGAGAAGGGGTGAATAGGCTACAGAACAAGTGGGAAAGGACTGGATAGCCCTTAATGTGGATTTTCTGCCCTTTTTGGGAAAAGAACAAAAATCACCTTCATGGTAGAGACTACTTGAGCTGCTTTACCTTGCTGTAGCTTTGGGCACTGCTGCTCATGTGGGTTGTTTTCCACTCAGGCTTTTGCCTTTCTGTGTTTCCCTGGGTAAGGCTCTGGGCAGGTTCTGAGGCAGAGTTTCTGATCCTGAGCTGAAATTTGCTCCAGGAAAACCAGGAGCAGCTAAGTAGTCCCCTGACTATTTGTCCTGTGTGGGAAGCTCGGGGCCAATGTTCCCATCTTCCTCAAATGGACTCTGGACTCTTTCCCCACCCCATTCTTCATGGAAAATGTTTGACACTAACCAATGAAACGGGATTTATTGTTGTTTGTACAGTTCAGACCCATATTCTGTTTCCTTTGACTTGCTCATGGTGTTCTGGTAGAGCAAGTCATTATTGCAACATCTACTGTGTCTTTACTTTTCTGAGCTTCTTTCCTGTGGATCAGCCCAGAATATACAGCTTGTTTTGTTCTGTTTGGGCTGTGCACATCTTTGTACACTACAGGAGCAGGTAGAAAGGATAATCTGAATTGATTCTACCTTTTAGTGGTTGACAAGAGGTTTTTTTATTTTCTTTTATCTTTTTAGCCAAAGGAATGCACAATGAGAGCTTTTCTCTGTGACTGAAAGCAGAGTTTTCACTGGTACTTTTTGGGGCACGGCCAGAACAAGAGGACAGTCCTTTCTGGAGAACCCCAGACATGACTGTCCCCAGTCTCCCTCTCTCTGTCTCCCCCTCCCATCCTCCCCTCCTCTCTCCCCGCTCCCAGAGGTGAAAAAACAGTGCCTTTAAGGTCAAGGGAAGACATCTGGGGGCAAAAAAGATTCGTAGTGGCTAAAAGACCTCATACAGATTCCTGTTCTATCCAATCACAAAGCATCTAAGAGACTATTTAAAAATTAAGTATAAATGAGAGATAACAAAAGGCAGAGAGGTAAAATAAGGGACGATATTAGCAAGGTTGCATGCAATCATTAATTTAGGAATAGAGAGCTGGAATTTTCATTTGAGTTTACTTTTCTGAAAATTTAGTGTCTCCAACATATATTCCTCAAGAAGACTTTAGGAGGATGGGGGGAAATACTGTGTTTTCTGACCTGCTGTAGTTTGTTTTATCCAGATCAAAACATTTTGGCCTCGGAGTCTTGTTTTCTTGTGTACGTTTCTTAGTCATATTGCTTATATTGTACCATATGTGGAAGAGAAAATAGAAACTTTTAAGGAAGTCAACAAACCCAGAGACTTGCATTCAAGGCTGGAGAGGTTCAGGAGAACTATAGAAAGGGTCTGTTTTGTGAGGATTTAAGAAGAGGGAGAGGTACAACCCAGCTACTTGTTTGCTTGGCATAAACAACAGGCAAAGCACAGGAATTATGCAAAGTGATAAAAACACCTGTAAGGAAGCGTAACATAAGGAAAGCTAACCCATGTAGGATTTGACTTGTAGGGAAAATAAAATTATGTCAAACTGGCCTTTTTTCTTTTTTGCTTTGACATTTTAAACCTGGTTAGGAAAAGTTATACAATTGATATAATACACCAAGACTGCTATGAGACATTTCTCTTGCTGCTGTACAACATTTTGATTGAGACACTGGGTTTGATACAGAATCAATGTGACATCTTAAATAGATACAAACTGCATAACTGATGTCTCCCACTGTAATGGTAAACAGGAGACAGCACTGCTGACATAAAGAAGGCTTCCACTTCTTCCTGTGCTGTGTCCTGTTCGTGTGCCCTCAGGGCAGGGAGGTTTTTCAAGGAAGAATTTGGAGAAGGAGAAGGAGTTCACAAAGAGCAGTGATGAACTAGACATGCCGGAACCCACTTAATCTGTTGAGACATTTCCCTTATTAAAGAGAACTTGGGTGATGGCTTGATGATCATCTCAAATGTCTACAGAGGAAATAGAAATTTGACTACTGAAGCAAAGGTATAACGCACTAAGGACTGAGATTGTAACAGGTATTTTCATTTATGCTGTAAGGAACAATTTCAATAATTCCTCAGAAGTCTGCATGCATTTTGCCACATCTGAGGTCTTAGTCCTTTTTGTATGTTTTTCTAAAATGCACACTCAGAGGAGGCTGAAGGAATTGATTTCAAATAACGCCCTGCCATCCGTTTTGGGGAGAGAAGCTGGCCCTGTTTCCCTGGGTGAGCCCTGATTTTTCACCCGAACTACCCCCCAAGAGACCACCCATTTTTCCTGTGCTCTGAGTGCAGTGAGGTGGGACCACCAGCCCTTGGGGGGAGAAAAAGGTCAGGAGATGCTGTTGGGAGGCTTTGTGGCCTCAGGGCCTGTTTAGACCCAGTTCAATTTAATGTCAAAACAGCTTAAATTAAGACTTTTCTATTTAGTCCAAATGCTCAGGCATTCAACTGGGGAATAGTGAAACATTTTGTATCTGCAACCAGTGCTTTCTAAATGCTTTACTCTGCTAAAAATGCTGATATTTTGAGGTTTTGTCCTAATTAGAGATGAAAGCAAATGTCAAAACTGAGATGTTCTGAGGGAGTGTTAGTCCTGTGCTTTATTCACTTCTACACTAAAGTTCACCTTAACAGCTAGAATTGCTCCTGAGCTTCTACATGTCTTTAAGCACTAGACTTCAGCTAGGCTACTTAAAATTAAGCATGTACTTAATGACAGTGCTGGACTGGGCTTGATTTCAGATAGTGAGTTGCTGCCCTCTCTGTGCACATGCAAGTCTGATGAGGAGCAGCTGAGGGAGCTGGGATTTTTCAGCCTGGAGAAAAGGTGGCTCAGGGGAGACCTTATCACTCTGCAAGTACCTGAGAGGAGGTTGTGGCAACTGGGGAGTCAGTCTCTTTTCCTGAGTAACAAGTGACACAGTGAGAGGAAATGGCCTCAAGATGCACCAAGGGAGGTTTTGAAGGGATATTAGGAAAAATTTCTTCGCTGACAGGGTTGTCAAGCACTGGGACATGCTGCCCAGGGGAGTGGTGGAATTGCCATCCCTGGAGGTATTTAACAGACGTGTAGATGTGGCATTTAGGGACACAGTTTAGTGGTGGACTTGGCAATGCCAAGGGAACAGTTTGACTTGATGATCTTCAAGGTCTTTTCAAAGCTAAGTGATTCTGTGCTTGCCTGTGTGAGAGGGCTGAGAGGACAGGTGAGGCAGTGGCATGTTGGGATGGGTAGGAAAGCGCCAGTGAGTGTGACATAACACTGAAGGCAGTGCACTTGCTCACCACGGAATGTAAAAGTGTGCAGAGTGGGTGAGCAGCTCAGGAGGCTGAGACAATTCTGGCTGTCCCTGGAGGAGAATAAGGGGCTGTGCTGTGCAGAGGCTGTTGGGTGCAGTAGCCAGGGCTGGTGCTGTGGCTGCAGCTCAGGATGGCCTTGTCTCAGCATCCTGGGCTTGCATGGCTGAGCTCCCACCGGGATGTTGTCCTGAACTGTGCTGTGTGTGAGCTGGGCACCAAGTGGGAGGTGTGATGCACCAGGATCAGTGGGTTGAAAAGGCACCAGTTAGTGCTGGTGAGCTGGTGATAGCTTACATAATACTTCTTCATGGGCACTTTAATATTTAATGTTTGCTATAGCATAAATGGAGCTTGCAGGCAGCTGTACATGAGCTGCATGAATTTTTAAGAGGGGTGGTGGTGGGGGGGAAGATTGGGAGGCAGGAACGTCACAGAGGCTTCCTAATTGGCACATACCCCAGTAGAAACTGAAATGTGAAAATTAAGTGACTGCCCTAATTATCGGAGGCTCCCAGGAATACGTTGTGCTGGGAGATATTCCTTTTCATTTCATGCACTGCTTTAAAAATAAGAGTTGTGCAGAGCTTAACGAGGCTTTTAATTAAAAGTCTGTGCCCACACAGCAACTTCTCGCTGTGGCACTGGCTGAGGAAGGGAGCCGCCAGGGGTGGAAACGATGCTTTGTGTCCACAAAAGATGGAGCTAATAAGCCATTTGATAACCACTGGCTCCTAAATGGCTTTTGCTACAGTGACCTGAGGTCCGACTCTGAGTGGTAGGTTGCTTGTAAGGCTGAATACTTCTGGGTGCTGCTGGCCAGGAGCTGCCTTTGCCCTCCCAACTCCCCTGCGAGTACACAGTGAAGGATGTGCACCTCCCACTGTCCTGGGTGCCCTGAGCTCTGAGGGCTCAATCCCCAGCCCAGCCCAGAAGGGAAAAGTTGTAATCCTTTAAGGCTGGTAAGGTGTGAAAGAAGACAGGTAAGTTGTAGTGATGGACAAGCGTGCCGGCGTGTTAGTCAGATGGACAGTACCACAGCAAGGTAATAATTTATAACAGACAGGAGGATAGGCTCAGAGTGTATGAATTCTGTTTTTAGTAGCTGTGATGTTTCTCTAGACTTCCAAAATTTGCCACTTAGAGGCAAGGGTGCACCATGTATTAAGGCAGGGTACATAACCTGGATAAATGGATAGCTTTTCTGTTGCCTCTGTGATATAAAAGCCTGATTGCAATGCCCTGTTCTGCCCAGTCTTTGAGTATCCAGTACAAACACTGCTCTTCAGAGTAGGGTCTTTTGAATGACTGGCTTAAGAGCACTGTCACCAACATCAGAGAAATTTTATATGTTTACTTTTCTGGGAGGACTGTTTTGTAAAATCCAGAGTGCTTTTTGAGAAATGTTATGTTTTTAATGGGACAACAAACACATATTTCTACATGTATTCATACAATGTATGTATGCTTAATAACTGTATATTAGAGATGTTGAAAACCAGTAATTTTGTGGTCCTATTTACAGGCAGAAGTGTCTGGCTGTGTAATCAAAATAAATACATTTTCGATTTATTTCTTATTTTTGCCAAAAACTGCTTCAAGGAATTGAATCTGGAAATACCTAGGGAGTGGAGCTCGGTTTCGTAAGTCCAACTTACTTTAGTTCAAGGTTAGAGCAATTGAAAACCCTCTGTATGATAAGAAGCTTGAGTAAGTTTAATAATAGATATTGTGATAAGCATGGTGTGTAGTAGTGAAGCTACTTCAGTGAAGAGCAGCTCTATTGGATCAGATAGAAAGGTGCCCCTTGTGCAGCTCCTGTCTCATGAGCCACTGAGATCTGTTTACTTAATGAAAGGCAGGAACATCACAGGTCCTTTGCCAGTACTCTGTGGTTCAAGAACTTCATGTCTGTACTGGTTAACAACTCTTAGGGGCTTTTTATTAATTTGTTAAAATATAGTTGCATTTTCTCCTCTATCCCTCTTAACTTTTTTCTTCCTCTTACCACCAAATTTCTCGTGAAAATGAAGTTTCTATCCAGAGGCATATCTTTGAAATTGCAATTTCTGCCTGTCAGATGTGATGCTGTGATACTGCTCCAGTTCCAACAGCTATGATTTGCTGGTTTTGGGGGGAAAAAAATGAAAATGGTTTCAATTAGTTTGGGATGTTTCTTTGGAAGAATGAAAACAGGAACAGAAGACTTAATATACTCACCCGAGCTGTCTAAATCTCTGTAAATGGTATGGCCAAACCCACTCTGAGTAATCAAGGCTAGAGCGATGTCCTTAATCTGGTTACCGCACACTCTAATTGAGTAAGTAATCAACCTGAAACATCTTGCCCTGAGCATGAGCCTCAGACTCCCACGGAGTGTAAATGTCACAGGGAGTCTGGTGACTGATAGCACTGTGGGCAGTACCTCTACATGATTGGCTCTCTGAGTTTTGCAGCAATCTGACACGGAGCTCTTGGCACCCAAATTTGTCTGTTACAAATATCGCTTTGACTGAGAAAATGCTTGGAGTGTTGGGGGTGCCCAGACTACTTCTCCCTCTTCTCCCTTTCCTGAGAGGATCTATTGAGCTGATAGGAAGGTAGGGAAAATTTATCTCGGGAAGAGGCTGGCAAAGGTCCATGGAGGATGAGGTAGTGTGTAAGGGTATGACTGTTACCTGCAGGCAGAGGAGAAAGCTGCATTCAGTCTGTGAGGTGTAATAAATATGGCTGTTGGACACTCATTTGCCTCTCCAGGTTATCACTAGAAAGTATCTGATTGTGTTGGCAATTTCATCCATTGCTTTTTAGAGTTGGGAAAGATTGTTCCATCAATGATATTTGTCAAATGGGTGTCCAATTACTTCTTAAGCCAAGCACTTAAAGAAGTTTTGTTTTTCAGCGTGGACTAAATGCTGTAAAACGGTTTGTAAAGACACAGGTTTTGTGCACCAGACATTCATATCATGATACTCAGTCCCTCACGCACAAATTTCTCTTCCCTAAGGTATTTTATTACATCTGAATTCCTGCCCTTTTCCCTCCCTGCCTGGTAAGAGGTAACTGCCCTAATGGCAGCCCACAGGTTTCACCTGCCCAGAGCTGTGACTGCCCTTGTTTCCAGGGAGGGCTTGCCTAATGTGTGTGTGCAGGCTGCACTGGGACCCACACTGCTGCTTTGGGACACCTTAAACCCACTGGTCACATGGCAGTAGTTGGGAATGTGGGCTGAGGTAGCGTGTTGTGACCTGGGATGCACCCTCTTAGTGAGCTGAAGGGCTGGAAATGTGAGCCATGGGTTTGGGTAGCAGCTTTGTCATTGTCCTGAGAGATCTGGCTGGCTTTGCAGTTGTATTTTAAAGAACAGAGCAAAGCTTTCTCTGTTTCAAGAATGACCTTTCCCCTTGCAGTGGGGGGTGAAAGATTTCACATGTTGCAAGTTAAAAGCTCTTATGGATTTCCTGCATTCCAACAGTAAAGGGGAGGCTGTGAATCACTGTGGGGCATCACTAAGTTTTTCTTGATAAAGGAGCTCCACCTGAGGTTCCTTGTTCACAAAGATCAGTGTTATTTGCACAGCATCAAAATTGAGTTAGTCCGCTGCAGTGAGACAAGAGCAGACTGTAATATAAGGGTTTTTTCCTCTACAAGTCCTAGAAATAACATTGGCTGTGACAGTAGAGACTGCCAATGTCTAAAAGTACTGTATTTCAGCTCTGTGTTCACTGCATTGCCCAGGCTTTCAGTTTTCCCATAATTATTACCCACACAACATTTGGCAACCAAGCGTCTCATTTACTTGGTTATTCTGTGTATTTTAAAGGTTCTGTTTTGGTTTTCTAACAAATATCGTCTTTTAAAACACCAAATAAAAAGATTCGGTGCCCCTTAAAATAGATTTAAAGAAACAGCAGGCAAGGTAAGCCTGTCCTGGAGGTGGCTCAAGTTACAAGCTGGAGATGTTCCCAGGTTTTTTTGCCTGTATTTTGAGAAGTGAAGTTTGCAGATGTTGTCTTGCCTGATCTAGATGCTGGTTTTCTGTTAATGTGGAAGTCAAGCACCTGGAAAATGAGGGTTAGAAGAAGGGAAACAACCACCCAAACCAAAAAGGTGGAGGTTCTGCTGTAAGCTTGAAGATGATCTAGTGATTCCAGTGTGGTGCTTGATGCTTTAGGGGGAAATCGGAGTCATGACAAGACAAGGGGAAGGTCCATTTTCTCAAGAATCAGATATTAAAAATCAAATTGATTTAAGGTTGTGTAACCAAAGCTTTATACTCATTTCCCTGCTAGTCATGTGTTTATGCCATGTGACAAAAGCATTGGGGTTCTGTTACTGAAGGTTGAATGTTAGCAAATGTCTCTGGTATTACTGAGAAAATTAAGATAAGTCATACAACAGATTCAAATAGAATGAATGTTTTGAAAACTATCAGGAGAGCTGGTGTTTGTGTAACTGAGTGAGAAAACATGAGAGTATATAAAGTCTCAGTTTCACAACTCAGGTGTGTAAATGCGTTCATTATACAAAATCTCGGTGTCAAAAATAAGTTAAGCTCCGACAAACCTAATTTGGCTGTGTTCAGGCTCAATTATTCCCTGTATGTAATTCAGTGCCACTTAGGCCTTACCGAGAGATGTGTGCAATATTGCAAACCTTGTCAGATTTGGGCTCGTGGGATTGAATTTACTAAATCCAGTTGCTCATAGAGCCATTGCAAAACCTAAACAGGAACTGGTGTCTCCTGTTAGGTTTACTTTTTGCCCATTAAATTCTCTTCTGTGCCAAAAGCCAAGTGTTAACACAGACCTGTTAGTGGAAACAGGCTTAATTCCTGGTATGAATCAAAACAGAGTGTTTTTTGTGGGGGTTGTTCTCTCATGTACAGCATTACCCCTAACAGAGGAGCAGCAATTTGACTATGTAGACTGTTCAAACATGGTCTCATGTATGCTTTGATTTGTGCTGCTCATATTCATGGCAGATTCGAGGTGTTCTGATGACAGATGGGCTTACAAGGATAAAGTGGATTCTTGCCTTGTTGCAAAGACAGAGCTGCTTCAGGGTTACACTCAAAACGAGTGTTTGCCTTTGATCTGCATGCATGACATCTGCTGATGTTAGTGTATGTCTGATGCAAAGGCTCAGGGTAGGTGTATCAACATGCCAAATGTTCATAACTGGCCTGTCCAGATCATTGGGTTTTTTTTAAAAAATAGCAAATTAACTGAATAATAAAGTAAAATGAAAACCAAAAAACTCGAGATTGTCAAATATAAAGTGTCTCCCTTTTCTCTAAAAATCCCTTTTCACTCAGTCCAAACAAAAACATACAGCCCTGTGTTTCAGCAGCTGCTTAGAAAATAAAGGAAGGAAATTCCTGCATTCACAAAATCACCAGTGGTGATGGCCCCTTTTTTCTTGGAGTTTGTTGCTTGATGTTGTCACCTGGGAGGTACAAACTTGGATTTGCTTCCCCTATTTCCTGAGGGATTATTTAATTTTGTATGTCACATTAGACACTTGAACCACAAAGCTGAGAACTAATCTGAAGCTCGGGAGTCCTCACAAACCCCTCTGCCTAAATTTCATATAAATAACTAAAATTTGATCGGAGCAGAAACAGAAATGAAGGATTTTGCTTGGCAAGTGAGCATCCTTACAGGTGATGCTGAGAGCCAGACTCATGCTCTTGCTTTTTATTTATATTGATATGTAGGTATTTTATCTGTAGTGGAACAGCTTTGTCCAGTTACTGAGAAGGCCTCACTGGTAACATGAAGTGTGTTTGTGGCTGAATATCCCCCTGACTGGAAGAGGGAACTGAAAACCAAGTGCCAGAGCCAGAGAGCTGTTGGGAGAACTGCAGCCACCCCCCAGCAGCAGTTCTGTGAGCCAGGGTTCCTCTTCCATCCCCACAGAGAGCAGCTGGAAGGATGTGGGTCAGGTTCTCATAATGCTGGGGGATGTACATTTTGGATACACTCCTCAGAGCAGCTGCTGGTTGAGTGGAGGCCAACCATCTCCTGTTCATCATTCCTCTAAGCAAACACGAGCTCTATTAGTAATACATTAGTGCTTTAGCAGCAAAATGGATGTTAATTGCTACTCTGGTCTCCTATACTGTTGCTCTTTACTTACAAGGCAGGTTGAGCCAGGAGACACTGAGAGCTGTGAAGAGGACATTCAAGTGACAGTGAAACTGTCTGGTTTGGTAGTTATAATGCAGAGGGCTTCCCAAAATGCAGCACGTGAAGTTTTAAGACCAGTAGGGATGCTATGAGATCATCCAGTGTAAGTCATAGCTCCTCCAGTGTTTACTCTAGCCTGCCCCTTATCCGGTGTTGTTATTTATTATCAGCTCTGTTGGTTCATTCTCTGAACATGCTGATGGTGTCTGTCATAGCTGTGCAATTTAAAAGTTGTAGTATTTTGGAGGTTTAAGAGGAAAACCTGCCTTGGGCCAGGTGAGTTTACAGCATTTTGACCAACTAGAAAGTGTCAGTTTTGCTGTAAAACCAAAGTGTGTTTGTACACGGTGAGTGGTGAGAGAATTTCTAGAAAGTATAGCTAAGTTTCTCACCAGTCACAGTGAATATAGAAGTACCTTTTAAGAAACATGAATCTCCTAACAGATCCGTGTGGGTTTTTCAGCTGTGCAGACCATCTACCTTTTTTGCCACGTTGAAAGAGGGGTGTAACTAAAGCAGGAGCAGGTCTGCACACTCCTGTCCTTTTTCTGTCTGTCATATGCAGTGGTCCAGGGCAGCAGAGACCCCATAACTTGTTATGGACTGGGCTTCAGCTAAGAGTAAGCTTTAAGGATTTCTTGCTGGGAGGAGAGGTGAATTTGGCAGTGGGGCTGTTCCATGGTCTCCCATTAGCTTGACAGTCTCACACTATGACAGGGTCCTGACTGCCCCACTGCTTGAAGTCTTGAATTGGATTTCTCAAGGGGTTCAAGGAGAGTCACTTAATGGGTAGGAGAGCTGCCGGGAATGGTGCTTGTGCAGGGAAGGTCTCCTGCAGTGCTGCTCAGGCTGGTTGCTCTCCGAGCCACAGGTGTCTTTGCTGGCTGTGCTTTAGGAGCCAAAGGGATTTATATTCTAAATTCGATTGCTCAGCTGAGGGCTGGGGCCTTTCCTCTGAAATATTGGGGTAATGAAGTGGCTGTTCAGCACCCTCACGCTGAGGATTAGGAGATTATCACGTGAGAGCTACTGCCACAGCCAAGGAAGCCTTTGGAGAAAACAGCTTTTTATATTATTCTGAAGGGACAAAAATGTTGCTGCCTTCTCTGCACCAAGAGAGAAAGCCACCAGACAGCTAAAATTTTTAAGCTAGTGGATGGTTTCTGACTTAGAGCTGGTGCTTTGTACAGCCCTGTCAGGAAGCAGGAGGTTATGTGGTACAAACAGATGTCTCTGTGCAGAAGACTGTAGTTCTGTTTGGGTTTTTTTAATTAAATAAGCTGCTTCCTGCCCTACCAGCAGACAATGAGACATTTTGGCACATCAGTTCTGTGTGAAACAAGACAAAGCAGTGAAGGATGTGGTCCATAAAGGGTTACCAAAATGTCACTCTTCCTAATTATGTTGTCCTTCTACTTCTCTCACCGTTTGCCCAGTAAAAACTCTTCCCCATGGTTGTGTGCCCATGCTGGTGTGTCACTCTGGTTTGGTACCTCCTGCATGATTAGGAGGGTGAGAGTGGTATTGAATACTCTAATCACCTCAGCTATTCAGGCTCCAAGTGGAGTTAGACACCTGCATTTGCTCAGGCTTTGTGCTCGTGTGGTTTTACAGGATCCCCTCAGTGTGTTTGACATGGGGCAACATGAAAATGTCCAGTCAGTTCTTAGCCTCTTGCTTGATATCAGCCCTTCTCCAGTGGGGCAGGCAGCCTGCAGAGTCTCACAGCTTTAATACTGAATAAATAGTGAAGATAGAACATAAACATTGTCTTTGAGGCTTCTCTGCTTTAGATACAGCATCCAGTGGATGTTTCATAAGGGTAAGAGCTTGAATGTCTCAGTGTTTGAAAGTTTTGAACTGGACCTGATTTTTGAAGCTTTTTTTCCTTTCTGTTGTGTATGTCCATATCTATATGTGCATGTATCGATATATAGTACAGATAGATTAACTGTTGAAGCTATTGAAGAAATTTTAGTTCTTTAAGGGAATTCCTTCACAGTAGCTTGAAAGCTGTAACTGGCACATTGCAGTTTATGCTTTTATTATAAAGAAAACACTGCTGCTTTGGCCACATTAACTGTTTTTCTTAAGACAAGTTATTTAAAGGTACAAATAGGAGCTATTTGGGCTCATTTTAAACTGAAAATCAAATGAATCAGTCATGAAAATAACCCCATAGTTTATCTCGCCCATCTCAGAGCCAGACTGAGATGTTTTTCTTCCCTGCTACCACCTTATTACTAGAGGATATGTTATAGTGCTTTATCTAGCTTAGAAAGCTGCAGGATATTCTGCTGCACTGTTTATTTTCCATCTGAAGTACTAACTTACCCATGTGAATTTTATCACATAGGCAGGTGTCAAAGACCATGGATCAAGTCTTTACTCCTGTTGCTTTCAAGGGACTTTAGGTCAGGCTCCCTAAGAGTCTTGAGCTGGACACTAACTGTGTGTGACACCTTTAGTGCTTGAGTAACTGCACAGAGAGAGAGATCCCCAGAAGGTCACAAGGATTTAGGACTTCTGAGAAACCTGACATGGATGTGAGCAAGCCTACCATTAAGGCTGAGTTTGTGCACTTCACAGCATCAGCACCCAGAGGCACAGGGGGCCTCTGTTACAAACATCTGCAGACTGAGGAAATGTGTTTGTTGCCCCTCAGCTGGATTTGTAATAAGCATGTTAAATAACACTGAATAAATACCCCTCCTTTTGGTATCCTTGTGGACACTTTCTCACAAATGTGTTCATGTAGCAGTGACTGAGTGGTTTGTTCTTTTCTGAACAACTTTGAGTTCTTGTTTGGTTGTTTGTGGGATTTGTTTGGTTGGTTGGTTTGATTTGGGGTTTTTTTATGCCTTGTGTTTTGTCCTTGCTACATTTCTTTTGTGTGGGAACTTCATAATTCCTTGCAAAGTGGGGGTCATGCGCTTTGGGGCATCTTCCCTGTAAAATGCAGGATGCACAGCTTCGAGTAATGAAGGCAATTTGTCCTTTTCAAAACTATCCCAGCAAGGAAAGTTACGTGAAGGGCACGGCTGATCACTGGAACAATGTTTTTCTTACAGTGCATCCTTACATAGTGTAAGGTGATGATCAAAACATCTGTTGTGTGAGGTACAAGAGCAGAAAGCAGAGAGTGATTTTTTTTTTTTTTCCCATTCATCTTCCAGATTGTCTTCGTGCCATTGCTTGAAATAGGCCTTTAGGATTGTTTTGGGGGCATTTGGACATCAGTTAAGGCACAATGGGGAAATGAGCTTTGATGACCAACTCAGCCAGCCAAGGTCGCTGGAAAACCAGTACCTACTGAAACAATTCAGACTGGATGACTTCAGGAGATCCAGCCTGGGTTCACCTGGGAACCTCATGGCATAGGAAGGTGTGAGAATGTCTGAGCTCCCTGTAGGTGGGTGAGTGTGATTTGGAAGTGGTTTGTTCATGTTACTTCCAGCACAGGTCGGTATCCACACTTCATTGCTTGGATGACTTATCTTTGTGCCTCATTGCACTGTGTGCTTTGTACAGAGGCTGCTGTTATCCCAATTTATCCTGGTTTTTAGGCTGCTCCACTTTTTGGTCATCTGTGTAAGTTAAACTTCATGTCACTACTCTTCATATGGTGCTTCAAATAGCAGACTTGGTCACTGAAGCTGCTGTCCTCAGAGCAAACTATGGAAAATGGCCTGGATTCACAGCAGAGGCATGGCAAGAGCTTGCCTTTTAAAGAAACACTTGTGTGAAGTGCCTCAGTGTTCTGGAAGGATCTCTGGAACCTGTCTTTGACACAGCATCCATTCCATCTCAAGGAAAGACCAAATTACCTGGATACTGACTGGTGCTTATTACTGTGTGCAGCCAGGCCTTCTGCAGGGATTTGGGAATTCAGTTTTACTGGAGGTCAAGGAGAGCAGTGTGTAAATCTGCCCCAGGGTCACTGTGCTAGTGGCTGGAAGTTTTAACTCCTGCACAAAGAAATGAAAAATTAATAAATCTGTTGAGAAACAACTACATACAGTAAATCATGCGTGTGAATGTGCTGCCACCTTGGGCAGGTTTGAGGCTGAGAGAATGCTATGGAGGTAGTGGTTGTAGTTTTCTTCTGGTGAAGATATCCACTGAAATTACCTGAATGGGGAAAGGAGAAAGATGAAGACTGGGGACTTTGAGGAATGAAAAACTATACCTGCTTTTCTTAATTTAATACTGAAGGAATAACTTACTTTTCTGAGGATGGTCTCTAAAATGCAAGGGTATCTGTTTCCTTCAGGTTATTGTTCCATATTGTTCTCTGTCACACAGCAAGCAGTACTTTATCACTTGAATTTAAAATGTGAGGCTAGTGGCCCTGTGGCATGAGAGATTTCTCCTTGTAGTGTGTGATTCTGTAATGGTTGTCTCTTTGGGACTTTCCTCCCTAAAGGTTCTCATTTTTGTGAATTTGGGACCTTGCCGAACCCCCTGCAGAAAGCAGTCAGGTCCCCACTGCTCTGTCAGTCTTGAAGGGATGCAAAGGAGTTGCCATCACTTGTACAGTCAGTACAGAGATGAACATCTCCAGCTCTCCACCTTCCACAACTCATTCTTCTGAAGCAGGAGGAATTGGTGTGCAGCATCTTTAGACATCAAATGATTGACAATTAACAGATCATCACAGTTCAAAGAGTACTCCTTTTCCTTGGAAGACCTCAACCAGGTCTTTCAGTGTTGGGATGGGGATTAAAGGCTTGGCACAGACACACCTACTTTCTTCTGAGCATAAGGTGTGAATTTTAGAGGCGAGAAGAGAACAGAGGCAGTAAATTTTGCCACTCTATCCTACATAGATCATGAACTGTAGTACAGCAGTTTTCTGTCACATCCAAGCTGTACCTGTCTGAGTTGGTGAGGTGAGAAGTGTGCATGCTGTTACCATGCCTTTTCCTCAGATCCTTTAAAGCTGTTTTGAAAATAACTCTTTCAGTGAAGAAAGCAGGAAGGGCTGTGATTACAGAAAGGTGCAGGGCACAGATCAGCTATTCTTCTGGGGGCTCCTTAGAGCTGAGAAGAGGTCTGGGCCAATGCTGGTACAGGCTTAGGTTCTAGTCATCTCTTCTCACCAGCCAGCTGATCTGGCTGTCCACGGGGTGCAGAGGTGATCCCTTCAGGGATGGTGGGAAGTAGCACAGGGGTCTCTGCTCTGTGTGTAGCAGGAGCTGCTGCGTTCCTTGGGCACGCTTGTCAGAGCTCACTCTGGAGTTGTACAGAGCACAGGCACAGCTTGGGGGGTGTCAAACTGTGTGTGTGGAGGTGGGGGGAAGAAAAACAACAGGGAGGACAAAAAAAGCTCCATTCTTTCATATCACTTTCTAAATAATTGCCTGGATCTCAGCATGACTTGCTTTCACATCAAATTTCAAGTAAAACCTGGGTTTGTGTTTTTCTACTGCTATTTCTGCCGCCTCCATGATTTGTAGGAGGCACTTAAAAAAAGTTCACATTAGTGTTCTCATATTACTTTCTGGCCCCCTGTTGTGACAGTTCCTCAAAATAATGGCTTGTCTGTGATGTTCAGAGTGAATTCTTTGGTGAGGTGTGCACAGAAACGTTTTGTTGTTGTGGAAGGTGAGTTCAGTGTCTGGAGCAATATAATCAGGGACGTTCTCTCTAGTTCAGAGACTGAGTTAAATTCTGCCTAGCCTTAGTCTGTATTGTTTTAGCTCCATCCTTTAGGGCTCACTTACCAGTTAGGTAATTTCCTTACTCACACTATCTGGACAAAGTATTGCCATTTCTTCGTTGTGAAAAAGTACTGTGGGCCAAGTCACTGTTGGAGTTGACGGGAGTGGAGAAGAAAAAAAGGCTGAACCCAAAGCCCTGTGCTGCATTTTGACATGAAGCCAACAGAAATGGAGCTGTGTCATAAGGCACACAGTTTCTCTAGGCCCTAAGTTGTTGGTCTGCTTGTTCTATTTTTGGAAGCTTTAAATCAGCCCTGAAGAGGTGCAGCCCCTTGCCTTTTGATGGCCCATAAAGCAGAACCTTGGCTGTGTGCCGGGGGCAGGAGCAAAGCTAAAGGTGCTCTGTGCTCCTCCAGGCCCCAGTGATTGATGCTGTAAGTGTGCCGGATAAATAACTTTACCAGGGCTGGTCTCTTAGGCTGCACTCAGATTTCCCATGTTACTGTGAGATACTGAGAGCTGTTCCTTCAGTAGTTTCCTGGGGCTGCTTTTTAACCAGGTCAGAGTCAGCTTGCAAAGTGTCTGATTTTTGTCTTGCCCCGATGCCATGGTGGTAGCAACGAGGAGGGGGGTGTAACAAGAGCAAGTCAGTGGGTTTTATCACTCTCTGTTCTTTGTATCTTTCTAAACTGTGGGTCCTGTTACTTTGCACAACTTTGAGAAATTCGTAAAGTCACCAGTTTGTGTTTTCACTTCTGGGCTACTCCTCCTTTCCCCGGAGATATGAAAATTGCTGCCTTGTATTTCAAGGAAAAGAAGGATAGCAGTGAAGCTAATCTAAGGGTTCTGTGTGTGTGAGAAAGTAATTTTTCTGATGCCTGAAAGTTGTAATTTTAAGAAAAAGGAAAGCTCAGTATTTGTAACAGCTGACATTTAAATTGGTGGTAGCCTAATTTATCTAATCGGCTTTAAACACATGGTGAACCTAGGCCAAATTAATTTCTGCAACTTTATTAAACTCAAGAGTACTTAGGAGGAGATGCCTTTGCCTTCTTTTCTTTTTTGACCATTATATTTTATTTTTTAACTTGTCTGTGTTGTTTTTAGAGGAGAAATACATTCAGTTTGTGTTATTCTGTGGGAAAAGGAAGGTTTGGGAGCTTTGTAACCTCTGTTTCAGGAAGCAGATGTGGAAATCCTGGTTTCATTTTACACGGGATGATTGGCTGCTTTCCCTTCACAAATGGTGGCTCTTGGGTAGAGACTCAGTAGGTAGAGACTGATTTAGTCAGAGACAATTTAAGAGGAGAACTGGGAACTTTGACAAGAGCTGCCCTCCCCAAGTGCATTCTCCAGCTCTGCCTGAGAAGCAAAAAGAAAGACCTGACACCCAAAACAGAGAAAACAAAAGCAGCAGTGAAAATCCAGCATGAAATTAAACAAACCCAGCCCTGGATCAATACTGTACGTAGAGAGGGGAGGCTTCCTGTGGGAGGGGAGTGCCTTTGTGTTGGTGCAGCACGGCACAGAGGGTGGTGTGCCAGCTGCTGCTGATCAGAGGGATTCTTCAGTCCTGGAGGATCTCTTTGAAAGCCGCTTCCATGTGCTTTGTGCCCAATTCCTAAGAAGCTGGAAGATGGGATACATTATTTATGGGAATTCCCCGTGCCCTGTGACTGTTCAGGCAGAATGGAGACGGTTCATTGCAGGGCACGTTGGCTGTGGCTCAGTTTGGTGTTAACCATTTCTACCTGGTCTGTAGGAATCTGGACGGCAGGCCAGGGACTGTGACATATAATGTGTTCTGTAAGACGCATTTAAGACCAAGAAGAAGCCACCATTAAAGATTTTATGGAAGAATAAGCTGTTTCCCCAGTCCCAGGTAAATGATTGGTGGCTGTCAAGGCACTTGTAGGTGACATTTCAAGGACAGTCTGTCGGCTTAGTGGGTTTTGCCATGACAAAATTAAGAAATTGCAGTATCCGGAGTTCATAACAATGTGCAACGTCTAAGGAGCTGTCATGGCTACAGTTAGATGCGAAATAAAGTGAATTATCACAGGGAATATCGGGAATCCACTTAGTCTATTGGCACAGCAAGAGCATATGGGGGTGAGATGTGAAGAGATAACTGTGTGATGGCATCATTAAAGCTGTGTGTCGGTGCTGATTGACAACTAAGTGATCAGAAGCAATTTTGGGGGAAGCATGGGGAAGCATAACCATTTTTCGTTAATATTGGCTTACAGCACTTAGCACTTTCCAAAAGAAGATGAGTAAATGTCTTGAAAACACTTTGTGGCTTCTTTGATTCCAAATATAAAGATACTTAGAGGATCACAAAAATTTCTGTGACTTACATGACCGGATGATTTTTTTTCCCCAAAGAGAATTGCGTATTTATGTCACACTTTATCACATAATCTTTTGAATATATGTTAGTAACAGAAAGCCTGTCAAATTCTATCTTCAGCAGTCAGAGCTCTCCTAATTCAGTGTTGAAGTATTTCAAAAGATAGGAAAGATGGCCTTGAAGCAAAGGCAGGGGATCAGTGCTTAAATATCAAGGGGTCTTGGAGTGCTTGCAGAATGTCAGCTTAACATGGTGTGCAATGGGATGCTGTACTTCACAAAGTCAGGATAATGAATATTTCTTTTTTCTGGCTTTTCTTTTTGAATTAAGCATTTTTGAACAATTGTTTTCTCTTCCCCGGTGTTTTTGTGACTGCTGCTACAATGGGGTCTTGAACCTACTCATTGCTTCTGGTACTGCTTTGGAAATTAAAGAGCCCAAGATCATCACAGTCAGATAAATCTGAGGGGAAGCCTTTCCAGTTTCCTCCAGATGCTTTTCATTCTTAAACCTGGTTTGTGTAGGGACACATATTTCTTAAAATACAAGCACTGATGGGGAAAATGCAAAGGTTGCATGATGAGGAAAGTTTGATACTTTTTGCCAAAAGGGCTCTTTTTCATCTCTGTATACCAAACGAGTCTCTTAGAATTTCACTGCTTATAGCTATTCATAATAAATAAATGAATAATTAAAACTGTTATTAGGAAAAAACATAGAGCTGTAGCCTTTGGAAAATGTAGTCCTCATTTGACTTTCTGCTGGAGAGGAGCTGTGTAATTGTGAAGGGTCTGATTGGGGAACTTCATTGCATCGCTGCCAACCTGATGCAGTTGCTTTGGTTTCACATCTACAGGTGGCTATAAAATTGGTGTGACAGAATTGATACAATGGCTGGTAGTTCAGTAAAACTAAACACTTCTGTAGTGCATTTGCTGCAGAGGGAAGAATTGTAGGGACTGGTTGTGTGACCTCTAATTATTCCATTGTGGGAATGCTTTGGAAACCTTCAGAACTGAGCAGGGAAAGGGCATCTCTGTGAATGACAATTGTCCTCACTTGCATCTTGGTGTCTTCTACCTTTCATTCTTTAATGCTGATCCCAAGTGCCTAAAAACTAGTCAAGAACTAGAAGCAAGGAAATGAGGTTTCTGGGAAGGGAGACTTCTTTTAAATGTCTTGTGACTTCTAGGCCTTTAGGGTTGACCTTTTCCAGGTACTCTGAAAAAATAAAGTTAGAACCTCACAATATAGAAAGGAAAGATTTTTACTTGTTCATGCAACTCTTTGGTTGGGTGTTTTAAAAATACTAAATATTGTAAAAGCTGCAATTAAATCTTAGTTACTATTTATCCCTGTGCCCCAAAGCCCCTTGAACATTCTGAAAGAGGTAACAGTGGGGTTTTTTTCCCCAGTATTTACAATAATCGTCCTTACAACTCAAGCGTTTCCCTTTGACACCTCTAAGACCTAAAGAGTGTGTTTCCACTAGACATGATGCTGACTGGAGAAAACTGCTGGATGGAACCCATCAGTCAATGCTCAGATGTATTCAGAGATGGCAAAATGCATCCCTTCAGTTCAGTTAATGAGCAGTGCCTGATCTTTGAAGTTACCCTAAATAGGATCTCACTTTAGAAAGGTTGTCTCCTGGTATGCAGTGCTTTTTAGTGAAAAAAACCCCAATCCGTGGATACATGTCATGTGTAAGTTATGTTGACAAATAAGGATAAATATATACATGCACATGTATACCTATGTTTTTATTTATGAAAAAAACAAGAGTCATGCAGCAGGGTAATATAAACACTGCTTCCAATTTCAGAATGAATTACTGTCTTCTGTAACCTTAAAAAGGCTGAAATGCAAGATGATTCTTCAAGAACAGATTTTCCCAGGTCCTTACCAGTAACAAATTCTAACAGGTAATATTAGTTATACTTTTACATTCCAGCTTGATTGCAAACACACGTATAATTGTCTTATTCCTGTAGTTAAGAATGTGCCATGATTTGCTGAATTGAAATTGCAACATCTTTGGTTTTGGTAAGGCAGTTTTCCCCTCTGTTAATTGAATAGAAAGGGAGTCAGCACATTTCTGAGTGTGTGTGATCACAGTGAAAAGCAATGAAGGACAGTGAAACGGGCAGGGGAAACTGCAGACTGTATTTTGCAGCTTGTATTCAGAGTCAGGAGCTCTGGGCAGCCTCTTTCCTGAGAGGTGATTTTCCAAAACATTTCCCACACATGTCTGTTGTCACATGCAAGGCCTATTTCTACCTGAGTGAGAGTCAAGAACAAATTGACTACAATGAACACCAGTCTTTGGATTCTACTTGGCAGGATAATATCCTGACCACGTTACTTCGAAAATTACTGACTTTCCAAGCATCTTTTTACCATCTGAGCATTTGCTTCTGCAAAGTGACTTTTGAAAGGACAAGTCTCACACCTTCCAAAATATCTCTTGTAGTTTAAACAATACCCCTTTTTCCTTTACTTAAAAGGTGACACAAAGGGTAAATCAGTGTGGCAAGTGTGTGGGGAAAATCAGACTGCCTTTGTTTGCCTAGGTCCTGTTTCCAGGGTGCTCCTGTGCTAATTGAGGGCTTGATGATGATTTTGCTTGACTTCTATATAATCTGTTATACAATGCAATATTCAAGACACATGGATCTGACAGATATTTAATCAATGTTTATTAGTTTATCTGGAAAGGAAGCAAATTTATTATGAGAATTACCTGGAGACAAATAATTCCACTTCTCATTTTTTTTTTTTTTTTTTTTTTTCCCCCATCATCACAATTTGATTTCCTCAATGCCGGTTAGGTCTTTCTTAGGTTATGAATCAGAGATCATTTGTTTGGCATTTCGCTTCAAAAGTGAGAAACCAGGTATTGGTTCCTGAAAGGTGTTTTAGTTTATGTGCATTAAAGCACGAAACTCAGATACATGTGGTGGAAAACAAGCTGCTTACCAGTATTCACATCCAGCTGATTCTTTTTAGTGGATGACACTGTGCTTATATGCCACAACATAAGATGTATATTAGTAGAAATTAAATTTAGGGGGGAAATTAACTGGAGAGTCTGGGGAAGGAGAAAAAAAAACAGCAGTCAGCTGTAAAATCATAGCTGTATACTGAAAGGATTTTGTTTTTTTTTTTTTAGTTATAGAAACAGCAATTAATTTTTCAGTTGATTCCCTTTTATGTGGCTGAAGAATATACTACTGTGTTGTTGTTTTTCTAACAGCAGTCTTCAAGTTAAACCTGATCCCTGGAATTCTGCTAGGGAATTACTTTGGGATCTAAGTCAGTGTGAGTGAATTATGCATGCATGAGCACAAGAAATAATTTTGTGTTCATAACAGCCAATTGTACACTCAGACGAATGTTTGCATACGTAGTCACCCATTTGGAACTGGGCCCAAACTAAACTAGAATTAATACCATGGGCTAGTTCCAGGATTTAGTTCCCAAGTCTATTTATAAGGATGTGATGTACATTAAAAATACCCACCTCTGCAGAGGCTCTCCTGGCTGCAAAGCAGCGTGGCTGCAACAACCACCATCAGGTGGAGGTGCACCCTGGGGATAAGGGGCTGCTCCCACCCACCCAAACTTGCTGCGTGTGTCACCTTAAGCAGCAGCCCGGGCTCTGTAAGAGGCTGTAGATAAGACTGCCCCAAGCACCTCTTCTCTTTCAAGCTCCTCCACTCCAGGCTGCTTTGCAAATGTGGAGATGGGCTATTTCCAGGAGACAGCCACTTCAGTTCAAGCCCTCTGAGCTGAGAGCCTGCACTTTGAGAGTAATAATAGCTGCCAGCCACCGAGGGCCGCAGGGGATGGCATCTTGACATGCTGCATGACATTCAAGAAGCCTGCCTGATGTCCTCTGTCAAGTCTAATGCCCAGGCTTGAAGTGCAGTGCTGGAGGCAGAGGGGGGCAAAAACCCTGTCTCTTGATTTAAATGGATATTACATCACTTTCGTACTTAGTCTTGCTCAGCTTGGAGCCCCAGACTGTCGGGAGGACAAGGATTTAGAGAGTTTATCTCCTGCCCCATCCAGCCCTCTGTGTTCCCTCCCTGCACAGTGACTGCTGTGGGATCAAGGCTTTTAGGAAAGCCCAGGGTAGTGCTCTCTGCCCTCCCCTATTCCCAGTGAAACTCCCCATCCCTTAAGAGACACACGTGGGTGTCAGAGGAGGAGGTGCTGGGACTGTGAGCAGCACAGCCCACAGGGACAAGCTGCAGACCCCTCTGTCCGGCCCCACTGTTTGTGCTCAGACTGGTGTGGTCTCAAGAGATGGAGCCAGTCTTAGCTTTAACAAACGTGGTGATTAGGCTCAGACTAGCCTAAACAAGACAAGGCATTGGTTTAATTTAATTTTCTGGTGCTGAAAGACAGTTCCAGCCATGCCTTTGGATCCAGCCATGTACAGTTTCAGAGGGTTTTAATGTCAGAAGAGGAAAGAACATTTGTACTGTACCATAAAGTCTTTTTTAGGACAGCTGAGGAACACCAAAAGAACAGAAGAATAAACCATAACAAGAAAATGATTGTGCATAGTAAGTTGTATTAAGGAAGAGTGAGTTAATTCCTTGTTTTGAATCGAGGGAATGGGAATTGTTACTCCTGATTTTATTTTTTTTTTATTATTTTTTATTATTGTACACTAAATACTCTTTAGGGTCAGATGACTGTGGTGTGAAATCTTGGCATTAGATGGACAGCAGATGCTTTCATCTTAGCCCCTAAAATGATACACAAATGAGGGTACTGGAGGGTTTTTAATCAGATTGTTTAAGTAAGATGGCTGTTCATCCATTGTCTTCAATTATGGATAAGCCAAACATAAAGTACTGTATGCCAATGGCATCCAGGAAAGAGATTGTGATAGTAATATGTTTGAACTAGAGACACAGTCAAATCTGTGTGAGGAGACAAATAGCAGATGATGGCTTGTTTGCTGCCTATCATTGATTATTTCATTGGTGGTATTTTTTTTTTTTGTGTGTGGTTAGTGCAGGAATCTCATTTTCAAGGTAATAGAACAATATAATAAATGAGTAGGATGGCTAACAGGGCTTTATAACTTGTATTTTTGAAGTCTTGTGCATGCAGCTGAGATGGAGTGATCTGAGCCATAGGCTGAGGCAAGCAGAGAGAAGGTACTGCACAGGAAAATGAGTCTTTTAAGCCTCTGTGCAACAAGGGTAGAGAACAGGGCCATGAGCAGGGAGAGGCTGTGCTTGTAAGTGCAGGTGCCTTTCAGGGGCAAACTAGGCAGAGAACCAGTGACAGGAAATACCAATATAACGATAAAAGGGAGATTTCTTTAGTATGGTGATCACCAGGCACTGAAAACAAGCACACAAAATTACTTTAAAGTTCAAAACTTAACCTTCCTTTATTCTTAAGGGGAAATTTTTCACCTGGAGTGGTAGTTTCACCTGAGGGTTGTTCAGGAGCTGGTAAGAGTTTCTTCTCTCCCTTACTGGTTAGAAAATTCTCCTGTCTGAGATGATGCATTTCATTTTTTCATTTTTTGCTTTGCACAAGTGTTTTTTAGATTGTACTGAGTTTGAGATGGATTCTCTTGAAATCCCCAGTTCTGGGGCCTTGGTGAACTCCCAGAGAACCCCCAGTCCACAGGGGTCATATGAACTATAAGTTTATATGAAAGCCCTGCTGGCTTCTTTATGGCACTTGAGGTTTTTTATATACAGAAGTGATCTTAGGTAGAAGAGGTAGGAAATCAGTTCCTTGGGAAACAAAACTGCATATTTGTTTAACTTTGTTTAAATTCTCAGTGTTACAGACATGATGACATGCAGTTAAAGTAAATAACTGTTGTTTTGGAAGGTATCACACTCAGGAGTTATTTTGACTTAGTCGAGGGTGGGAAATGACAGTCATGAAGGCAGAGATGGAAAAGTTCTGTTATAATTATCTTTGGTATCTGTTTTTCTGAGAAAAAATGAGTCAATTTCAGTTCTTAAAAGGAAAAAAAAATCAGTACCGTCACACTTGGGGAAGTAAGGCATTGCTTTGTGGGGTTTTTTGTTTTGTTTGTTTGTTTTGGGGGTTTATTTTGTTGTTGCTTTTTGTTTGGGGTTTTTTGGTTGTTTGGGTTTTTGGGTTTGTGTTTTTGTTTGTTTTTTTGTTTGGGGTTTTTTGTTTGGGGTTTTTTGTTTGGGTTTTTTGTTTGGGTTTTTTGTTTGGGTTTTTTGTTTGGGTTTCTTGTTTGGGTTTCTTGTTTGGGTTTCTTGTTTGGGTTTCTTGTTTGGGTTTCTTGTTTGGGTTTCTTGTTTGGGTTTCTTGTTTGGGTTTCTTGTTTGTTTTTTGTTTGTTTGTTTGGGGGTTTTTTTGTTCCTTTGGTTTTTCGTATTTAATCTACTATTCCTTTTTATAGGGTAAAATTGTTAGGGAAACAAGACATTAATTGGGCTAATATTTCACCCTCTAGAACTTAAATAACAAATTAACTTCCTCAGCAGTACAGGAATTTCACCCTATTATTTCCTATGTCTTGTTAAAAATAAAGGGGCGTACAATGGCAGGCACTGTTTTTCATCCAAGCCATATATTGAAATACTTCAAGAGAAGATGGAGCTTTGCTGATCTGACCCTGTTGAGATAGGAATTATTTAAGTGGCCCATCTTTGAAAGCAGGTTTCATCTAGCTCTTTGTATTTAGAAGATGGTGCATAGCAAGTAGTGGGGTGTCAGTGGCCTAGGTAGGGCTGACTGGGCTGCTGTAGCTGTGGGCAGGTTTCTGTGAGGATAATCTGGTGTATTTTCCACTCTGAATGCTTGAGAAACAGCACTTGCCTTCTTCAGTGGCCTCTTGTAAAGCCCAGTGTCATCTTTTATCTGCCTGATTCATTTTCCTATTTATCACTTTTACTGAGTATAAAAATATCTTCCTTACAGCCAGCTTGAAATGCTGTGAAAATGGACTGCTGGATTAATAATTAGTGGTTATTATATATCATATATATTTATGTATATTGTATATATAATTAATATCCAGAAATCATCGTGGCTTTACATTTCATCTGTGTGCAAAGTTTCAGCTTGTCTCTATACTTTGCTTGCCTGTAACTTCAGAGAGGGTACTGGTTATCTGCTTTTTAGGTTCCCAAGAACAAGCCTGTTGAGACTTGCTACTGGGCCTTCCCAAGACACTTTATGCAAAGTGAGCTGGAACCAACAAGTTAGCAGAAATAATGCTTCTAGTTTGGGATATTTTTATTTTTTTTTCAAGGAGAAAAAAAACCCCTTGAATCTCTTCCTTTTTCTATCTTCCATTAACCACTTGGTCTTTGAATATTGCTGTGAGAAAGTGAGTGGTGCAATTGCAAATACTTGAGATGTTGTTGTTGTGTTAACCTTTGCCTGTGTGTTTATTGGAATGCAAACAAGTCTAGTGTAGCACTGCCTGGCACAGAGATACAAAGTACATTTATAAAGTAGACCCACCTCTCAAACATGTCTTTACCATGACTTCAGTGTTTAGTAAAGTATTGAAATCCAGTGTTAGGGAAGGTAATATGTGTGAGTTTGGCATAGATAGTGCCGGTTTGTTGTTTTATAGCATCTGTAGTGAAAAGAGGATGAAAGTGGGGTGCAGGGTAATTCCATCGAAATAATAAGGATGCTGAGTCTTGTCTGCTGCCTGCACAGCTCTTGGGAAGGCACTGTAGCCTTGAGGTTTTCAGTGGTGGTTTAGAAACAGGAGTAAAAGGGTTTGGTATTTATCATTTACAGTAGAAGCTTGGGATTGCTGGGTGTGCTGCTTGCTTTTTTTCTCTCCCTATTTTTGTGCTGATTAAATATGAGCAGATACTGATCATTGCAATTGGGGAAAGACGTTGCTGGTGCTGCTAATAGACAGTTGGCTGTTTCTGTGTCACAGTTCATCAGATAAGGTGAGGAGATTGCCAGCTCCAGAGAGGTCCTGCAGCAGTTTGTTATACCTGAAGCATTCTGCTTTGCAGACCAAGGCTTTAGTGGTTTGTTACAGTCAGAGTGGAGTAATGGCCTTTAGGCAGCGCCAAATGAAGTTTTCTGTCTCGTACCTTTCCCCGCCGTAGATCTAATAGTTTTAACATCCTCCTGGAATACAAAGTACCATCATAGTTTACTGCATGTGCTGTTTGTTCATCTCTATTCCCCCATCTCTGTCTGCTCTAGCCAAGTGATGGTTCTAGACAGACCCTGACATTCCATTTGCAACTGCAGAGTTACAGGGACAGGATAAAGGAAAGAAATGCTGACAATTCACTCATGCTGCTTCTTTACATGTTCTGGCCTCCTTGTGCTTGACATTTACAGCTCATTCAGTGGTTAACTTCATTTGGTAAGCATTAACTCATGTGCAGATGTTAGTATTCCACCAATCTTTTAGGACTGCAGTGCAGATCCAAGTTCATTTCACAAGTGGCTGATGGACTGTGTTAAACTGTGTTTCTACTTAAGTCAGTGTACTGCCAAGTGTCCACATCACGAGGAAAATCACGATTGTCAGGGAGAGACTGAAGATTTGAAGCCAGTCCTTTCAACCAGTTATTAATTATGGTGTATTGGAGCCAGTGGAGCAATGAGAAATTGCTGCATGTGAAGACACATGGTGGTGGACACAGCTCAACCCCTGAGGCAAAGCTGAGCCCCAGTGGCACGGCTCTAGAATGAATTTGGCAGCTGCTGTTCCTGCAGCTGTCCCAGAACTTGCAGAAGTCTTTCAAGCCCAGTGGTTGAACTGCTGGTGCCTGTGCTGATGCATGAAATTTGTTAATAAGAAGTGAAATGAGTAATCAAAAATATCTATGGAGTGCTTCTCCTGGAAAATGTCCTTGCTAACCAAAATATTGCGTAAAAATGGACATATGTATCATTTCACCACATGTGAGACGTAGATAATTAATGTTAATGATACAGAAATATGACCCCCTAACTGAGACCTTCCCCACTGGTGCAAAAATACCAACTGGCTTCCCTGTGCTCTGTCAGTATTATGTGGACAGCCAAGGATGTTGGTGCATAGCCTGACAAAATCCAGAGGTTGCAGAGAAGCCTAGTTTCCCAAAGGCTTGTCAAACAAGAAGAATTCTGACTCTTTCAGAACTTCATCCCTCTGTTGAGAGCAGGAAATGATGCTGGTGGTAATTAGTTGAGGTGGGCTCCGCTGGAGAAGCTTTCAGGAGCTGTTCAGCTTGTTGTCCCGTGTGTCTTTCTCTAGGGCCTCAGTTATCGAGTATCCTGTGTAGGAACAGGTTCATCTCAGTTTCTCTTGAGCCACAGTATTGCTGGAAGCATCCTCTGCTTGCAGAGAATGTTCCTCCAACTGCATTTTCTTTCTCTCTATGCCCCTTTTTTTGCTTTGTTTGCTTCTGCAAAATATATCAAACAGCTGCTCATCTTCAGAGGAGTTCACGACCTGTGGATACCCTTCCTACCATCTTTCCTTTCACACCAAGAATTCAGCACTGCTGTTGGTCAGCCTTCATTGCCAACACCCCTGGAAGGTTTGCCCCCTTTTCAGTTAATCTTCATGGGCTCCTCCTTGCTCTTCTTCCTGCTTTCCAGCCAAAGGAAATACTCCAGCATCCTGTTCCCTCTTTTTAACACTCCTGCTTTCTGCAGTGCTATAGACAATTTGGCAAACAGTTGGAGCCTGTCCTGAGACCACAGCTTACTGCAGTGGTGAATATTGTCTCATTTTCTCTTCGGTCTCTGTTCATCTCAAGGTCATAGTGGGCATGTGTGAGATGTCACCTTGTTGGGGGCAGAAATAATGGACTTTGTTCTATGCTTATGTCTCCTTGCTCAATGAAGGATCTCTGTTCAGAACCTAGATTCTAAACTTTATCTTGATGTGTCAGCATTTATTCACAGAATGGTCTGGAAGGGACCTTTAAAGACCATCTAATCCAACGTCCAAGTAATATTGTTCATAACATAATGTTTATAATAATGTCAGCTCTTTGTTTGTAATATTACTGGGCTGAACAGGGAACTCAGCTTGGAAGTCAGGAGGAAAAAGAAATCATATGGTGTCTGTAAACAAGGTCAGACTTTGCAGGAAGATCACAGGTGGTCAGTGCTTCAAGCCTGTCACTTTTATGGAGCATTTGGACAGTGCCCTTAGTACAATGCTTTAATTTTTGCTTAGACCTGAGGTAGCCAAGCAGTTGGATCATTTCAGATCCCTTCCAGATTAGCTAAGTCTTCTCTTCTTCATCTCTTCTTCTTGCCTTCTCCTTTCCCTACCAATACATGAGGAATTCTCTGATGACATTTTGTCCCAGCCCTGCACTAGCAAAAGGCACTGAATGTCCATAACCATCTCCCGGTCTGGTCATTGGCTCTGTCACCCCCCTGGGAAGGAGGCATGGACCTCCTGAGGGGGGTGAGAGCTGTGGATCATCTGGAGATAATGGGACCATCTGCACAAGTTTGCAAAAAGCAGGTGTGATGTGTGGCTTTTGAAAATCTTCTGTGTTCCTCCAGTTTTGCTGGATTTCCACAGGATGGCATAATCCCTATCTCTGACATTAGTAAGACTCAGAGATCAAGCCCTCAGTCTGGTGCAGGATGTGCTCTTCAACTCAACAGTTTCAGATCTTCTGGAGGTGTCAGTGTCCCTGTGTATTTTATTTCTGCTCCTTGTATTCCCTTTCAGAAATGCCTAAACCATTTTGCTTGGGAAAACATTCTAAAACACACGAGCCTGAGAACAGCAGCAGCACTTCCTCAGAGGGAAGGTCCATCTGGCCCAGTACTTGGTCTCCAAAGTGGCCAGCCACTTGAGTCTGAAGAAGAGCACATGAGCAGTGCAAGTCTGCTTTGGCCAGGGTCCTGGTGGTGCTCACAGACCTCAGTGGCTGGGATGCCCTGAGCCTGAGCCATTCTGGAGGTGTGCCCCTCTTTGTTCCTGTCTCCTGGATGGGTCTGGAACCTGCACTGCAGAGAGCTGCTCTCTGAGACAGAGCCCTCCCTTAGCCCTGGGTCAGAGCTTGTCACGCAGAACTCTGAGAGTAACATGGCATAACTGCTCTCTTCTCTTCCCTGGGCTCACCATGAGCTTAATTAACACCAAGGGTGTTACTTGCCTCCCATGGCACTGGCAGTCTCAGGAGTGCAGGGCCTCTAAAGAGGGGCAGTTGCCTTTTAGTGTTGGATGCCCAGCCACCTCCCTACCCATGCCAGCATTCCCAGCAACAGCCTTCCTCTTCACTGCATGCCTGCAGAATTTATTTAAAGGTTCATCAGCAACTTTTATTCGCACTCGTGGACAGAAAAGCGAATCCCCACAGACAGTGGCAGGAACTGCATTGCACTGACCCACCAGGGTTTGGTCTCCTGTAGCTTTTTGGTCTGGCACTTTCTCCCATGAAGCTTCCCAAGTGGAAGCTCAGCTGATGCCAGACATGGATATTTTGTTCAGGAGGCTGACATCTATTTTGGAAGGGACTGGACTGACACCACCAGCTTCATGTTCAGAGCCCACCCACACACCCCATCTGTGGCTCAGCTGGAGGAGCTGGTTGTGATGATGTGGAGCTGGAGCCCAGCAGGCTATTGATGGGTGGGAGCCCCCTTGACACATCTCTCAGGCTCCTCCCTTTGTGCTTTGCTGTCATCAAATGTAGGATACAGGGAAGTTCGTGCTCAGGTCTTTTGAAGAAAACCACCACTCAGGAAATGCAGGTTTCCTTGTCCACATCATATTCTGGATTTCATGGCACCCATGAGGCAGAAGAAGCTCTAGCTCATGGTGTAGTTCTATGGTCTTCATCCTCCCCACCAGCTGAAGCTGGGAGAGAAGACCATTACTGTCTGATGACTTCCAAGAGTGAGCTGCAAACTGAGACCAGCATGGCAGATCTGCAGATTAGCAAATGGAAGGTCTCACCTGAAAATGGCATGAAGATGTTGCTGTCTTTTTGATTTGCCCTTGGTGCAAAACAATCAGAGTTTTCATTTTATATTAATATGTACAGATTTTGTACCTTTACTTGAAAAAGCTGGAGTACTTTCCACAAAAAATGTAACTCTGATTTTGAGCCAGATTTTAATGCAACTGAGGTTTGTCTCTGGGCAATTAAAATCCTCAATTAACATATTAATTATTTTTCTAATGATATTGCTTTCTTTTTCTTTTTGTCTTCTGAAGGGAAAAGAAAATGTCTGATTTGTATACTGGTTTGTGAGTTATTTAGCTAATTTACACAGGAGAATTCATTAGCATTTATCTTGCAGTCGCAAAGCTGTGCATTTATTTTAAGGGATTTTCTGTATTTCCTGCTCTAGTGAGGTGTGTTAAAATAGTAGCTTCAGCTGGCAGGTGTAATTACCAAACCTGAAAAATGCAGGAGTTTCTTTTACATGTTTTTATTTGTTGAGATAGAAGGAACAAACACTTCTAGCATAAATAATCAGCGCTAGCTATCTTTATAGAAACTGAAAAAACCTTTCAAATATCAATCTGTGGAGATTTAAAAAAAGTGATTCTGATATTCTGATCTCTTCAATGTTGTTCCAATGCCTTCAGTGCAAAGGCAGTGCTTAAACCATGCAGCAGGCAGCTTTTAATTAACAGCATATCTGGGCTGGTACTGAGAGGGGTGAAGGAGGAGGGGAAGCAACAGAGGAAGAGAAAAGCACATGTGCAGGACAAACATACTTTGCTTTTCTCTTACTGTCAGCAGAGCTGTCTATGGAGAGAAAAGCATGTTGTGTGTGCTGTTAGTGTGTCTGTGTGTGGTGCTCCAGCTCTGTCTGAAGTGGCAGATGTCTGTCCTCAGATGCCACATGAGCCCCTATGCAGGTGGTGTCATACTGAGCACAGATATTTGCTGTCTCTAGAAACTGTTGACCACTGAAATGATTTTTCAGGCTTGAATAGGTTTTCTTGCACGGACTGGGCTGTTACCAACCTGTACTGCATGTTGTGGCTGGAGATCTCTTGGGCTAATTACTGTACAAATTACCCCAAGGCACAGAGCAGTCTGTGGGTTGAAGAGCAAGCAGTATAGAAAGTGTGTGCTGCAGCAGGAGGCAAGGATATACAGCAGAAATATAGTCATGTACCAGTAGATGTGTGCACATATATGTAGAGATGTAAAGCAGGCATTGATTTTAGCTGTTTGCATTCCAGCTTTATTGTGATCACAGTTTTCTCTGCAAAAAGTGCTCTTGAGGAAGGGATTCGAAGCGAGATGGCAGGTGCCAGCAGGATATGAGTCTTAAGATTGCTTCAGGCAGGGCATGGCATACATAAAAATGATCTTAATGTACTTGTGTGATAAGCAGAAAAAAGCAGAAGATACTCAGAGACTACATAAGAGGCAGGGTGGGGGGAGTTGAGCATCAGCTGCAGAGATTAGCAATGGCTTCTCTAAAGGGAGGGGGACAAAGCTAAAGGAAATGAAAAGTGGAGGGGGAGAAGGGGAAGATGAAATAATAGCAGAAAGGAAGGAGATAAGAAAGCTGAAGGGAGAGGGACTGAGGCACAGCTGGGCTTGTCAGGGCTCAATAGCAAAGCAGAAACCTTAATGTTAAATGATGGGTGATGAAAGAGAAGGTGTTAGGCAAGGTGAGAGAGAGAAAAACAGAAATCAGGGAGGTAGTAAATATCCATCAAATCAACTTCAATTTGCTTCATTTTCAGAAGGAGAAGTTTGGAAGTCTCCACTACTGAGTGGACTCCTCTCCCTACTTTTCATTCTTCTAGATCATGCTAATCTCATCCAGAGGTCTCAGAAGAAACTCCTCATCCTCTGTGCAGGGCTGATTTTGTTGAAAAACTGTTGTTCCCAGACATACACAGGCTGTGAGTAGTCTTGACACAAGCAGCACAACCCCTGTGTTCTTCAGCCTGTTCTTTTCACCTCTTTATCACACAGGTTCTAAATATAGCACTACTGATATTCCTGGCCCTTGAGATGATGTGTTTGCATATGCATTTATTGAAATAAGTGCTGTTTAGACTTATATTGCAATAGCAACTGGCAGACCCGGTCATGGAGTGAGAAGGAGGGGACAAATGCTGTGTGAGTGCCATGTGAAACCTGAAGAAAAGTGCCAGGCAATATGCAGTCTAAATGTAAAGACGGGTGTTCATAGGTGACCAGACCCAGACCACAAAGACATCCAGAGAACAATGTTCATCAGAGCAATGGTAGTCTCTCTGATCACAGGCTCTCCAATTTACCTGAAGTGCACCTCAACTGTAACTACACTCCTGAAGCACCCCATTTCACATAAATGTACCCTCTGAGTTAATCTGCTCATGTGTAAGATAGCAGCACTTTTCCTGCCTGCTGCCAATGAAGTTTGAGTGCGTACAGGCACACGTGCTGCTTGTCCTGCAGCAGGGGCTGAACCCTCTGCAGGTGGCAGAGCCCTGGCCATGGTGTGGCACTGCAGGGTGTTCTGTGTGCATGAAGGCAGCTGGGCCTTCTGCCAGGCTTGCCATAAACCCTGAGCAGCGTTGTCGTTTCTGGGTTAAATGTGTGAAGGGATCACAACACATTCTCTCCCTGTGCAGAAGATGCTGTCTGTGACTCAGCTTAGGTTCTGCAGGATGTGTGAGCCAGGCAGTTTAGGTAGATAGTATATCAGTTTATTTTTGCTTCCCATTCACAAACTGAGTGGCTTGAATTGAAGCCTGTAACGCTGAGATGCTTTGAGGAAGGAGGAGTGAGGAAATTTATTTCAATACCTTGGGGTTGGGTTATCTGCTGCAGCTGTGCCTGGTATGGCAGGGGTGGGGAAAATCTGGGAGCTCTTCCTCCCTCCAGAGGGGTCGTGCAGCATCCCTGGTCTGCATAACCTGCTGCTGTGGTGTGGATGCTTCTGAAGGTAGGAGTGGGGCTCGGGGTTTTTCACGTGGCCTGTGGAGAATGAAAGTTCCTCTCTGTGAAAGCTGCATTAGAACTGGCTTAGGAAGGGACTTGTACTTTTATCCCGAATCACGAACAGTGGAGACATAAAGGAATGTCTCTACTATATGTGGTATAATGTAGTGTATTACTTTTGCTATGTGCAAAGGTATTAAGTCTGAGATCAGGTTCTGTGAGGCTGTAGGAAATTCTTGGTGACTGTGGCTGTGAGAAGTGGATTTACAGTGCAGCTGTTTGGAAGAGTTTCTGTTGTGTGCACGCTCCTAACAGACAGCTGAAACAAGTGTGGGTGTGGATTAACTTTGCTGAGATTGCCTTTAAAGACAACGTGGCTCCTTGCCCAGCTTTGGGATCACCCTGCTTTATTTCCAGTGTAAATACGTTTTCTCAATAAGAGCAAAGGGCCACCAGACTATAGGCAGTTGGTAAATTTGGGACTAAAATGGATTATGTCCATGAGATTTAGAGCCTTGTGAAAGGCAGAGGGAGATAACAAAGCAATGTGTACTTTTTGTTTAATTTCATGGCTATTACATATTTTGAAAGCCTTTTAATATCAGAGGAGTATGATCAAATGCCATTGTATTGTTTTATAAATCATCTTTTTTCATCTGAACAATAGAACATCTTCCTGAATTCACTACCTTGCCTGTCGCTTTTAGTTCTCTTCTTTGTTGTTGTACTCTTGGGTTGGCAGTTGGTGTTGGTTGTGTTGTTTTAAGGCTTTTTTTGGTTTGTTTTCCTTGCCTTCTCAGCTGTCATCGAGTGCACAGCAGAAAGGATGATGGGGATGAAGGTTAGGGATGGGCCAACAGTCTCCAGAGGCATGCCAAGGGAGGGCAGGGGGGCACTGAACTGTCTCGTTGCTGAGGTGCTTTCCCTGCTGCTGCTGTGGAGAAGCTCTGAAGTGTCAGCGTGCCCTGGTCAAGGAGGGAGCTGAAATACAGACATAATAAATGTTGCTGTTGTGGCTGAATTGTGGATGTCTTTCACTTTATTAATTTCAGTTTAAGGTTTTATTATTGCATGTTTGGAGAGCCTTCTTCATTCAGATTTAAGTTTCTCTTTGTTTCCTTGTTTCGCTCTGTATAGTTTTGTAACGTGGATGTTTTAAAACGGGTTGAAGTTGAAGAGAGAAGTAGAATCTTGTTCACTGTATTTTGCATTTTGATCTTGAACCGTTCAAACTGTGTTGGCTCCAGGATGGTACATGAAAACTTACTTCCTTTGGGGCTGCTGCCCTCAATATCCAACCTTATCAATGAATGGATGGGAAGAGGAAATGCTGCTTGGCCAGCACTCATCTAATGAGGATTTTGTGATGAAGCTGAAGATCTTCCGATGATGTTTGTTTTCTTTCAGTTTCTTCCTAAGTTAAATAGATGTTATGCTTAATCTTACTCAGTCTGAGAAGTTTGTTGTACTTAACACCACTGTTACATCTTTAAACACCTGTGTTTCAGCACTGAGGTGTGTGACAGCGTCCAGCTCCACTGGAACGTAAAGTAGCACACTGTTAACGTGGGTAAGAGGTACCTGGTCCTGAGCAGTGGAACAAATCCATAAATACAATGTGGCCAAAGACAGGTTTCGGTGGAAAAAACAATATTTTTGAATGACTCTTATGTTGGTTATGGGATACATGCTGAGTTAACCTCATTGAACTTTTCCCCAGGAATTGATGCGCTTACAATTGGCGGGTCATTATGCTGCTCCACCTGTGTAGTGTTAAGGTCAGTGTGTTTTTCTGATTATAAAACCCATCCATACCATTCCATTATAAATTCACTGCCATTCATATAATGGAATGTGCCAAAGCTCGGAGCTCGTTGCAGCTGCCCCCGGTCCGTGTTTAAGATCAAACAAAGTGGTCCAGGTAATTGAGCACCTTTTCAAGAACACACCCAATCAAGCTTCATTTGAAGTGATTTTTGTTGGTTCTTTTCTTTTCTTTTCTTTTTTTTTTTTTTTTTTGGAACCTACTAAGCATCCATCTGATGTCAGTGTTGGTTTTGTTTGGTGTGGCCGGCCCACGAATTCTTATTGAATCAAGCCGTGGTGATTATAAGATCATAGCAAGGAGGTCCTGGGAGCAGCAGGCAACTGTAACACTGCAGTTGCACGAATCCATGCGTGGGCAAAGCACAGAATGCATCAACCACTCACCTTCACAAGACATTCCCTGAAACCTGCAGCATCTAACTGTGAATTAATTGTGAGCCAGACACTAATGTGTGAGATGCAGGGATGTGTGACTGGCACTGATCACTTCCTAGGGGGACCTGTGAGATTATGTGCATGCGTAACACACTGCTGCTGAATGCATCTTCCTGCACAGCTTAGTCTTCTGAGTTGTGATGTGTTGTCAAAGAGAGCCAGAATGTGCACTGAAGCTTACCTGGTGTTATTTCTGTCACTGAAATGTTGGTATGGTCGGGGCTTTTGTTTGTGTGTTTGCTTCTATATTTTCCCTTGTTATTAATCACCCGAATAACTTGAATTCTGTGAAGAGTAAGAGTTCAGTGAACAGCCATGTATGTTGTAGGTCATTGTGTTGTTCCAGTTTCACAAGGACATATCCTTCCTGTGCCAGGTTTTGCACTCTGTGGTAGCCAGTGAGAGCCTCTGGCACTGGCAGCTTTGCTGGGGAGGATGTTTTGAGCCTCTGTGAAAATTAAGCAGTGCTGTAATGGCTGAGGAAATACATGAAGTCTCTTGATGATGACAACTGAGAATTTTGGTGGAGAATTTCTGTGTCCAACAGCACTCCTTTCACCTCTGACTGGCTGCAAGCTCAGTGGTATTCTACACACATGTAGTCTCACAAAATGTGATGAAAAGTCACAGGAAGACTCTGGTGAAGAGTAATCCTTTAATGTTCTAGTTTATGAAAACTGTTCACAGGCTGACATTTCACATGACAATCATTTGAATTTTGCAGCTGTTACATCAGGTAAGTACATCTTCAGAGGGATTTGGCAGTTCTTTTATTACTCTGAGGGGGAAAAAAAAAAAAAAAGACAAACCACAAACTAAGTATCTCCCCCCAAAGATGATGCAGGTCATGGTAGGATTGCATGTTTTTTCCCAGGGGCAGAGACTTCAAAGGAAGGTCATGTTTAATAGCAGAAGGGGAATGAAAAAGATTGAGAATAGGGGTTTTTTTAGTAAAGCAGAGTGCATAATACCTGTTTCAGTTATGAGTGAAGCTGTGTTTTACTTGGACACCAGAAGGGATTTTCAAATTCATCTGTGGTGAGGATATTAAGTTTTAAATGAGTGGATCTCTCACTGCCAGCTAAGTGTCTTAACACATCTGGGCCCTGACATAGGAGGTCCTGGAAGTTAGATTAAATACCTCCCTGCAAGAATCCTGCCAGAAATAGGTTGCTGATGCAACAACAGGAAGAAAGCAAATTGCTTACCTGCTGCAGCATATCCAGCTGCCTGTGATGCTTTGTCTCCTCGGGGGGATCTTGTGCTTGAGATAAGGGGGTCTTAGTCTTCAGTCCGTGGGGTCAGCTGTATGCACATGTACCAAAGTGATGTAAATCACTTATCACAAAGTGCTGTCTATTAGATAGTCTTTTAAAGACAAAATTCATTAACTGCAGCTTTGGCTCAGTTTCTGCCACTCTATGTATGGAAGAAGAAACACAAAACAGTTTTTAAATTGAAGCATGTCATTCCTCAGTCCCCTGCCCCATCTCCCTGCTCCTCCTCCTCTAGGGAAACCATGTTGAACTAAGTTTATAATACTATTTCCAGCTGAACACCTTTATTTTTTTCTCGTTTATTGCCATTATTAGGAAAAAAAAAATCGTTTCCCTTTCAATCTCAGCATGGATTACTTCAGGAAAAGTAAACCAGGTGCAGGATGTAATGTATGGCAATGAATGGTGGGTGCCTCCAAGGGCATTTACTTGACCTTGCAGATAAGGCTTGTGAGTTACCATATAGGCATTGGAGGTAAGTGCCAGTATTTCTAAGCAATTTGAAGACTTGATGAGTACAAGCAGTGCAGGACCCTTCCAAATCCTTGGGGTCACCTGAGCACTATTTACAAGTGTATAAGTGTCTAGTTTTGTTTCTTAAATTAGGATCCCCACATATGTCCTATATGATCAAGAGAGTAAAGTCATGCTCCTCCTGGAATTTCAGAGCACCCTTTTCTCTCCCTTAACTGTACAGCCAATATAGAAAAGTTACCCTCAGTCAAATGGTCAAATCTCCATGCAGGCTGTAAAAGAAAATGTGAAGGGAAAAGGTAGAAACAGAGCCAAAAAAATACTATGACAGCATTAAAACACAATCTCAGTTACAAAAGGAGTTAATGCTCGAGCATGCAGTGGCTCCATCAAGCTATTTCTGGCTTTTAAAACATCTTCTCTAGGTGAGACACAGAACAGCATATTAACCTTTTGCTTTGAATTTAGTCCTTCATTGAGACACACAGCAATGGTTTATTTTGGAAATAAAAACCATTAATCAGCATTTATCACATGTGACGTTCATGCTTTTAATAAAAAGAGTTACTTATGGGAAAAAAAGAGGACTACTGGTGTTCCTATGCCAAACATTGTTACTGTAGGGTTGTTACCTGTGGTTTATTTAGGACCCAACAGCTGAACTTTTCAAACGTCCTTCTGCTGTGTAATTCTTGAGCAAAAATAAACAACAACACAAAAAAATACTTACAGGAATTATTTTATGAAACAGCCCACATATGTAGAACCTATACCGAAAGTTATTTCCCAGCCAAAAACATTCCCACATATCCAAAACAAAGCATTTTGCAATCCTTTTGCTTTAAACCATATCTAATACTCTCACATTGCCTTTCTTGGTGCTAATGAGAACCAAAACACATGAAGAGCATGCTTTGAACTTTGCAGCTCTTCTTATACATTTTTCTGATAGGCAGAAGAGCCCAGAGATCCACCAAAATCCCTTTGGGTGCAGAAGGGATGGTGCTGAGCCAGCAGGCAGGCACGGCACAACCCCCAGACTCATCCTGCAGGCTCCCAGCTGGTGCTGGTGGTCCCAGCAAGGGCAGCGAGATGGGAGGCAGTGGCAGGAGGAGAAGGGGAGCTGTGGGCTGGAGCCCTTGCTCTCCTAATGTCTTCTTAATTAGAGGACATAAATATTGGCTGGGGTGGTAGTTACATCTTAATGGAGACGTTAAGAAACAGATGAATTTCTGGCATGATTCCCTCTTCCTGTTCATGTCCATCCCTGTTTCCAGCACGGGTTGGATTGAAGGAACAAGTCTCTCTATTTGCTTGTTACCTGCCAGACTTGTAAGGGAATAATTATACATGTGGGAAAGCATAAGGGTGTTTCAGGGCAGCACCAGCAATGAAGACATGCTTTAAAAGACAACACTACTGACCAAAGTTTTCATCCAGGATATTTGGGAAAGATCACTTAGAAGGAAATTTGATGATGATTGCTGCCCTTCCCACCGTATCTGGGAAGTGAAAGGCTGTGAAGGTGGTGCTTTCCATCTAACCTTGAGTGTTTAGGAATTCAAAGAACCCCAAATGACCCAATGGGACAGGAATTGCTTTGAGGTCTGTTGAATTTCACAGGAGTTTTTCTGTCACACCCAAGACAAGGGAAATAAGACCTAGGCTGGATTTCCTTTTACATTGATCCAGACCAACGTGCACAAGCCCTTTCCATGCTGGAGAAACATTGATGACATTGGAAACGATGTCTGCACTTTGGAGTTTTGATGCCCCTTTGAAATCTCTTGTTGCTTTACTGGCTGTTGTCAGCTAAAATCTTTTAAAAAGCATGAGATAAAAGGCTTTATAATTTCTTACGCTGAAATACAAATATGCTTTTAACTTTCAGAATTTCCATGCTGGGAACCTACATTTCTTCCATAGTATTTTGCAGCTTTGCCCTTGCATGATGTGTGGATATACTTTGGTTTTGACATGCAGAAATATTTTGGTTTTACTGGGAAATTTAAATATGTTCTCAAAATGTGGCCCATCTCTTTAAAGCAAACAGGGAAACTGGCTGGCAGAATCCATTGTTTTGTGAACCTCTATATGATAAAAATCTAATTAAAGTCAATTAATGTTTAATTTTATTAATATTAAACCATTTACAGAATTAGTTGCATAAGGAAAGAAATTATTCTACAATACAGCAGGACAGCTCTGTCAAATATATTATCTCTCACTCTTCATGTGAATATATACTTTAATTGCATTGGGAATTTAAAAATGAAAAATATAAATGAGATTTTTTTTTTTTGTCCTTTGCAATTTAAATTAGTCCATTCTTCATGACACTGAGTTTTCACCTCTATTAATTTCTTTGCTTCTTGAGGAAAAATTACACACTTGATGCCTCATTTAACATGGGAGAAGAAATTCACACCAGTTTTACTAGTAAGCTGAAAATCTGTCAGAGGATCCACACTGAAAATATAAGCATATTTTGTTTAATTTTAACTACGGTTTTCCACCAGGATAAGAACACACTGAACTCTGTATGACCAAATGGTGATCGGGAAGACTGGAGCTGAAAAGGGAGTAGTGTCGTGTTGCATATTTGATCAGGTCCCTTTGATGAGCTTTGTGATGTGTTTGTAGCGACTTTTGAAAAGCCCCGACACCTATTTCTGCAGCCCTGCACGACACGAGGAAGTTCCTTCGTGTGAGTAATCCGGTCAATCACTGGGGGCAGCCTGTAATTTTTTTATAGCCCGTCCTCCTGGGCTGATCAGGCTGCTGATTGCGCTTTCTCTGTCACTCCCCTGCCTAATTACTTCTGGAGCTGCTGGCTAATTTCAAGGGGAACAGAAAGGAGTAGTTGTCTTTGAGATAATTCAGTTTCTCCAGGCCTCAGGGACTGGGAAGGGGAGGGAGACCCAAGTGGGTAGTAGGGGCAGGGCAGGTCACCCCCTCCAGCAGCTGGGACAGTCACTGGGGTTTTCATTGCTTTTGCTTTGGGCTGAGTTTTTTGCACTGGACAGGAAAAGCTGGGACTTAGTTGAGGTTTGGTGATAAAGGATAGAGCTCTGCAGGGGAACAGCTGCCTTAATTCCACTGCTAACAGGGCTGTTTGTTTCTATTTCCAGGAATGCTTTCTGAATCAGACCTGAATGCTTTTAATGCAAACATTCAGCTTCTGGTTAAAGGTTACGAAAATACAGCAATGGAGTTAATTTATCGCTAACATTGAGAGAAAAAGTACCAGAATCAGTATGTGGCCATTAGGCTTATGTGTTACAAGTAATAAATTTGTTAAATTAGTGTCTTTCCTGTTTGCAAGTCTTAGGCTGCAGTGGGTGGGCCCTGACTGGATGCCAGGTGTCCACCTAAGCCACTCCATCACTTCCCTCCCCAACTGGATGGGGGAGAAAATAGAACAAAAGGCTCATGAGTTGAGATAAGGACAGGGGAGAACACTGACCCATCACCAGGGAAATTACTCTGAATTATTACCAGTCCAATTAGAGTAGGGGAATGAGACATAAACCCAAATCTTAAAAAAATGCTTTCCTTCCTGGTGGTTGTGGCCAGTTCATCACAAATTGTTTCTGCTGTCCTTCCTCCTCAGTGGGAGAACTCCTTCCCTTGCTCCAGTGTGGATCCCTCCTACAGGAGATAGTTCTCCAAACTTCTCCAAGGTGACTCCTTCCCACAGTCTGCAGTCCCTAAACTGCTCCAGGGTGTGTCCCTTCCATGGGCTGTGTTCTGTCAGGAGGAAGATGCTCCAGTGTGGGCTCCCTGCAGGGTCACAGGTGCTGCCAGCAAACCTGCCCCAGCCATGGGCTCTTCTCTCCACGGCTCTCCTGGCTGGAGCCTGCTCCAGTGTGTGCTTCCCGTGGGATCACAGCCTCCTTTGGGCATCCACCTGCTCTGGCACGGGGTCCTCTGGGGGATGCAGGTGAATCTGTGCTCCAGTGTGGACCTCTGTGAGTTTCCAGGGCACAGCTGCCTCAGCGTGGTCACCGCCCTGGGCTGTAGGGCAATCTCTGCTCTGGTGCATTAAGCACCTCCTTCACTACCCTTGGTGTCTGCAGAGCTATTTCTCTCACCTGTTGTCACACCTCTCTTTGGCTGCAGTTGCTCTTGCACAGAAACCTTTTACCTGTCCTAAAAATGTTATGCCAGAGGTGCTGCCACCATCCCTGCTGGTCTTTGCCTTGCCCAGAGATGGATCAGTTTTGGAGCCAGCTGGCACTGTCTCCATCACACATGGGGGAAGCTGCTCACAGTGGTTGCCCCTGTGATGCTTTGGAACCCCTCATGGAAAAGCCTGTTCTAAAGTCAGGTTTAAACCTCATTTACATCACAGCTTTGCTGCCTCAGTTTAAGTTGAATACCATTTTATCTAGCACATAATACCATCAATTTTAAGTAGCACCTGTGGACTGAAGTGTTTAATTGATCTGGAATTGGACAGCGGGTAGTTCTTGTTGTGTTTAGGAGAACAGACCAAGTGCCATGCTGAGACATCCACACAGGCCATGGCTTCTTGCACGGCCTCAGCCTTGTTGTGTGCTGATCTATGTGCGTGTCTCAGTCTCTCCTCCAGAGCTCAGGTTTAGGGTCTGCAGAACCCAAGAGTTTTCCAATTTGCTTTCTTCTGCAGGCTTCTATAAATACTAATTAATTAAGCTGTAAACTTTCATTACAATGCCCTGGAACCTAATCCTTGATGAATTTAGGACACTTCCTTGGCAGAGGATTTGTTACCAGAAAAGTAGGTTTAAAAAATTTCTCCTTTGGGCCTTACTTTAAGTGCAGTATTAAAAACTGTAATTACTTCTCTTCTGTGAGGATTCAATGGCAGTAAAAAAGTGTTAAGTCTAACAAGCAGCCCTCATTAAAATTAAATGGAACTGTGGTTTGAACTTTCATTCAGAACCATTCTTGTGCTTTTGTCTATGGACGAGTGAAATAAATTTTCTCCCATAGACTTTGCAGATGTTCTTCTTGGGAAAGTCTCATGAGACCTTTGGAACACAGGAACACAAACCCTTTTTGAATTGGAGTAAAAGGGAAAAAACACTAGCTTAAAACCTCATGCAGTACTGTGAGCAGACACATATGTGCCTCTACATATACTGGACTGGCAGCAAAGTAGGTGTGAGTGAAGCTCAGAAATCATCCAGTCACAACAGGACTTGCCCATTTTTCTTGGTGGTCACAGATCTTGTCTCTCTTCTATGTCTGTATTTCTTCTATCTTTGTTTTTCTTCTCCCAGCCTGCACCAGTAGGCTCTTCCTTATTCTACTTGAACTCGTCTCCTCCAGTTGTTTGGGGTGTTTTCTACTTTGAAAATCTACTTTATGGCTGTAATTGTTTCCAGGGGGAACTGCCAGGCTAGTTTTCATCCGGCCTTGGCTAGCAGTGCCCCAGAAAATAGATAGATAGCTCAGAATTGTCTTACAGTTATCCAGAGCCCCTGAAAGCAGCTCCTGGTCTCTCATGTAGGACTTTCTTGCGTCCTGGGTAAAGCCACCACATGTTCTGCCTTGTAAAATCTGGATCTTGTTCCTCAGCTAGAGACTGTAATACCAAAGCTACTAATTTTCTCTTGGGATAGTTACCCCAGTTTCTTTGCTGTCTCATGAATACAACTATAGTAGCAGTTTATTATGATTTATACAATCAAAACATAAACAGCTTTTAATAAAGATGAAAGAGTAAGTAGCAATTTGGTTTGGAGATATTTATCTGAGGCTAGTTTTACCTGTCCGGGAACAGAAAAATCTCACCCTTTAAACTCTGCCTCGTGGGTTCTGTCACTATTATTAAGTTTTTAATGGCATCAGGATTACTTTTAATAATAAAATGATGGATCTGTGGCATTATCAAGCATAAATCCATTTCTCTTTACTGTTTTTCAGTGCAAATTAGGACTTCTTGAGCCCCAAAATATTGATAATAATAGATTTGTCTTTTAAAAAAGAACCCAGAATGAACTTCAGATATTTTGTTTTCATAATCTCCCCAAGAGTACACAGACATGAGAAGTCAGTCTGTTGAGAATAAACATACTTAAATGTGGAAATCAAACTTGGTACTTGCAAGCAGTTTTTGTCCTGCCCTCCAGTGCCATCAGACAGAAAACATGCAGTGATGATGACTCCGGTGTCTGATGTTCCAGTTTTCTCTTGAAAATGAAGAAATGTGTTGGGTTCTGTTATTCTAATTGTGTAGGAAAAAACATTCAGATATTGTAGTCTAAAAATAATTGTATCTAAAATTAATCCCGGGTCTGTTTCTAGGTTTTGAGATCTCGTCCTAAGAGCAGTTGCTGTGTCTGTGTTGTGAAATGCAGCTTGCTGCTCTACACGTTTGTCTGCTGTGTTTTCCAACAGAATAGGCTGCAGCATGGATGACAATACTTGGAGTGTTATATTTAAAATATGAACTTTATTTTCCAGGTCTGCATGAGCCCTTGTCAGCTGCAGCTGTTTGACAGCTGTGTGGGTTTTCCTTTGCTTTGTTCCACATTGAAACCAAGGGCAGTTTTGCCTTTAACTTTATCAGGAGCAGGATCAAGCACACTCAACTGGATGGCATTTCTGTATTTGTCTGGAGGTAATATGGTAATAACAGCAGCTCCGTAGCCAATTAATTTTAAAATGCCAGCGAGTATCCGAGGCCTCGTTGGAAGGTAGAACATGGAGCTGAGGGCGTACTCTGAAGTCGGTGACTGGTTTATTGCAATGGTTTGTTGTTGCTCACAGATCAAAGGAGTGGTTGATACAGGCATTAATACCCTACAGACTGCTAATAGCACCTACCTGCCTCTGCCTGGGGAGCCCGAGAGACTGACACTTCAAAACACTTTGCTCTTAAAGAAATAGAGATGGAGGTAAGAAGCATGACAGAGTGCAGCAGCAGTGAATGAACTGGGAGAATTTCAATGTTGCCTTTGCTGTGCAAAGGGGGGTTAGCCACCATGGGCAATGGGAAAGAACCATGAGTGAAAAGAGCCTCCTTCCAGCCCTCCTGGGGTCTGCATGTTCATTGTCCCCACATGTTCATCAGCTGCCTGTCTTATGGCTGGTACAGCAAGTAATGCCACGTGCCCTGTCCCTTCCTGCCTACAACTGTGGTGTTATTGGCAAGTGAGAAAGAGGAGATCGGCCTTGAGCATAAAAAGGGATGGGGAGGAGAGGAAGGTGCTTGGTCACCTGGAATACGGCTGTGGCATGGGCTGTGATGTGAGAGTGGCACAGAGGGACAGGGCCTGGAATAGAGGGGGGCAGGAGGGAGAGTGTGCCCAGCTCTGCTGGGGAATGGCACTCACAGAGTCCCCAGAAACTCTGCTACAGGTCATGGCAGTGCTGAGTGTCTCGTGGGGGGGGGTGTGTGGATCCATTTGTGCTGCACACAGGAGTGCCGAGGCAGAGAGGGGAGGGTGAGTGGTGGGAATACTACGTGTGTACAGCTGAGCTCTGCAGGAGAAAGCTTTTGATACATGAACCTCTCGTTTGCAGAGATTTATACTTGTGTCTGAAGGGAGGTTAATATTAAAAACCTCTCTTTTGATATCTGTGCTTGGTTGTTTTCTGTTGCCTTTTTTTTTTTTCTGTGTCTGTTTTATACAGAATAAGCTGTGCTTGACATCAATGTAAGACATTGCACAAGTCTTTGTCTGGTAGCAATATACACTACAGACATCACACAAGCTTTGTTTTTTAGCAAAACAGTTGTCTTGGTGGAAGATAGAATGCATTTTTCTATGGTAGAGAATGGTGGGATTTTTATAACTCTCATATAGCTTAAGATATCAAGAGTGCTTTCTGCAAAAAAAGACTTCTCCTGTCACTGAACTTTGGGGAAGAGATATAGGAAATGTGGGACTGCTTCTGAGCAGAGAAATTACCATAACCTGACAGTTCTGGGAAACAGTGTACATTACGGGGTATCTTTCTGCCACTCATATTTACTCTGCATCATTTCATTGGTAGTCTCTTAAGTTTTGCAGGATGTCTTCACAGCTCTTCCTGTAAACCTTTGTTATGTTTACTGGTATTACATTTTTAAAAGATTTGTATATACAGTGCATACAGCATACTCAGTATTTTATTTTCTATGCTCTGACCTTCTCTGGATGGACCCTCTGTTTTGCAATTTTATAGTTATCCAGGAAATCAGATTTTTCTTAAACAGTTATGTAGTAGTTTAGTATGTTTCTTAATTTGCCTTCTGTTTCTGTTTTACGTGCCTGAATGTACTTACAGTACACATTTTCTGCCACCCCCAGGAGTGCTTGCCCACTTCCTTTTATGTAATGTAAAGTCTTGTAGCTTGGAAAGTTCATACATGTCTGACTCCCTCCTTACTAACCTAAAATGCCTGACCTGAGATACCGATAGTCACTGGCTCCTTACAAAGGTAATAAAGACAGGTGGAGCTCAGTCCTCTCCAGGAAAGCCTTACCATGGTCTCATGAGGAGCTTGTCTTCCCTCTGAGTACTCAGGGAGTCTTGCAGTCCTAAATTAAGTGGCTCAAACTCAAAGCTTGAGTTGGATGAATCTGGACCTCTCGCAGTGCTGTTAAAGATCTTTTTCAAGGACAAAGAAAAATGTGCAAAAATCTGTCAGGTAAGAGATGCCTATTATTATGTGCTGTGCAGAACCTGAAACAGGGCATCCTGCATGGCCAGGGCTTCTCAGCAGGAGTATCAGTTGATCAGCTCCCAGAAGAGCAGCAGTGTTTTCAGCCTGCAGTGGAAAAGAGCATCCCTGTTCTTATGTCCTGCCTCCTAAGACCCCTACAGAGTAAGTAGAATTCCTGGGAGGCTATCAGAGCCTGGCTTTGCAGTGCACCTCATAAATGTGGGGATGATTTTTAACAGACCAGTGTGGGGCACACAGGGTCTTTTTGAGACAAACTTCTTTCTGAGAGCGATGTTTCTTCGCTTTAAATAATGGAGTAAACCAACATAGTGCCTGGTACAGACCAATTGGTTTTCTTCTTGCACTGATTGTTGTTCATAAGTATTGTCCTTGGGTTTGAAAAGATGAGGAATGGAGATTTTCAGTCTTTGGCACCACAGTCACTGGGATTTGTGTGTCTGTGAAGCTGGTGTGGTCCATAGTGGCTGTTCTGGATATGAGGATGCCCATTAAGAGAGGGTGTGTTGTCCCATGTAGCAATGCTGTGTCTTGCACCTGTTGAGAGGCAATCTCTGTCCTGCCCCTGCCTGGTGCTGCAGCAGCACTTCTCTGCCTGCTTCTGATGCTAAAACCAATGAAGTAAAAACCATAAATTTCCTGTTATGTGCATCATAAAATATGAGCAGAGGGGATCCTTGTGGAGTTCAAAGTATTTGACAGCAGCACATGAGCAAATCCTAACGTTATTTCTTTAATCTTGTTGTGTGGAAAGAACAAAGTGGAGCTGTGTAATGTTGTCTTGGTGTAAGATGTTACCACGTTGATCCCTTAATTATTTCCTTACAGTTGTGTTTTTAAAATTTTAGATGCAGGCCATATTCCATGTTTCTCTGTTCTTTTGTACCTGAACATGTCCTTTAAAAATATTGGCAGTGTTTTCAGATCCTTTTTTTTCTGTAATGGGTAAGTCTGATGGCTGTTTCTCATCCCCTGCTGTGCCAAACTGCTGAGACAAGACTGCTTTTTCTGCTACTGATTTAACAGAAAATAAGAAATTAATTTTGTCCTTAGCTGTGTTTCACTGCAGAAACTTCCCAGTCCTTTATGAACTGTGAGTGAATTATCACAGCCTCAACACAAATACCTTGAATTTAAGATTAATTGCTCTTAGTTAGACATAAGTAGTCTACAGTGTAGACATTTGGAGTGATCTCATATAATATCGGTAAAACGCCTTTTTTTCCTGAAACTTGTTTGGTTTACGTACTTAGAGAACTACAACTATGAATTCTTGGAATCATTTAATTGGAAAAGTGATGTATCTTTCAACATGCTCTCTGGGGTTCACCAGACAGCAGCCTCTTGTAGTTCTTCCAGAAAGAGAAGAAAAAAAGGCATTATTAATTTTCTTCCTTTTTCTGAACCCCGATAGTTTCCCTCCAATCACTGCCTCATATTCCAGCTTCTATCTTGTCCCCAGGAGATTTTTTTTAAGTGTGCTCAGAAAACATGGACTATTCTTAATTGTGCCTTTTCTCTGTAGGTACTGAGAGTAGCTCTGATTACTGTGCTGCCAGTTTTTCCTGCCTTATGACTAATAGGTCTGCCTCGGGAATCAATCCCACCCACCAGCACCAAACCTTGCAGAACTGACCTTGAGGCCAACTCTTTCATTTTGATTCTAATTTGTGCACTGATTTGCACATCACTGAGGCAAAGTTAAATGTAAGAGGATACATTAACATAGCAGTGCAGCTGGACTGGAAGCACACAGAGGTCAGGAAATGGAAAAGTGAGCTGCCTAATAACAGCCATTTGCCCCACTGCTGATGTAGAATGGCTTTGATTTCCGCTTAGTGTTCATTATAGGTATAAAAATATATATATTGTGCCATAGATGTGCAACATTGAGACAAATGCTCTTTAGTGTTGTTGAGGCATGCATCCCTCTGAAATGTTTACAGCCTTCATTGGAGCCTTCCCAAGAGCAGCAGTTTCATCTGTATTCTCTGTAATATCTTGCAGGGGAAAGGGTGTCAGTAGACCATGGAAGCCTGCAACTCCCTTGGGCAAGCAAATGATTCCTTTGGAGCTCTGAGAAGCCATTCCTGTGCCTCTGAAATAAATGGGCTGATCCTACAAAGTTCTCTGCCCTCTCCAAATCCTTTTGCTTCATAACATTCTCAAGTCCTTAACTTCATGGGTTTCGTGTTGGGTTTTATGTTTTCAGCAAGTCAGATACTGGATGATTTGGAGGAGATTTTGTATAGCTCTTTGCATTTTAAGGCCTTATTTACTGGATATGGCTGCACTATAAGCTATGCATTAAAAATCCTTTTTGATCTAAGCATTATTCTAACAATTGTTCCAAAATCCCAATGTCCAAAGGGATTTTTTCCTCACATGGTGATAAATAAACAGCTGTGATAGCTGGCAGTAGGTTGATGGGAGGTGGTTATCAGAACTGTAACCTTGATTATAGCTTACTTTTGAACTGCTTTCCTTCTTACCTCTGCATTACCTTACATTTTATAGTCAGTTGTACCGTGCCCACAGTGGGGGACAGTGCAGGTGTTCTCTTGGTTGAGTTTGCTGCACAGGTCCCATGTGCTGTGGTGGGGACTGTCCCTAAGCAGAAAGGAGGGAATCTGAGTTCTGTATTGACCTTTTCCTGGCTCAGAGTTGGACAGAGAGAGGGGTGTCCCTGCCCTGAAAGCTGCAGATGGGGAAAAGATGCCTCCACAGCAGGCCTGTGTTAGAGGTGGAGATGAGAAGGTTGCTGGGAAGAACAAGAAGCAGATCCTGCAGTAAGTCTCTAGGGCTATAAGAAGCACAAGTGTTAGCTCCAAGGACTTCACATTGCTGGGTTGAGAGCAAGGCTGGAGGGGAAAGTTCTGCCCAGTAAGGAGCAGCAGCAAGATTCATTAACATACCTTTTGCTTTCACCCAGTTCTTTATTACTCTTCCATTCCAAGAGAGATGAGTTTCCTGTCCTTCAGACCTTAGCCAGTTCTAATTTAAGCTCTAATAAAACAGTTTTCCATAGTGAAGGCCCTTTAGAAGCCTCACCTTCAAGTTAAAGCTCTGCCTCAAATCTCAGGCTTGCGAATTCCCATCACATCGCCCTCAATGACTCTGGGCACTGTTGTTTTCCTGCTTGTCTTTCTGGCCCAGCCTCAGGATTTTGCTCTGGGTTTTCACATGTGGGCTGTGACTGTGTTTTTAAAATCTCTTTAGGTTGTCTGTCATCCAGCCAATGCAACCTTTCATACAGGCCACCTTATTTCTGTTAGTACAGTATCCTTTTCAATACACACAATTTTACCTTCTTGAAAGCTGGTCTGAAGACTTTTGCTGTGGCAATTTATCATTTTCACCACACTGCCTTAACGTTTTCTTTTAAAATTTGTCTTGTCTCATTCTTGTCTTTACAAAACACATAAGCCTTTCAAATGAAGGCTAAAAGCTTATCAGGAGAGCTTTTATCTCTGGTGGAGCAACCAAAAGACTGACTCCACATTTGATTTGCCTATGATATCAGACTTGACTACTGGTCTATTAAATTTTCAGGTAGGTAAAGGTACTGTGTTCCAAGCTTCCCATCATAGAAATCTATCTCACTGTCTTTCTCAGTACTTGCCCTTGAAATTCAGATTGTGATGATGCTTGCAGACATCTGAATGACTACTTTGGGCCCACTGTTGTGCTGGCTAATATTATCACCTTATTCCCTTTAATTTCTTGATCTGCCAGTGCTCCAGTGATGGTTTGTATTTCAATCACGTAGTATCTTTGGTATGAGCAATGAAAGTTCATCATATCACCATCCTGACTTGCACAAATATATCTGCCACAGAATATTCTGAGTTGGAAGGGACCCACAAGGATGAGAGTCCAGCTCAGAAGGGAGTGTCCCTACAGGGATCAGACCCACAACCTTGGCATTGGCAGTACTGTTCTCTAACCAGCTGAGCTGATCTCAGGGTCTAAGCAGCCACAGGAGGTAATTGGTGTCAGTCCAAGTAGCTCTTAGTTGTCAGAACAGAGAATGGAGGTGGATCCTTGCAGATGTTTAGCTGAGATCTATCTCTGTATTGCTAAAGCATCATGCACCCTTCTGGCATGATTTAAAATAATCCCAAAGGACAAGAAAAATAATCCCCCCTAACATTAAAACCCTATAGATTGCCAAAAGTTAGTGTGTGGCAGCTCTAAGTCCTCTGGTAAAATTCAGTAGTGGGATGAAGCCTTTCAGCCAGGAGATGCTTCTTGCCCCAAAGAAGGAGACAAGTTCCATTGGTGGTACAGTTGTTTCTGGTGGTGAAGGAAAAGGCAGCATTGACAAGAGCGCTCTGCTTTCCAAAAGCCAAACAGCAGTAGGGAAAAGAGAGAGGTGTGAGTGAGGAAGGGAGAGAACACGGGGAGAAACTCTGTGAAATATTTTTTTCTTGGTATTGACTGGTTCTAGGATTTCTACGTGTATATTTTTGAAGTCAGTTTTCTTTACAATCAGAACTCATCTGTCATTTTCTTTTGTCCCCTCCTTCCTAATTTCCCTGCTAGGGATTGCAGTTACATTTTTATGGGGGGGGTGTGGGGGTGTGTGTGAAGCGTTCCAGAGCTCTGAGAGAATCAGTGAGGGGAGTGAGTGGGAAAGTGAAGCCTGGGGATCACTTGGTATGGAGAGTGGATGGGTGGAAACACCCCTGGAAGCACTGACTGTAGAAGCAACTACAGAGTGACTGCTTTGAGGCAGGAGCAAAGAGGTTTTTGTTTCTGTTGACAGCCAATGTCTGGCCATTCATTGTTCTTGCTTTGTAATGTACACTCTGTATTAGAAATGGGAGTGCAGTGCAGTGTGTAGAGTGTGCACACCTCTGCAAAGGGAGAGGGAATACACACTAATCTTCAGACTCTAAAACAGACATTTTTTCCATAGGTATGTATGATGGATCAAGTTGCTTTCACGAAACACAGAGAGAATGTCTTTGCAGGTTTTTTAAGCAGTCTCACCATGACTGGGACAATCACACCAGGGATTGAGGGCTTTAGGCTGTTGCATGGAAATCATGCAAAGCTAGTAATAAAATGTGGAATAACTAGTTTACCTAACTTCTTTTCTACTTATTCATACAGCTGCACTTGTATTTTGATGCCATTATTTAATCCAGATAATTATGTGTGACTATTGTTTCATTTGTTTGGAATTTTTTTCAGCTTGGGGATTTTCTTTTTTATTTTTCCCCCAGATTAATATATTGGTGTAGAATCAGTGCTGGAAATATGACAGACTGCAATTTGTGGATAATTTGGCCTTCTGGGTTGCTTTAAAATTATGCCATTTGTTCCATTGGCATCAATATACAGGAAAACAGGAACTTAGAGAATTAAAACACAATGATAAATTTACCATTGCCATTAATACCGCTTAAAGTCGTGCTGAAGCTGAAAACAATAAATGTTTAAGTCTAATTTAATTTTAAGGTATGCAGTTAATTAATACTCTACAGCCATTAACATTCAGAAATGAAAGTATCTGCAGAACCACTGTTCCCTGGAGCCATTTGTCACCAGGAATAAAACCTCTGCCTTTGAACTGAAGTAGCTTTTGGGTAGCTCTGTGAGCCAAGGAACCCCTGCTAGTGATACAGACTAATCCAGAGGAGAGACCTTCCAGTTTGTTGCATTGATATCTTGCCAATATAAACCCAGCTGCAGTTGTGTCAGGTGCTGTTGTGGCAGCAGATCTTTGCTCAGTGACAGCAAGTACCATCAGTGTTAAATTACTGACTAGAGTGTGATAGCTGTGAGTGTCCACAAGTTCCTCCCAGATTAGAAAATGTTCACAGCCTGTTTTTTGATGAAAAAAAGATGCATTTTCTGTTTACATGGGATATCAGTCATCATACTATGAAGTGAACTCTCCTTTCAAACAGTGAATAAATGTTAAAGAAGAAGCAGCAAAGACATGAGGTGCACAGTAAAGGCAACACCATGTCCCTCATTCCCCCACGTGCTTCCTTCCTCTTTCTATTCCTCCACCTGCAGCACAGCCTTTTGCACTATTAGCTTCAGTCTTGCAGCACTTACCACAAGGTGTGGCATTCCCACTGCAGCTATTTTTGCTTATAAACCCTGTTTAATGCAGTGGGTGAGGATTTGGGTCAGCGGATTGTCAGCGTTGTTGGGCAGTGTTTGCCAAGTGACAGCGCATTCCGGGGGTGCAAATGTGCCAGCTGAATTTTTGCTTCTCAGTACAGTTTTTGTGTGACAGAATCCTAAGACACAAGAATGGATGTCTCACTTATTCCCCTCCCTAAATGGTGTTAATAAACAAAATATTTTTTTCAGGATTTACTGTTCTTCTGTGCTACCACAGCCTTAGCAAAGCCAGTGTTAGGTAACTGCTTGGCTGGACAAAGGAGCTGTGATTTTCCTTCCGCTTAATTTGTTGGAGTTCAAAAGGATGATTTGACTTCTGATCATGTGAAAAGCATTTCATAGCGTACTGGAAAGCTGTCTGGTTTTGTATCTAACAGGCTTGACAGCCTGGTTGGCAACAGACAGATAATGGAAGGCTAATGAATAATGAAAAGCTGAGTGATTGAAATAGCAGAGCTGCAGGGAGAGAAGAAGGAAAGCTGGGAAGGAAAATGGAAAAAACAAACAGTACAGAAGTAAGGAATAACTAGTATTTTGATCAGTATCAGTGAATGTCTTCACATCAGATTTTAACCCAGTCATAACTTAAGTATTCTCCATCTGCCAGCTCACAAAAGCTTTTAACTTGTGCACCACGATGCATTTCCTACTAGTCGCTCAGCTTGCCTTGAGGAAGAGAAGGGTAGGTTGAAGTTTAAATAGTTTTCAGCCGCTAGGATGATGACTACTCTGCAGTAACCTTCTCTATTCCCATTAATTGCCTGGTGCATTCCCAAATTCCTACCAGAGAGGGTGTGCTTGGCATCTCAGTCTACTGCAGAGAGCAGAGCAGAGCGATGGCACTGGAAGCCACCAGCTGTACGGAGACACATCACCACACTTAGTTTGTATTTACACGTCAGTGGGGACATCTCTCTTTTGGTGACAGGGATAACTTCATTTTCATGGTGCTCACTTGTGAGTCATCCAGCAGGGAGGGAGAGCTCTTACTCACTGCTAATCAGGCTCTCCAGATGGAATATGGTCTCTAGTGTGCCTGTGCTGTAAGAGAGATTCCTCTGCAAATGCACCAGGAATTACTAGGGATAAGGCTTAACTCCAGGTGTCAAAAGTGAGAGGACTGTCTCCTGATGTTAAGAGGATGGCTCTCTAGCAGTTTGATATTCCTAATGTCCGTGTCTAGATACATGTATTAACCTGGAGGAAGCCACTTCCTATTAAGTTCCTTGCACTGCCAGCTGTGGCTGGTCCTGGTGGTGCAAGGCTTGCTGTTACCCTTGTTTTTGTGGTAAGAATGACAGTGGAGGAGTTGAGCTAACACTTTGTTTCCTGCCACCCCTTTCCATGTCTCTTTTTTGCCATGACAAATGGAAAAAGATCTGCTGCTCCCTCATTGTAACTTCCTACTTTTCCTGAGCTTCGATATCCCTGACAAACAAATAACGCTGTAAAATACTATCCTTTCCTTTGTGTCTCTGCAGAATCTGTACCAGAACAGGTTCCTGGGCCTGGCGGCCATGGCGTCTCCATCGAGGAACTCCCAAAGCCGGCGCCGCTGCAAAGAGCCCCTCAGATACAGCTACAACCCCGACCAGTTCCACAACATGGACATCAGGAGCAACTCCCACGACACCGTCGCCATCCCCAGGTCCACCAGCGACACGGACCTGGTCACTTCGGACAGCCGCTCCACCCTCATGGTCAGCAGCTCCTACTACTCCATCGGGCACTCGCAGGACCTCGTGATATACTGGGACATCAAAGAGGAGGTGGATGCAGGGGACTGGATTGGCATGTACCTCATAGGTGAGTGCCCCTTCCCCTTTGGGTTTCTTGCTGCTTTTTGCAGTTGGAGGCATTAGGGCACCATGGGATAATGGTAATAATGAGCTGCCACAGCTCCCTGAAGTGGGTTTATGAATGGCAAGAGTTTTTCCAGCTTCTGAACTGCTGGTTGCAGGCCTTGCACTCTTCTTCAGCATAGATACAAAAAGGCCTTCTGTTGGTGGTTTCTTGACATTTCGAGATAAATTCATTTTAAAGCCATTTGGATGTTGGGAAAATACCTCATTTATAAAGGCAGTATAATATTTTCAGGTTTCCTCTTGAGAGTCCTTGAGTAATCTGTGACAGATGAGAGGTTTTACGAGTCAAGAGTATGAATCATTTAAAAACATTGCAAGAATACCTTTTTCTCTATAGCCACAGGATATTTTGATATGAGCAATAATTATAGGCTGAGGCAGTCTGAAGTTGTCCCAGATAGTTTTGCTTTCCCCCCCCCTTTTATTGTGTATTGGCTCTATTGAGCCATGCACATTAAGCATATTTTTGGCAACTCCATCTAGTAAATCCAGCCCCATAAGAGTAATAAGAAATGGTTTCAATCCACTTTTACCTGATTGTTCCACTTCAGTATAAAATTAGCTATTTTTTTAACCTGGTTTGGTTCCTCTGGAAGTAGTCCTGGAGTCTGTGTTAACTCTTTGCCCTCTGGTAAACTTTGAACATGGTGGACCGGTTTCAGACACATTCCTCTGTGTATTAGGGGGTCTTAAAAATGTGAAGTTCTTAAAAGTTTCTTGAAAACCAGTGACTTGGTGAAGAAGGCAGACCCCAGCTGGTGTCCCCACCAGGGAAGTGTTGGTAAAACACTTTCCTTACCTATTAGGAGGCTGTGCCTGGCACAGTTGGAGTTCCAACAGCTCCATTTCATTGTGCTCAGGTATTGAACCAAAACCAGATAAAGCATATGATGTTGTGAGATGGGCTTTTGGAGCAGTCATAGGGGGCATTGTAGGGACCCACAGTGTTACTGAAGGGCTTTAGTGGGTGAAACCAGGTGGCTTGGCTTCATGTGCTGAAGATGCTGGGAACACAAACGTTGGTGGCATCAGGGATGTGTGAGAAGGTACTGGATAGCAGGTGTGAGCATGTAGAATAACCCTGGTGGCAAGGTGTGAGGTGTTGGAAAATAAATTCAGGATATGGAAGAGGTTGGAAGAAGTGCCACACAAGGGTGGTTATTTAGGACATGGAGGGAAAGGAGTGGAGCTCACAGTAAGCCAGGCTGCAATACTTGTTCTCATGAGTTACCTCATAAAATACCCTGCTTTGAAAATAGAAGTAGGCTTCTGAAATTCAAATTTTTTAGGAAAAAACTAGAGACTGGATTTAAAACAGATGCCTTGAAGGCAGTCTGGTTTATTGGCCTTAACAGAAAATTACTTGTGTTTGCAGTTAGGCTTGAAGTGGAAGAGATGAGGAGACAGAGCAGCCCCCAGTACTGGGCACTAAGAAATGCTGCAAGCCTACTCTGCAGTGGTGCAGGCAACTCAGGAGTGTATTGTCTCAGTAGGAAGAGGCAAAGCATACCTGCTGGTGGTCTGGAGGCAACAAAGTGCATAGAGCTCTTTCACAGTGACTCAACTTGTTCAGCCAGGTTTTATAGCTCAGGTGTTGCATCCAGGCCTGTGAAGGCACATTTTAAGTTTTTTCTGGGATTTTTTTTGGTAGGCAACCTGAATACATAGAGGTTTAACTGGGAAAAATAAAAGTACACCCTGGTACTCCCACTTAATTTACCACATCAAACAGGATATGTTGCCCCAGACACCCCAGTGAATTAGAAGTGCAGATTTTGAAGTGTGTCCTTGCTCCTTCTGGCTTGAATGCCTCTTGTTTATGGCAGTAGTTAATGGCTCATTCCAAGGAACACTGCTGCCAAATGGAAAATGAATAGTGTGTCCAGTCCCCAGGAAACCAGTAGTTGACCCTTGATGTCTTTGAAGGTGCTCTGTTTCCAGGCTCTCAGGTTCCCACTCTAAATAGCTGAGGAAATAGCAGGCAGCAGCACCCCCGGTTCCCTTTTTCTCTTCGTTCCCTCTTCCCATTCCTGCCCCCGCACCACAAACCTCACGTAAGATGAGTTTTGGTTCCCTTTAAAGAACATGGGCAACTGTGAAGGTTGCTTGGATTTTGGTGTTAGCTTGACATGGAAAACACTTCGAACCTGCCAAGGTAACTGGCACAGTGGCTGTACCCACTTTTACAGAGGAGGGTGAACCAGCAGGAATGTTTTGCAAAAGCAAATATCTGATGAAGGCGTTTTGAGGGTTTGGCTTTAGAACAGCCTCAGTCTGGCAAACTCAATGCCCTTGAGGCATCATTCTTCATCTCAGTTTGGCTTCATCAGGGCAGAAGTGAATTCATGGAGATCATCACACAGAGCAGTGGTGGCAAAGGGGGGACAGTGGGGGAGGGTTGTTAGCAAAGAGTGTTTCTGCCTTGAAATAAAGCACTGATGCATCCTGTTTGTGACCAATCCATAGGGGTGGGACATCCAGACACCCCCAGTGGCTTAGATTTGTGTGTGCCTTTGCACAAATGTTATGAGCTTGCACTCCTGTTTAGACAAGGAATATTCCTGGCCTTGTGGCTCTGACCTTCACAATGTAAACTGATATATAGCCACGTTTCGAGTTAGCAGCAGTCTTGTTCTCTTTGGAACAAGAGAACCAGAGAAACCAGAGCTTTTCCCAGCCTGGAATCAGGAGGGGATTAGTGTTGAAGCCTATTATTACCACTTGTGTGGCAGCACTTAACTATTGCATTGCTGCAGGTTGTTCTAGTGTTTGTCTCAAAGCCAGACTGTGGATACAGCCCAGTCCTTTTTGTGATTGCTTGGGATGTTGAAATTCGAGCTGAAATGTTTGAATGTAGCACTGTTTAATATTGTGGCAAGTCACAAGAACATGGGAAATTATTTGCATCCTTGGGGTGTCAGGCAGTGTGTTGTAGATTTTCCTTAAAGCTTGGTGTGGGAGCATTAGAGTTATTTGTTATTTGTCTTGTGGAAGCTCCTGGGTATCCCAGGAAGGGACTATACAAAAGCAGAACAGAAGGCAGTTCTCACCTTAGAGGGGCTTAATAATTTCCATTGTGATATTTTAGGAAATATCTCCAAATAATTTTGTATGTGTGTTGGTCTTGAAATGCATAAAACTGTTCTCACCGCAACTGCCATCACTAAAATTTTGATGATACCCAATAAACTGCAGGCTTCAGAATAAAGGTGTTCCACGTTAGGGGAAATATGGATGATATAAAAAGCTTCCAGAAAGAAGAGCAAAAATCATGTAGCTCATATGCCAGGCCATTTTGGGTGCTACTCAGAGGTTAAAGTACCCTGAAAGAAGGGTGAAGGGAGTCCTCCCTCTGTGGAAATTCCATCTGCTTGCTCCTCATGTGAAGGAGCCACAGTTCCTTTTATCACAGGGTGTCTGTTATTCTCCCCTTCAATCCATTTGCACATTCCTTAGGGTGGCCAACTGGGAAACAGTCCTTGCAGAAACAGGTAGGAGTTGGACTTGGCATTGGTTAGTAGATGTAACTTCTGCTCATGCTCTCAGGAAATGGATGGGGCAGCCAGTCAATCTCTTGGAAAACATGTAAAAAAACCACGTAAAAATGGTGGTCATGGCAAAAAAGAGTGTTGAGAGTATCCACCCTGTTTGTTCCTGAGAACATCCACACACACACACACATGACTTTCAGGAAGGGCCATAGGAAAACTCCTTAATTGGAGGGAGAATAGCAATATTGACTCCCTTAAAATATAGATGTTGTTGCTTCAGTGCATTTTAAGATTAGTCACGGTATCATGACAAAAAAAATATGGGAATTGGGCAAACAAGCACTTCTGGGTGTTTAATTCGTCCTGTGCCTTCAGGAGGGGAATTGCATTTAATTCCTGCTAAGCTTGAACTCTGTTTTAACTTCCTCTCATATATATTATCTGTCAGCTCTGAGCAAAGGAGAGGAACCTTTAAATTCTGTAACAACTCACCTGAAATGGGCATTTGCCTTCCCTCAAAAGAACTGTAGTGTTATGAACATCAGCAGTATTACTGAAACATTCCCACAGTCAAAACCACATGTAAACGCTTAACAAGAGTTCTCTGAGAAATCTGAACATGACAAAGATCTGTTGCCATTTAAAAGTCTCTGGAATTTAAGTTTTCTTTGCAGAAAAACTGTTTGTAAAAAAAATGCCCATTGGAGGAAAAAGTGAAATTAAAACCAAGTTATGAATAATGAAGATAGAGAGTTTGTATATTTCTTTTAAAAAGGACTCTCATTAGTGGCTACTTTGAAGCAGATGGAATATTTGCAGTTATTTATCTCAAGGCTTTCTGTTCCTCTGTTATCTCATTTGCTATTGCTATTTGCTACAGTATGAAGCCTCTTAGATAAATTAATATGGACTGCTGGCAGCTGTCTGTAGATAAAGAGCTATCTTATAATTACTGCAGTAGCATTTTAGCTGCTACTAGATTTCACTTCTGTCATCACCTCCATATCTCATGTAGAGGAGCTAATGAGAAATGTTTAAACCAGACTTTTGAAAAAATCATTTGCTCCGGTGTCGGTGGACACTGATGTTGGGAGTTTATCAGGGCTAATATTGTACTTTTCTTACTATGAAGTAGGCTTGCTTTCTTTCTCTCAGCATTTCCTTCTGTGAAAGCAAAAGCAAAACATTATTAAAGGCTATTTTTTAAAAATTTCTTCATACTCAGATCTTGTAGGGTCCAATTTTCTGTCCATATTTGGCTTTGACAGAGTGGTTTCTCTGACATTTATATAAGTAGGAATGCCTTGACCTAACTAGTGACTGAAGTTTAGCTTTAAAACCTTTTTCCTCCTTTGTTTCCTCCTGTGGTATTACTTCTCTCCCAAGAAGACAATTCACCATGTGACAAATCTAATAGCTGTTGGTCAATAGACATTTAAACATTTGTTTAGACACTTTCCAGATTGATTTTAGGCTTAGATGCCCCATGTTGCCATATTGCCCAATGAGACAAGTGGGAAAATGTACATTTTTCCTGCCATCAGATTTGGATCAGAAACTTGTTTGTACAGCTGTTTTACCAAACATCCAGTACATGCAAGCAGAAAGGGTCACCTGTTGCCAGCAGAGATGGAAAGTGTTAGAAGCTGTAAAGTTCATGCAAGGCTAGGAGTTGTGTGTGCCTGTGTTACAGCTCTAATCCCCAGCTCGGGTCCCCTCTGTGTTTGGGTGGTTGCTCCACCCCTCTGCTTCAGATACAGCCATCTATAGAACAAAACTCTTCCCAGTGTGCCTGCCTAGAGTGAATTTTGCTGATATTTGAGTTTATTGTGTTATTTGGTGGGGGGTACCCCTCTCTCCAGTCCTTTTATGGCCTTTGGAAGAGAATCTCTCTCTGGTCTTAGGGCTTCTCCTCAGTAGGTCATGTTGTAGTTGGGTCTCTGGCCAGGCTGTGGTCACCTCAACAAGGCAAGTTTTGTTTGACACCTGCACTTCTGCTCCCTCTGTAAAACATCAGCAGAGGTGCCCAGGCAGCTTTCCCTAGGCACAGCACTATTTATTTCAGGAACAAAAAAGTGTCAGGGGAGCAAACTTGTGATGGAAAAAAAAAGCAATAGGCAGCCTGCACAAATGCTGACTAGAGAGGGTATTGAGTGTCACGGGCCCTGGCAGAGGTGTCAGTGCAGCAATGTCAGTTCTTTGTTCCAAGCTGGCCTGCCTTCACCTGGCTGCTCTTCGGTCCAGTGAGAGAGATTTACCAGGCTGAGTCACTTCTTCCTTTCCCAGTTTCTCTATCCCATGGAGCACTTCAGCCAGACAAAACAGGGATATGCTGTTTCCACCCCCACCGAGGGTCACATGAACACAATTGGCTTGTGCATCTGTTTCACCCCTTTCCAGGTAGATACAGTCAACACTTACATGTGAGGGTTGCCAGATGTTCCCAACACGTGTGTGTGGCTCCTGGCACGTCCCCCCTTTCAGTGCTTCCAAGGCTCACCTCTGCCATTTGTGTGCTGTTAATGTTGTTACAGCAATGCACCAAAAAGCTTCNAGGGAACTCATGGTAAAGAAGCCTGCAGGCTGCCAGTTCTTTTCCTTAAATACATTTAATATGTGGTAGAGGTGTTTACTGTGTGCCAAAAGAGTCTCAATTCCATTTGTTGTTTCTCCATAAAATAACAGCTGTGGTATTGTGAACTTCTTTCTAGGTTAATAGGTGGAAGAGAGTTTTCCACTTCAGCTGTCCTGCTGAATGTCAGGAGAGGGAAATAGCGCACATAGGGAGTGCAATGGCTTCATGCCTTCTCCGTGACTTCCAGGGTCCTTATGCCTGTGGATAAAACTGCCTCTGTGCTGTGCCAGGATGGCCCACACCACTACACAGCCCAGACTGATAATGAAGTCAGTAATGGTCACCTGCTGAAGTATTTCTGAAAAAAATCAGTCAGTGGTGGATATTGGTGCACCAAAAGCCAGGATTTGGCCCCAAAACTACAAAAGAAGCAAAATCTGTGTAGCACATTCAGGCCATTGACTGGATAGAATCAATTACAGCATAAACAGTGGACAGCACAGACATCAAATTCTTGGCCAAATAAGGCTCAAAGCAGAAAGATTTGTTTTGTAGAGGTTGTCAAGCCAGCCATGTGGATTTTGAAGGTTCAGCATATGTTTTTCTTTTCTTAGTTTTTTGGTTTAGAACTAAATCATTCCCAGTCCTTAGTGTTTATAACAGTTAAAGCACTGTTCATAACACTGGAGTATTCCCATGCTGCCCTCCACAACTCCTGTAATGACTGTGTATGCACTGACCTTTTGGAATCTTTCTCATTCATTGATCTCTCCAGCCCTAAAGACATTTTTTTCTTCACTGGAGATCATCCACTTTGTAAGAAGTTCATAACTGAATACCATTTTTTAGATAAAATCAATCCAGATTCTCAAGAGATTGTTGCATCATGGTGTTTCAATGCACACATCTGAGTTGTGTTTGGGTTGTTCTTTTTTACTGCTGTGTCAGCTCACAAGCTCCTGTCCAGTTTACTGTCTGCTGCTTTGTCTTTCAACAGTGCTGTAAGCCCGTTTTTCAAATACTGCACATTATTTCCCCTCTATTTAATGAAAATTGTTAACCTGGACAAATGTCATCCTTGTTCACATTTCTGATCTTCCAGTGTCCCTTTATATCATATCTTTATACTGCCTGGAGCCTGCAGCTTCTCTTCTTTTAGTATTTTCTAGCAAATTTCATGGATGCACTGCTTTCTCCTAATCCTCATTTTCCAAATTACCCTGTAGTCAACAGGGAGGCTTCAACTGACTCTGAGAACTTTGGAAATGTTGTATTAAACACAAGCAAACCAAACTCTTCCATGCTGTGCCTTAGCACATGTAGTGTATCTTCACTGGGGCAGCCCTGATCATCCTTGTTTGGATTCCTCCCTCCCATCTTGGGTCCTGTGTGCAAACTGGATGTCATTAGTTGTGGAGAAGTTTGTGCAATGCCCAGCTGAAGGAGGGCTGTTGCTGCACTGAAACTCAGATGTGGTCCATCTGCTGCAGTGGTAAGAATAAATCTGGAAGTGCAGGAGCCTTAAAGCAGAGCCTGTAGTTGGGACAGGCATAGCTGAATTAGCACTCAGAGCTGTGTGGATCCTGTCACACTTCTAAGTGTGTGCAGGGCCAAATGACACCAGTATTTCTGGACAGATGCCCATCCCACTGCAACCTCACTTCTGCTGTGGAGTTTTTAGCCTCCACAAGTTGTTGTTGCTGAGCCTCAGCTTGTTGCTTTCCTCATTCTTTTTACCTTTCTAGCAGAAGGTTTCTGATTATTGGAGAGAAGTATAGATGAGTGATGGGTTGTTCCAGAGCACAGCTCCCAAACACCTCAAGGACACCATAGAAGAGTAGAGCCCATTGTCACTGGCTCTGTTTTTAGCCAGAGGCTCCACTGTTGCAGGGGAGGAGAGGGTAGTCCCTCAAGTGACAGAGCTCAGGCTCTCGGTGTGGTTAGCTCAGGTGCAACAAGGGCAGGACAGCAAGGAAGGATTGCATCCACAGGTCATCCAGAGCCTTCTGAAAACCCACAGGCAAATCACTGTCAAGATTTAATGGGGTCTCTGTAACTGGCAGTCATCTGCTTTTGTAATTGGTGTTGGTGTCATGAATGATCCGTGTGGTATCTCCCGTTATTTGGAGGTGGCTGGAGTGGCAAAGGATGATGTCACAAGTGGCTCTGAAAGTAAGCTAAGTGTTCAAAGATGAAACGTTGCTTAGACTCCTTTATTTTGGGAGTGGGTGGCATGTCATTTGGGTTTAATGTGTAATTCTTTCTGCTTCAGATTGGGTGGCTCATGTTTTGAACCAACCATGCCTGCCTTTCTGTGTGCACAGAGCAGTTTCCCTCAGCAGCACTATCTTCTGCCCTCAGTGACCAAGAATTGTTGCTTTTCCAACTTGGTCTCTGTTTTATTACACTTTATGCTTTTTCTATCTCCCTACTTTTGTTTGATCTTTCTCCCTCCATGTCTTCCTCTCTGCTCTTCTCCACTCATTGTTCATATTTTCTCCCTCCCGATTTGTTTTTGTGTTTAACTGGGTGATTTCTGTGGGATTAAAATGGAACCATTCATGTACTTGAAAAAAAGTACATGCAAACCCCATAGATCAAGGACTAAGCCTGCAGCACCAATGAAGGATTAGGCCCTGGTTGTCCTGAGCTCTTCTCCCTAAGAAGCTATAGAGGAGGGATGCTAACTGTAAATTGCAGTATATTCACTGCCTGCAGCAGAAATTGGCAAATTAATTAACAGTGAAATTTCAATCCACATTGGAGCTTAATATGTAGCTGCTGAAGTCAATGGAAATGTTCCTATTGACTCCTGTAATAATAGCCATTATTTGTGATTCTTCTTTTTTCACTGTGATATCTTTGTAAATAAGAAATTGGTATTTGCATCTTCTCATTAATAATTCTCATTGACAGCTCCTCTTCTGCAGCATGATGACTGCTTGTATTGTGCAGCTCTTTGGAAGCATGATTTCCAAGGGCTGGGTTTTACAGTGCAAAGGAGTGCAAAAGGAAACACTTGCATGGCCTGATACAACTCACTACAAGCTACTCTTGTGAATTGTAGAGGCTGCTGTCATCATTTGTGTTCTTCTTCAAGTGATAAATTTGGTGGTAAGAGAATAAACATCAGAAATAAGAAGCTTATTCATGGCTTCCACTTGTATTATCTTGCAAAATTATTTTATTTTACTTTATTGACTTTCCATGAAGGGCCTGGAGCACAAGTGCTGTGGGGAGCAGCTGAGGGAGCTGGGGTTGTGCAGCCTGGAGAAGAGGAGGCTCAGGGGAGACCTCATCACTCTCTACAACTACCTGAGAGGAGGTTGTAGCCAGGTGGGAGTTGGTCTCTTCTCCCAGACAACAAGTGACAGGACAAGAGGACACGGTCTCAAGCTGCTCAGGAAGAGGTTTAGGTTGGACATGGGGAGGAATTTCTTCACAGAAATGGTGATTAAACATTGGTATGGACTGCCCAGGGAGGTGATGGAGTCACTATTCCTGGAGGTGTTTTAAAAAACCTGGCTAGGGCACTCAGTGCCGTGGTCTGGATGACATGGCAGTGTCCTGGCATAGGCTGGACTCGATGATCTCAGAGGTATTTTCCAACCTACTTGATTCTGTGATCTGCACAATCCCTTTCCTGCAGCTTTCCGTGCAAGTTGCAAAGCAGATCAATCAGAGCTCAACTCTCCCTGTGCAGAAAGTGATTTCTAAAAGCATTTTGCTTGATATCTTCATGTGTCATTATAGTACAGACATACATATTGACCAAAAGCACTTTTAAGTTTCAAACTAAAGCAAATTTATCCAACTGAAGACTGTAAGTCCTTCTGTAATTTCAAGAGTACAGCATTTCTTTTTCATAGTGGATCAAGACATGAAGTGTAGCTTTTATTTTTGCATCATAATTACATGGAGTTTATAGAAAGCAAGTGATGTAGCATGCAGTACTGAGTCAAATTAATGATGGATTAGAGACTGGAATAGTGTGCCAAGTTCAGGCCCCTAGCTGACACTGTTCCTGTCCCATGGTAATTACCTGTTTCTTTGAAGGTAGCACAGGTTACTCTAAATCTTGTAGTGGTTAGTCAGGGAGAATGTGGGGAAATAGGCAGGCCATATATACCAGCCAAGTACTGTTTGAGAGAGCAGAGTGGGATTTTCATTTCTGCCTTTTAAGTAAAACCAAGCAGACCAAACGGGTCACTCACCTGTCTGTGATTTGAGCTCCATCAGTCCTTCTGGGGAAGATGTGTTGACTTTCTGCATCTCTGTGGGAATTTCAGGCAAGCTCTCAAATGCCAGAATCCTGTCTGTTCAGTGCAGGCTGCTAACAGCACTTAAAGTCCCCATTACGTTTTTTTACAGATCTTCTGGAGGGGTTGCCTTAATCAACGTTTTCCCTAATTCCTCTGAAGAGCAGCGTACTTTATGTCAACTGGATACTGTCTTTCATCTCAGAGATAGCTTTCTTTGGTGGCCGTGGTTCTTTATCTCTCTCTCTAGTGCTTTTGAAGTCTATTGGGATGCCCAGCATGGAAGTGACAGCGCAGAGTATTTTTAGCAGTAAAACACTGTGCTTGGAGGTATCTAGTTGGGTGAGGAGAAGCAGTCCATCAGAATCATTGCTGCTTCCCAAAGCACTTGCTGTTATTTGTTCCTAGCATGCCTGGGTCCCTCTGGCTGCAGTCTGGGCCCCAGCTGGCTGGCTCCTGGGTGTGTATCACCTTCTCACTTGGCTCTGGGGACCATCCCAGTGCAGCTCTGCAGATCTGCAGCCACCTTCCTTCTCCAGAGCAGGGCAGGCAGAGAGCAATGTCTGCTGGCTCCCCGTCTCAGACCCCCTCACCATCCCCAGCTCCACCTCCAGGAACAACTAAGGATATTCCAAGTGCAGCATATTCCAGATACTCTCCCATTTTACACTTCCCTGAATTAGTTACTGTTTACCATCCAGGGGAATGAAGCCAGAGATCTGAGGGGGATGCAAAGTGTTTGCTTTTTGGCCAAGCAGGGCCAAACCCCGGCTATGCAGAGGAAACAGAGAGCTGGTTTAAAGGTTAATCCCATTTCAGAAACAGAGGGAGGGGAGGTGCAGAACAATGCTTCATTGGAAAAATGTCAGAAGCCATTAGCTGCTGGCTGAAATATATGAAAAGGAACAGCATTAACTCTGCTCCTCATTTTGTGTGGAGGTGAAACGAGGCATTTCACCATTTACCTTTGGGAATTAAGACGCAACATGTTTTAAAGGTCAGTTCCAGCCATAGGGATTTTCAGTAGAAAAATGAAATCAAATTTGTTTTCCTTTGCACGTACTCTTTCTCCTTAGCATACCATACCATCTATTCACTTACATATGGCATGAATGTTGATAAATATGTGTACATACATACGCACATAAAAGTAGTGCACTAAACAGCTCTGTATTTCACATGTGCAGGTTTCTTTGTCAACGTGCTACATACATAATGTCCATGTTCCAGGAATAGCATGCCTGGAATAGTATCACTTGCCAATTAAAACAGGTCGATCAGGCATATTCATACATTCCAGCCTCCTGATGAGTTTCAGCTCCTGCTATTTTTAACTTGCCAGAGGATATTTCTTTCTTAGCTTTCACCTCCCAGAAATACATACCTTCAAAACTGAAAGAGCAAGGTTTCCCTTTTGGACCTGAATGTATTTTTCTAGAGATAACATTTGTCTGGCTTAAAAATCCCAATGAACATAAATTCCTACTGGGCTAAAAATAAATTTTATTTCTTTGGAAATAGGGAAGTGTCTAACCTTTCACAAGAGAGAGAGTTTACAACTGACTGTGAGTGGGATCTACTTACTGGATTTCTAAATCATGACAAATAAGTTTTATATACCGAAATTGGCTTTATATTTAAAGGCTCCACTGCTTCTTCTTGGGCTGACCTGCATATTGCAGAGCTCCGTGAAGTCATATTAAAATATCCTTTCTGCTGCCTGAGCGTGTATCTCATCAGTGGCCACTGTCCATGCTGTGTGCACATGACTAGCTCCATGTGTGTGTCCCTTCCCTGGGGCCCTGCTTTGCCCTGGGCACTGTCCTTCCTGCACACCCCTCTCTCTTGCCCCCATGGCAGGAGCCAGTGTGCAGGTGCTACTCAGTGGGAGCAGCTTCTCCCAGCCTTTCCTGTGGTCCCACCTGCCAGCTGTAACCACAGACCAGCTTGCTCATCCCTTCCCTTCTGTGCTCATCCACCCTGGACATGCAGATGGAGAGTGGTGTTGTTTCTCAGGCTGGTTTTTCAGGCTTCCTGCACCTTTTCAACAAGAAGGAGGGAACAGCTTGCTGCAGTCATCCCCACTGTCTCAGCTTGAATAGGGATGTGGTTTAGTTTGGGTATGGGCACATTAGAGAGGGTATGTGGTGCCTTTGTGCAGGCTGGGGGAAGTGGACAGCAACCCATGCAGTGGAGGTGCCAGCTGGCCCCCACAGACACTGTGTATGAACACAGTATTTTAAAGCTGATTCTGAAATCTCCTGTGCCTCTAAACTCTGGCCTAAAATGTCTGCCATTTCTTAATCAAGGCCATCCAGTCCAGTTCAGCTAAGCCTGCTTAAGCAGGCATGATATTTTATAAACAGTGTATCTTGAGGAACAGTGATTACTCATACATCTTAATCACATGGCAGCTGTTGGAGCATCTCCAACAGCTTACAGAGACTAAATATGACAAATAAATATCAGAATTGATGAAGCCAGAGAGCAGCATGCTGCAGCTGAGGAGTGCTCTCAGTGCTCCATCAGGATGAGAGCCAGGCAGGGTTCCCAGGCTCTAGCTCAGTGCAACATTTCAGGATATGCTCTCCTTTGAGTGTAAAGTGTTTTCCCTGCCAAAGCAAAAGGGACAGTTCATGGGTTTAAGTCTTCTCATATGTGTTTATGTTCCTACTGTCACAGAATGGTGTGGGTAATCCTTAATAATCTGTACCCAGGATGGTCCTGTACTGAAGGTGTTCCTTAGTAAGTCAAACTCTGAGAGTAACAGTGGCATACTTATCTGCCTTTTTAATATAAATTATCTGGAATTTGAGACAAGACACAACCAGCTATAAAATAGAGGAAGAGCAGAAATCATACCAGAGGATTTTACTATTGAAGGGTAGCTGCAGAGATACACTTCAATACAGAGCATGAAATACAGCTAAGGGAAGTAATTTCTAACAATTAGCAAGTCAGCAATAGGAAAAATTTGTTATATATAGCATTGCTGTTTATAATTATCCATTACAATCATTAATAAGTTCTTTAAAAGGATTTCTGTTGTAAATCCCTCAAGAGAGTAGCACTGAACAGTTCAGTGTTGGTACTTTGCTTCCTCCTTTGAGAGCACGACTGTGTCAAGCCAATGGGACAATGTTGACATGTGCTTGCTGCTTGATCCTTTCAGTGAAAGTGTAGTCTCCCTCAGTTTAAAGTCTCCTTTTTCCTAACTAATGTGATAGTCTTTGAGTTTCTCAGCTGTGTCTTCTGCTCTGCAGTTGTCAGTCTGTCCTCAGGCAGTGTCCCTTGTGTGTGTGGCATTATCTTTGTTTTCTTCTTGATACATGTAACAACAAAGCCAATTCACCACTGTGTTTACAACCGATGTATTTCAATCTCAGATTGAGCAGTTCACTTTTTTTTCCCCCCCCAGTTTTTACGATGAGTAATAATTAATGTAATTGTCTTCAGAACGGAGTGTCTGCACCCACCCAGGACTGTTCTGCAGCAAGGCTGAGTTGGTTGAAGCACATTTGTACAAATCTCTGTTAAAATTAAAACCAAAAGGGAAAAATCCTGGAGGCTGCTGGCTGGTCTCTGCAGGCAGGAATGGTGGCCTTTGCTTGGGCAGAGCACAGCTGTGGAATCTGTCTCATCCCCAAAGCTGGAGCAGTGATGGCCCAGCCCATCCTGGGTTGCTGCTTCAGCCACGTCAATCCACAGCGATTTCAGGCTCCCACTGCCCCATGACCAGCTGTAAATGTCCCCATGTCTTATTTTTGCTGCTCTGTTTGTATTTAGTGATGCTCAAAGCCATAAGTGCTGGCCTGCTGTGGTGGCAGTGCGTGCTTGAAAGGCGTGTGCAAGCCGTGAGTTGGTGAGAATAGCCCTGAGGCTGCAGCATGGCCCCCCCAGCTGGTTTGTGAGCTGCTGGATAAAAAGGGAGTCCAGAAGCAGGCCCTTGCCTGGAGCCTGGGATGTGTTTGCTCACATCTGCACCACACAGGGCTTGTGGGTTGGGATGGGGCTGGAATAGGGCTTGTTGGGACAGTGGAAAATGAAGCTTGGAAACAGACCCAAAATTCACTCGGTGTGGACAATCAGAAATCCACTCCTCAGGCTCACGACCTTCCAGCCTTTTATTTGCGCACAGACCTGTGTGTGCAAGCCTTGATTCTCCTTGGAGGTTGTTAATTTTTATAGATTATTCCTTTACTTCTCTGAAGATCAGGTTGGTAGTCTGACAGCTGCTAGCAGGCTCAAACACTGCAAGAGGACAGTGTTCTGTTGTCAGTCACTTGGTTTTGGAGGCTGAGGGCTGTGAAGGCACCCAGTGAGTGGGATTCTTCCCACATAAGGGTCCCTTGTGGTACCCTGCAAGAAAGAGCCACATCTCTTGGGGCACAGGTGACACCTGCATGTAACTGGTTTCTGGGGGAGCTTCTTTAAGGGAAGAGCTGGTGCAAAGGAGAGGATCATTCTGTGTTACAGCTGGATAATTATGTTCATTAGGCAATGGTTTATCCATGCTAAGCTAGATGTTTTTGAGAATTATGTAGGGATGCATGTTTAAAAACGAGATTTCATGAAAATCTGTGATTTTTTAAGAAAGCCTGCACTTTAAAAAAATATAAATTAGTGATAAAGCTAATTTCTTACCATATGGTGTCAAGCTGCCTAGCAACTCTAATACATTCTGTCAAGCCTAAGGCTTGTTTTCAGCCTGACTCCCTGCTACGCATGTTGTCATAACAGGCCCTTGATGAGACCATTTTCTCTGTTTATAGATGAGGTCTTGTCTGAAAACTTTCTGGACTACAAGAACCGTGGCGTCAATGGCTCTCACCGTGGCCAGATTATCTGGAAGATCGATGCCAGCTCGTACTTTGTGGAGCGTGAGTATTCCTCTCATTCTGCTATGCCATAATTCAACTGTTACATTGGGTTTTCTGATGTGTTTATGCCCAGTGTATCCCTTGGGAAAGGCCACAAGTGTTATCAGGAATCTTCGAATGTATCGAGAGGAACTGAAGCCCTTGGTGGAACAGAAACCCACTGTTTCTGCAAACAAATTGTCTGGGCATTGACTTATTTATTTATTTATTTATTAAATTGCAGTTATGAACACATGTTTTACTCGATTTGCTGCTATTTGGACTATATCATTAGTAATGATAATATGGTATTAAGGGAAACAGGAGCTCAGGGGCATAATCTCACTCCAGGAAGAATCATCCTGGCTTTTAGTTGGAAAACTTCATGGTGCATCCGGCTTCCACCAGATTCAGGTGGATACAAAAGTAAAAAGAATTGAGTTCTGATTATCATCTAGACTGATAAGGGTGTAACAATATGTATTTGCATCAAGGTACATTGATTTAAGATGAATTGCTCCTCATTATATTAATGTATTACCCAGCACATCTGATGCAATGCAGTGTAACTCTTTTCCACCCCTTTCACAATGAAAATTCAGAAACTTTGAATTTGCTTCTGCAAAGAACAGCAAGTTAACATTTCCAGCCCTGACTGTCCCATGTCCCTGACCATTCAAGTCAGAGAATTACTGTGTGCTGATGTGAATGGAATCCATGGTCATCTTTGGAGAACAGGAACAGGGTACTCAAAAGGCTGGGCTGAGATCTACAGGGAAACATCTGTGGTGAAAGAGCCACATGTGTCCTAAGGAGCGGTTCAGAGTGAAGAAGAGTAGCATGCAGCAATTTCAGTTTTACAATTGTACTGAATGTTTCCAGTGATCTGCCTGAACCTCCTGGACAAAATTCAGAAGTCTGGTAAAAGCATTTATAAATTGCTTGACAGGCAGGTATATCTGTTTAAGACTGTCTGAATTTGAGAGCAATCAAAGGAACCTTTTGTATAATCTATATTCTGAAGGATTTGTGAAGGACATGAGTTTACTTGTTTAATCCGCAGCTTTGACCTTAAGTATCTGGTATCAGCAAGGATGCTACATGTAAACATTTTACAGATACTCAGAACTAGAAACAGGTTGTCTCTTTGCAGGATGAAGTGTTGCTGATGCTCATGTTAAGATAAATTGAGAATGTTGCTCTAAAGAATTAAGGGAGCTGCTGAAATGTCTACAGGACAAACAGGATGCTTATAACCCTGTGTTTTGAAAAATACATGGATGGGAAACTGTTTAATATATAAGAACATTGGGTTTAGTTATGCTGGTTTGGGGGCAGAAATTCATGGTGGGATCTTATCTTTAAAGCAGACTCTAATTTGCAGATGCTTTGAGCTGTGGTTACTGATCCATGAGACTGATCATACTTTCTTTTAGCTGTAAAAGAAATGTGGGAAGATGTAAAAGCCCAGACTGGGTTTTGAAGAGCCCCTTAGTACCTTGGTTTATTGAGGAAGGGTGGAAGTTTGACTGGGCTGCTGGTAACTTTCATGCCTAATCCACAATACAAAAGGAAGAGGCAACTGTGAGAAATGTTTAGGAGAAAGCCTCTTTAGGTGGGCCACTTTTCATTAAGGGCTCAGCTGCACAATGACTTTTGTCAGCTTAATAGGTTGCTCCCATTAGCTGAGACAGAGTAGCTGTTGTTAATTGATTGCACGTACATTCTTCACTTGCCCTAACATAAGAAAATGCAAATTAGCATAAATATCCTTCATTGATGCTTAAGACTAAGTTGTACTACACCACAGTTGGGCATCCCATGCTTGATGAGTTGCTGCCTGTTGGGAATTTGTCACTCTGGTACCATTGGGTTGTGAGTGTCAGCCCTGAGATTGTGCCAGTGTGCTCTTCAAGGACAAATCATTGCCCTGTCCAAAATTAAAGCAGGAGAAACTGAAGTAGGCAGTAGTAAATAACAGCACGTGCACATACTCTGAGAGCCACTTGACGGCTGATGTGGGAAGTTAAGTGGGGAAGAATGCTGATGTATGTCAATTTTATATCTCTGAAGGCATATTTGAGGATTCCTGCTCGTTGTTGAGACTTATATATGAAAGCACACAGCTTTGCAGTTGATGAAATGTTGTGTTAAAAACAACAGTGCCTGAAAACCTTATGTATTTTCTGTCCAAAGAGGATGGTGTAAACATCTTCCTTCAGACATTTATTTTTTGGACAGAGATCATATTTTCCTTTTACGTTGCATAGCACACAACATGGTGTGCAGGAATCAGAAAGATACTAATTAACAAAATCAATCTCTGCTAAGAAATGTAGCTAAGATAAATGGTAATTTATTTTCAAGGTATCCATATTGTTTTTCCGTGTATTACGTTGTAATTCCCTTAACTTGCTATTGATTGGAGTCTTGCTGACTGTAGCATTAATTCTCTATCAAAGTAGCTCACTGCAAAGGCAGCTCTTAATTTCTGCTTTTGCTTTTCCTGTAACCACTTGTACTTTGGTATGTCTTCACCACATGAGTCAATATTGACTATTTATCAGCCACCCAGTGCTGCAGAAAAGGTGGTGGTACACAGCAATGGGCTGTGGTAAAGGGGAGATCACTATATGGCCAAATAAAGAATCAGCCTTACACAGAGAATTTAAATTTCTCAAGAACTTCAGGCATCCCATGCAAGACTGGTGTGGTTCCTGGTCTTGAAATATATAAAGGTTTAATATTTTTGGTGGTGGTATTGTATGAGGCTTATTGGAGAGGGACTGTGGGGACCAACCTGGCCAAGCTCAGGAATCAGCTTTTCTATTGCCAAGTTAGACTGTAGCTCTCCCCATGGCTTGGTTTTGTACTACATTTAAGGAAATTACCCTTGTGCTCTGACCAACCAGCCCTTTGACATAAAGAGCTAAAAAAATACATCTTTGAGCCTTTTTTTATTTTATTTTATTTTATTTTATTTAAGAGCAACTTGAAAAATCAAAGGTGTTAAAGATTAGCTGGTTTACAACAGTGAAATTCCCATTGATACAAAAAAAGAATCATTAGGAATGAGGTCAAGAGTTATTACTCATTCTTGTGTTTTGATATGGAGGCATGTATAATATATCTGGGAGCATTTTGTTCAAAAGCCTCCATGTTTCCCATTTAGTTATCCTTTCTTTCCTACATTTGTGATAACTAGTAAGTGTCACAAAATACAGCACTCTCACTGTGTAACCTGTAGTTGTTTTATCATTCTTCAGGTACTTAACAGGTTACTGACATCTAATCACTTCAAATAGTCATTTTCATGAGGTCTGGGACCTGCAATAGGGGTGAGTAAAGGGAAAAGCATCTGAAAGTTATTTTTTTCATGGCAGCAGATTATCACAATGGAAATTTATTGATCACAGTTATAATTTCTGGCCAAACCCATCAACGTAGAGGACCACACTGGAGAGAAATTGTGTACGTGCTGCTGTGGGAAGAAGAAACTAGCAATGTTGTGAGGAGTGCATCAGGAGAGTGGAGAACACAAAGGAAAAGGTGGAAAGAAATTTCAACCATTTCCTGCCTTAATTGCCCTTCTTGTTCTTTCATAAAACCGACATTCTGAGATTTCAGATGCTTCTCTGTTGTTTAAGCTGTGCTTTCACAGTATTCTGAGTGGACTGCCCAGCCAAGGGTTCCTTTGTCAGGTATATTTAAAATCTCACTAGGTTAAGGAAATGCTTTTTGTGAGGTAGGTCAACGATAATGAAAAGTACTTTTCTATTTTTGGAACATGCCTCTATGTTTTGGGGGTATTGGGGCAAAATATGCCTTGCTTTTGAATTTGCTGATAGCCTGGATTGAGAGCATCTGCAGAGCCCTCTTTTCAAAACAAAGACAATTTCTTAACACACACCCAGGCAGCGTTTTCAGATACCACAGAGTAAAGTTTGTGTTTGCTTTAGCAATCTACTTCTTCACCTTGAGCAGGACTAAGATGTTCCCCAGAGAAACCTGTGCCTTTCTGCTTTGAGTATCTCAGCCTTGCAACGTAATGTTGCCAGATAGATACCCAATTGGTGTGAGCCAGAGAGGGAATTGCTTCCAAACTGCAGTGTGGATGGTGGCAGAGCACAGTTCACCTCCTGTTAATACTCACAACATAACTCACCTCCTGTTAATACTCAGAACACGACTCATCTCCTGTTAATACTCAGCAAAAAAAGAAGCCTCAGCAGCTGCAGCAGCACTACGGCCAGTTTTGCATTTCTGTGGAAGTCTGGCAGTTTGGGGTTTTCTGACAGCCAGGGATGAACAGCAACCACCTCCTGTAGCCATGAAGTGGTCAGGGTTTGCAGAGAGGAAGGGGATGCACACTTTCATAGAATCACAGAATCAGCTGGGTTGGAGGAGACCTCCGAGATCACCAAGCCCAACCCTTGATCCAACCCCACTGTCATTCCCAGCCCATGGCACTCAGTGCCACATCCAGTCTCATCTTACACACCTCCAGGGATGGTGAATCCACCCCCTCTCTGGGCAGCCCATTCCAAAGCCTGATCACTCTCTCTGTAAAGAATTTTTTTAATATCCAACCCAAACCTCCCCTGGCAGAGCTTAAGCCCGTGCCCTCTTGTCCTATTGCTGGTTGCCTGAGAGAAGAGACCAACCCCCACCTGGCTACACCCTCCTTTCAGGTTGTTGTAGAGAGTGATGAGGTTTCCCCTGAGCCTCCTCGTCTCCACACTAAACATCCCCAGTTCCCTCAGCCTCTCCTTGTGTTAAGGCTTGGAGGGCACTGCAGTGAAAGAACCAGCCTGCAGTGGGTTTTCCAGGAAAGGAAACATGCTGTGCAACTTTGGGCACACTTTTTGGCTTATACAGCAATCCAGGGGGAGGGGATGCAGGAGACCATTTCACTGAGGGGTGTGCAGCATCGTGCTGTAGGCAGAGCATCAAACTGGCTTATCCTTACCATGATGGGTGAGGTTTTCACACTGTTCAGAACTGCACTGGAGATGGATATCTGAGACCCCTCTTAATTCACTGGCCTCTCTGTAGGTGTTTTACTGCCTGACACCTGAGAGCCACTTCCAAGGGTAACTGGTCTGTGTGGCAGTTTTATACAAAAATTTATGCAGTGTTTTTTTGTTTAAATTTGTTTTTGTTGTTGCTGCCGCACTTTTAGTAGCAAAGATGGATGACAGGCCTTGCAGAAGACAGAAATGGTACTCATTTAATCCTATTGACTTGCAGGGAAAGAGTGGTTAAAAAAAAATAGTACAACTAGAGTCAGAGATTTGAGAGATCCTGGTGTATCTGCAGGTAGAAGGCATATGTTCTGGGTCACAGTCAATATATGCCATATATATGTGCATGTGTGGAATATGTGCAGAAATGTCCCCAAACTGACAATCAGCCCTTTCATCTGGGACTCTCCCTAGAAAAAACAGCTTTTGCATATTTTTAGGAGGCTGATATAAAGGCTATTTTGTACTTTGAAAGTACAAATAATTGAAGGATGTTCCAGCCCCGAATGTTTACAAATATTTGAGGCACAGTCCTATCAACAAAAGCTCTAGTGAACAGACTACTGACAAGTCCAGCCCACTAAAATAATTCCTTGTTGCCATTTTCATTGCTTCAATGTTTCACAAATCACCTACTCTTCACTTCATCAAAGAGTTCATGAGATGAGAAAATACAGGTAAGGCTGTTGAAATCCGTCCTGATACATCTTTTAGTGTGACCTACAGTCACACTGCATGACTTTGGCCTTTCACAGATGGTAAGGACCAGAGCAACATAAAGTATCTTCAACAGGGGAAGATTATTTAGCAGAATGATTAAATGTGTTGGAGGAAAAAATAGATATGAAGCAATAAGAGAGACTTGTGCCCTCAAGAGTGTTTGTGTCTCTGCCAAGGAAGACATACCATAGTTTTGAGGTTCTTTCTCTTCATCTCATTGCAGGTGTATTAGTCTTATTGATGCTTTTTGGCTGTCTTTGGCCCTACATAGGGTTTTTTAATTCCTCCTTCTTTTCTTCATCCTGTTATTCTTATAGCAGTTTAATACTCATACTTGAGCCAGACTTAGCTTTGAGAAGAGTAGCAGAGTGTGAAACAAGACAAAGGCATTTCCCAGTTCAGGGCTGCTGAGGTTCCTCAAGAACCCTGTGCTTGGGATCCTTTGCTCGGCCCTTTTATTCTTTGCTGTTGTTGCATTTCCTCTTAGTTTTCCTCTTGCAAAGCCTTTTTTGTGCCAGGATTGCAGGCAGCAGTCTGTCACACATGGAAACACAGGCCAATCCACAGAGGACATTAGACAGCTATTTCTCAGCTTCCTTCATGGTTGCACTGTGGTAGCTTAACCAAGAGACTTGTCTGGAAATCAGGTTTTTCTCAGCCTTTCTCTCTTTCCACAACTTGTTTTGACACTTGGGCATATTTTGTTTGTACTGTGGAGATCAGGGCTGTTTTTGTTCTTTGGCACACAGGGAAGGAGTTGCTTGTGTTGCAACATCTATGCTTGGTGACACCGTGCTGGAGCCCTGCATGACCTGTTCCATGTTTTTCAGGGCAGTACTGGAAGAAATTACAAAGCCTTTTATTGCACAAAGCTGAGATGGAAGTGAGAGCTTGGATAGGTTGGTAATAGGAGTTTCAGAAAGCTCTCTCAAGGTGAACTGGAAAGCTTTAAATGAGAAATAATACCTGATCTTAGGCATTGATGTCAGAGCAAGTCTTTATTCGCTAAGCTATAGTTCCCATTCAGAGACAACAGCTTACCTGGCCTCTTCTCTCAGCCACTTAGTCTTCACAGAATCCCAGGATATGCTGAGTTGGAAGGGACCCACAAGGACCATCCAGTCCAACCCCCAGCCCTGCCCAGGGCCATCCCCAAGAGTCACCCCCTGTGCCCCAGAGCATCATCCAAACCCTCCTGGAGCTCTGGCAGCCTTGGGGCTGTGCCCACTGCCCTGGGGAGCCTGGGCAGTGCCCACCACCCTCTGGGGGAAGAGCCTTTCCCTGAGATCCAACCTGAGCCTGCCCTGACACAACTCCAGCCATTCCCTGGGTGTGTCCCTGGTCCCCTCAGAGCAGAGATCAGTGCCTGCCCCTCCTCTGCCCCTCCCAAGGAGGTTGTAGGTTGAGCACAGATATTGTATCAATGCACTGGAGACTGGACATCATCTGATTCCAAAGGAAGTGGTCAAGAAGTTGCAGTAACATTTAACTGAAGTTTTAATGCTAATTATATTGAGCCTTGATGCTTTTGGTACTTGGTTTGGACGTGTATATCTGTTCTTGTTTGTCAACATTCAAACTTTTTTTTTTTTTTTTTTTTTAATCACAGTAGTGTCTAGTGTCTGCCATGAAGAGTAGATCTTCTTTTCTATGTACTAAGATAATTTCTGTCCTAAAGAGCTCAAGTCAGATGCATTCCATGCAAATGTTTGAGACTTACCTTCAAAACTTTGACAGGAAGGGTAGATTAATAGACAAGAGGTGGAAACAGAGGCACAAAGTGAAGAAATGACTTGCCATTGTATGGGTACAGCTGCAGGTAAGACTTCCATTCCCGTTCCCCCTGCTTAATTGCTCATGTGGTAATTTTAGGCCACCTCTAATATGTCTGAAGTCCCCCAGCTCTGCCTGGAGTCTCGTGTCCCAGAGTGGCAGAAAAGTGTAGCCTGGTGAGGGTACCTGGCCCCCAGGTCAGGTGCAAGCCAGTGGCAAGTGGCACCTGAAGCACCAGATGTGCCTCCCGTTGTGAGATGCAATGCCATGTGATTTTGTGTCTTGGGAACGAGATGCCTGACAAGAAGGGGGAGGGAGGGGAGAATCACAGCCCTTTTCGCTTCTCTCCTTCTTCATTGATTACACTGTTTTCTTCATGCCCATTATCATTTTTTCCTGCACACATCTGCACAGTCCCTAATTTGACTAACTCTCCTAACTTGGGAGATTTGGGAAGACACAGAAAATTGTGACTTGGGAGTCATTGACCTTCTTTCAGGCTTGTTTGCTCTTAAGGTAAGAGGGGAGTTGACAAAAAGTTCACATTTTCCAAGTAGGAGCTTGTTGCTTACCAACCTTTACAGGAAAGGAGTAAAGCCTGGGGAGCATCCAGTAGTGCTGCCACTGCCAGGAGCTTGAAAAGAGGTTATGTGGACTTTAAAGTAGTTCCTGCTTCAATCTGTCTGTGTTTCAGCACAAAACTTTGTGGACAGCCCTAATTTCTGGTGTGGTCTGCACCACTCCCTCTTCTCCAGCTCTCACTGGAGATAATCTCACTGGAAACACATCCTTTAGTACCTCTGGAGTCACTTATTGATCATGCAGTTGCTCCCTGGTGTAGGGTAATTTCAGCAGAAGCCACGAGTGGGCTCTGTGCCTGGCAGTGTGCTGTGGGAGGGGTGGCCTGGGGCAGTCTAATTGTGGGTGCCAGAATTTGAAGCTACAGGTCCACATACATGTTCATTTTGGTCTTCCAGTCATGTCAGCAGCATCCTCAGCCATGTTGTACTTGCTTTAGGGTCAGAACTCCTGCACATGTGATGTGTTTTCTGCTTTAGTATCCCTCAGTATATCACTGAGCATATCATGCACTTGAGGAAATGAAGGGAGAGATTCCTGAAACCCAGCAGTGCACCTACCAGCTGTATTTTGCTCATCTAACCTGGTGTTTGATAAATGCAGAAACAGATACCTTTAGCTTTGCTGCTTTGAACGTCGGATGTTGGTATTCTGCACAGCAGGTGCTGAAGTCACATGATTTATTGTAATGGATCAGTAGAACTTAAGATAGTGTTGTGTTGTGATTGATAATCTCTCTGCTATTGACAGTAAGAGATTACAGTGTCACCTCTGGCTCACAAACCAGTTAGTCTTCACCACTGTTAAACACTTCTGGAAAGTTGTTTTGGTTGATGCCATCTGGAGATTTGGTGGAATTGCCCTGGAAGTTGCATTCTTTCATATTTATTCCAAGAGTGGTAAGGTGCTAGGCCTTGTGTCAGTTTTCTCATTAAATAAATCACAGTGTAAAAGTACGATATTAAGGTTTTTATAAGTAAGGATATAAGTTCAGCTCGTGGATACAGAGTTATTGAGGAGACAAGGAGGCTGTCCTGGTTTGTGGGGGATCTCAGCACCACCAGTCTTGGACACTTCTGGTGATAGAGGGGATGGAGTCCCCAGGGATATGGCCAAGTTGCATCACAAAGGCTTGCCTGAGAGAGCAAACTCAGAAAGCAGCTTATTGACCAAGTGCATCTCTAGTTTAAAGTTCCTAAAGAATATATCAGTCTTGAAAATTTACTATTTCTAATTTTACAAGAATGTTACAAATTTTTTTAAATCCTGTGAAAGCATACCATTAAAGTCAGGAATCAAAACAGAACTGGAAGCATGGGTATTAAAGATAACATTTTTCTCAGTCTGTGTGGGCAGTGAGTTTGTTTCACATCTTCATGCTTTTTTTTGGAAAGGCTCTGTTATGATGCTCTGCAGTAGTGAAGCATCTGAAGGGCTCTTAGATGTCCAGTGCAACACAGGAAAATCTCATGTAAAGGGGGATAAATCCCTTCAGGTACTTCAGCAATTGGTTTGTAACCCTGCTGTCTTATTGTCTGAGTTCAGCCAGCCACTGTTTCTCATTGCCTGCTGGTAGTTATGGCAATATTTATCTTACCTGTTTTATGAATAGTTTTATTAGACAGACAAACCTTACTGGACCTTCTGTGAGGAAGGCAGAATTCTGTCTGTGGTGCAGTACTGCAGTAACTCCTCCTGCTTCTGGAAAAGCACACCTGTGATGCAGGAAACCTTTTGATAATTGGCTTTTCTCATGAATTAGCCAGTAAATCCAGCCCTATGGTTCTCTTACTCGTGGTCCAGGCTTTCCTGCTGGAGGGACTGCCAGATGTCAAGAACACCATTTATGCCCAGAATAGGCTTGCTCAGGGAGTGGGAGGTCAGCAGGGATGAATTGCTGTCTCCCTGCAGCATTCAGACACTTCTGCCCAGCAGAAACATCTTTCTGCAAGGTCTTTGATATTGGTAACAGACTCTTGAGAGCCTCAAACAAATAGGGTTTTATACCTTGAAGCTTTTCTCCAACCCTTTCAGTATTTTAGATGTCCACCTTACCCCATAGGTAGCAGGTGTGATTTCCTCCCATATCTCACTGCTAATAGGTTCTTATAAAAAAATCCCCCCAAAACCAAGCAAAAAATAACGCAACAAAACCCCAAACCAACCTGGAAATAGTTTTGCTGTAATTGTTTATTAATTAAATTTAAGTAAGTATGCTTCTTTTGCTCCTTCCCCTTCCTTTAAATCACCTATGCTAATTTCATTGTGCATTCTCTCACTGAACATTGTCCTGCCTTCTAAGAGTGGACAGGAGTGTTTATTGCAGACCCTTCCTTTTCCTTGGCAGCAGAGCCTGTGTGCCTGGCAGGATTTGTTCACTTCTGAAGCAGTGGGAAGCAGAGCTGTGGGGAAGTGGCCTGTCACTCACCTGGGGTGATCTGTCACAGCTAACTTGCAGCTCTGGCCTCACTCCTGAGTGTGAGAGCTACACATCCGATGTTTTCTCACTCACTCAGGCCACCCGAAGGCAGCTTTCCATGCTTAGACTGCGTACACTGATAATCTTGCTTCCTCTTAGTGGCCCCTTCACACTGTAAGAAAGATGTTAATAAATGGTTCAATGATCTTGGGTACTCTGGTCCAACTGCTGGCTCAAGAGCACATTGCTCCAGACCCTGTCTGACCTTAAATGTAAATGTGTCTTGGGCCTCAGATCTAAAAGTGGAATAAGTCTTATTTAGTTTTCAAAGATCATCTTTCTCTAAATTTTATTTTTTTCTTGACTCATTTCTTTCTCATGTCTGGGATACCATACAAGTTCTTTCACTGAAAGATCCAAAAAGGGAATGTTAACAAAACCTTAAAAATAGATTATTTTTTATTTCTTTTTTTTAAAGAAAATCATTTGTACCATAGGAAGCAGTACTGATTTTGATTTTGAATTGCATTGCTGCAATGTTCCAAACATGGAGCATAGCTGGGCTTAGAAATAAGATGGGCAGTGCTGCTTGTTCTATTCTGGTAAAATAAGCCTTCCTTTGGAACACATCAGGGGCTTGTATAGATTTCCATCTCAGTTTGTCTTCCTACTAACTTGCTGTTTATCCAAGCTGCTGATTTTCCATAGGGTAGAATCCCTTTATGAGCTGGCGACTCAGGTTTACTCCAAAGGTACCTGGGAAGCCACAAAGAGTGATGTGTGATTAACCTCCCTAGGTTGTCAGGCAATACTTTGAACAGCAGATTTGCACCAAAAACTGATATGCCTGCAGTGAATTAGATTCACTGCCTGCTTAACTGTTAGACAAGATTTAAGGACGAAAAGAAAATACTTCTTTAAAATAGAATACAGGTGCATTATTAAGATTTTACTTTACAGCAAGGAATTCTCCTTGGCTTCTGAGGTATATTAGCTAATGTTTATTTCTGATTTTCAAACCCTCACAGTCCACGTTGGCCTAGAGACCTCCAAGACCTGCTGCATTTTTCTTGTTCCTATTGATAAAGGGTGTTTGCCTGAGGTGGAATGAGCCAGCCCTGCTCACTTAAAAAACACTAATAACACTTTTTTTGGTTTTGTTTATCACCATGGCATCTCATGGTCATGGGGAGAGATGAAACTCTTTCCTTCCCTCCACTTGCCCAGGAGTCCTTGATTTACAGATAAGTGGTGTTCTGTAATTAGCACGCTTCTGGATTCAGGCTTTCAAGTGTTTTCCTGTTTACAGGACATCATGGTAAGCTTTGTGAGATGCCTGTGAGGAACCTTCAATCTGCACAGCTAATAGAGTCACAATTTTCTTTTTCCTTCGTGAGCTGCACAAAGTCTATGCATAGCATGTCACAAAAATGAGTAATAAATTTTGGTGCCAGTGTACTTTGGCTTTATCCTTTATTTTCTTCTTTCCCCTGACTCCTCCTTAAATTTAGGAGAACCTGCTTTATATTAAGGTGAAAATGTAAAAGAGAAGGCATGCAGTGGTAAATTGGATTGTAGGGGCTCAGTTCAGAGATAGTCACAGCAGAGTCATCTGATGGTGCTGCCTCAGTTAATTGTCTGTGCTGACTCTCTGCCAGAAGTCACCACACATTTTTTGGAGTGACTGAATTGTAATCAGTTGCAATTACTGGATAACTTGCTCCAATCCTGATAGTTGAGCTCATCTCCACGTGCTGTTCCTAAAGGCCTTGGTGTCTTGGCAGGCTATAGCTAAGGTAAGCAAACATTTGAGGCTGGATCAGCTCAGGTTGTTACCTGGAGCATTAAGATATGTGGGGCACAGCTGTGGGACCTCAACAGAAAGCCTCTGACTTGAGTTTTTTCTTTATCACATTCTGGTGCAGAGGGGATTCTCACATGGGTTCATGCTACTTTTCCTCTTGAATTTATAATTTTTGAGGGAAAGAAAACGAAGCTTAGCCAGGAGAAACCTCATCTGCAAGCATGTTCATTTCCCTGACCAAAGAGTAGGTGTCAATCAAGCAGATCAACCAAGTTTCCCATGATTTCTCCTTCACAAAGGCAGAAGGTTCATAGGCAGATTCAATTCAAACCCATGCCAGGGTTCAACCATGTTGCAGAAGGTGGTCCTTTTTCAAAAATACTGGCAAAATCATCAGTGCTGGTTGTAAAATCCCCCTGGCACTGGGTCAGTAGTAGGGCAAAGCTCTTGTGTCTCTAGTGGCCTGTGCTATGGAGATTATACAACACCATGAGGTGGTGGTTGTGTCTGGGGAAGGCACAGGGGCTTGGTTTGTGTGACATGTCATTCAATAGCTGGGAGCAGCTGTCCAAAGGAGCTTCCACTTGTTCTCTAAAACATCTCTTTCAAAAAAATGCCATCTCTAGTTGTATCAGAAACACTGGGCTGTGCTCAGGACAGGGAGAGGCTTGAAAATGCACCCCTGTAATGATTTACATGGATGTCCTTCAGTGGAGTTTGAGCTAATTTGCATAATGTTGCAATTAGAACAGGCTTAGGAAGCAACTGAATTAAACAGGAGAAGGTGTTTGCTCTTGCAGAGCAGCTCTGGGGTCAGCAGGGACTGCACTTCTCCAGAATTCAGGGATTGAAATTCTGTCCCTGCTGCAGTCAAGAGAACCAGCTGCTAATGTAAACAGGACAAGGATTTCACCCAGAAGTGTCAGAATTTGCTGTTTTAAAATTATAAACTCTTTTCCTGGTATATATTTATAGAAAAGCATGAAAATTGGATATAATTCCCCTTTTCTCTTTGCATTTTTACAAGAAGAGAAATTAACTAAATAAATTGCTTCTGGGATGGACTTTTTTATGGTGGTTTAAGGCCAGTGCATGGGTGTCTTCAAACTGAGCTGTGAAACCAGGAAAACTGGGTTAATAATGAACCCCCCAACACAGCCTGAACAGCCGCACTGCTAGCTGGCACCTCTGTAATTACTGCTTCTCTATGGAGTGTGCTGAGCTTCCACAATAGATTAAAAATCTCATATTGTGCTTTTTTCTGTTAGAAAATGACTCACTGAAAGCCTTTTCCATATATATAATACGTACAAAGATAAAAGTTTCTGCCTGTGAACTAGCCCGTCTGTGTTTTGTTCAGTCTGGAAAACAGAATCTGGTTTTGGCTTTAGCAGACCTATTTCTTCTTCTAAACTTCCTAAATCCGTTGCATTTGAGATGCAGTGAAATGCCAAGTAATACTGTGACGTGCAGAAATGATTTCTCTGTCCTGTGCATGCAATGTGCTGTGGAATATAAATGCAGCTGGTTGTGCATTTAGCAGATCTTTTTTTTCCCTTTACCTGGCTATTTTCAAACAAAAAGATTGCAGGAGCTTCAGAAATATTTTGGAGAAGGGCAGCAGGACTGAGTGACATGTGGATGTGCAAGGGGCAGATTAGAGCTGAGAAGACTTTCTTTTGGAAGGAGAATGAGAAGGGGTAGGTGTGGTCTCTGTCCACTGAGATCCCACTGAGTGGGAGTTTTTCTGTCGGCTTTAACAAGATAAATCAGACTTTTGACAGCTAGTGTGGAAGAGGCACACAGTCTAGGTGTTGGGAAATATTTAAGAGGATATATTAAACACTGAATTTGTAAGCAGTTTTTGTCCTGCAGGGGACTAAAAGTTACTTAGTCCTTCAAAACACTTTAATTTTAGAAACCACAGCTTGTCAAGGCTGACAGAAAGATCCTGCATGCTGGCAGCTGACTCAAAGCAGTATCTGCCAGCCCTCCCTTAGGTCATGACAGTCACTTTATGGTAGGTATGTTCTCCAAGCCAGCAAGGAAGTGGAAAAATGAACCATCAAAACTATGAAGCAGCACCACTGGGAATGCATTTGCCTCTTTTAGAGTCTTGGTGTGGCACTGAGCAGCTGGATAGCCACGACAGCACTGCACAGGTGGGCAGTGTGTACCTGCACCGTGTGCTTCCTGTGGCAAACCAAATGGACATGGGGAAAAGGCACATTTTATGCCGGCCTCAGACTTCAGATGTGGAATATATGTGCGCTAGTGAAGGATCTCTGTTTAAAAAGCAAGAGGCTGGGTATTTCGTGGGTGTGAGTTAGGGTGGATCCATTAGTTTATGTGAGGTGATGTCAGTTCACAGCAGGTGAGAGTTCAAGGGTTTGCGTTTCAGACTAGAAACTCCCAGAGGCATTAGAGGAAAAAAATAAACCTAAACATACCAAGCTAGTGCAAACTCATCCTGGAATCATTCTGTCCTCTTAAAACTGAAAAACTGAAACCAGAAAGACAGCTTGTTCCTCTCCTGTGCTCTCAAACCTTCATTCTTGGCTCTGTTTAACACCTTTGCTTTTTTCTGCTCTCATTACTGCCAAAAAAGGCCTGTTTGCTGGTGATAGCAAAAAGGATACCTGAATTTACAGTATGCCTTTTATAGATTCTGTTTTGACCTGGTAAGTTATCTGAAACATGTCCCTTGCAAATGCTTTTGTATGACCTTCTTGGACTTGTGAGTTGTATTTTAAAACAGAAAAGCTACAGAATTGTGGGTGGGATGTGGCCTGGATGCGTTTTTGAGCATCTCAACAAATGAGTTTGGTTTCAAGAGCCAATTACAGCTACAATTCCTGTGAATTATTGAGGCACCCTGCCCAGGAGATGTAAAGGAGCCCTTTGGTTAATGCACCTGCAGTATGTTGGGGAGAAAGAGCAGACCAAGCTTGTGTAGCTGCAGTGCACCTGTTACTGTTATCAGACACACACACACACACACACACATACTGTTAGTTGTACATGACCATTTGCTTCCCAAAAGAGCTCTCCCCCCACAGTAGTTTTTTCCCCTCTGTGTGTTGGTTATAGGCACCAACAGCCAGCCAGTTACACCAGTAACTTTCAGTCTCACTTTCCACTCCTTCCCTCTTCCTTTGGGATTACTGGGCAAGGTGCCAAACACAGTCTGAACTGTCCAAATGCCTTGCTCTCTCAGTGGGATTTGTAATACTGGGAGTGACAGGGCTATAGCCCAGGAGTTTTAAAGCACAAACCTGTCTGTGGTGTAAGGGAAAACAAGCACAAGGTGGATTCAAACAAACGCTTTAAAAGAAATTGGGAAGGTAGCTTTCAATTTTAGTGTGGCCTGACTGATGACAGCTTAAGCAATAAGGGGAGCTAAATCCTGTGATGACCTGCTCAATCCAATCCCTTCAGGTCACTAGAGAAGTGTGCATGTGGTGCCTTACCTCCAGAGAGGCAGAATGACCCCCTGCACCATATCCCTGCTGGGAATCAACCTGTTCCTGAGCTGCCAATACACTTGTTTGGGCCCCTCCAGAATGTGGGCTTGAGCATTGCTTTGCAAGGAGAGAGTACTGTTCTCCTGTCACTGAAGAACAGCCCCATTGATGTGAAAACTGGTTTATGGAAGGACTAGCAAACACTCGTACTCTTCTCTCCTTGGGCTAAAATTCTTCATCTTATAAATTTCTTCATCTTATAGAGGAGGAAATTAAGTCATGAAAGAGTGAGGATACTGCAGTAAGTCAGTGGCAGAGGTTCAAACAGAGCCCTTGTTTCCTGGTGTAGAGGCATTTCATGTGAATGCTCCATGTGTTTCTGCCAGAGATGGTGAAGTGGTGGCCCAGGTTCTGTGAGTCACTGGAAATCTTCAGCCCTACCTCAGGCACAGGAGGCTGACATCTGTCCTAAGGACTGCAGGGGAAAGACAGATCATTTTCCTTCTTCTATGTTGCTGCATAAAGGGTGTAGAACGTCTTGCTTGGGGCTCAATAGTAGGTATGACTGTGAGTGCTAAGATTAGGATTAAGTGTTGTATTTGTATGTGTTTAACTGGCAAATTAGGGGGAAAACATATATAAAATACACTTAAGTATAAATTAGCAACAGTACATGCTACAAATGTGTAGGTGATCCAAAGGAAACTTACTCCAGAATCATCTTTTCTCTAATATTACTTCCTTTTTTCAGACACCCTTTGCCTCAGGTTTGGGTTTTGCCCAGGTATTCTGCAAGCCCATTTCTGAAAAGCAGTGTTTTACAGACAGTGTAGGTTATCTGCAGCCTGGGCTGTATACTCATCCCACTGTGTGCTGTCACATAACAGCTCATAGACCTTGCTCAGCCTGTTGATGGTTTGCATTAGGGTTTCCTTTTCACAGTGCAGCAAACACCACAGGACTAAAGCATGCTGTGGTTGGAGACCTCAGCCTTTGCTCCAAAAATATCAGTAATGTTTCCTGTGTGTCACCTGTGTGTGACTGCAGCAATTTCAGCTTGGATGGGCTCGAGCAGGGAGTTATTGCAGTCGGGATGGCAGCTCTGAAAGGTTGCCAGTGTCAGCCCCTGCCAGGGAAGGCACCATCTGCAGCTGGCACTGCTGGGACCCTTCACCTTGTCCAGCAGTGACGTGCAAAGTCAGGCAGGACGTGCCAGCCACCTGGCAGACACCTTCTGGTGGTGGACGTGCTGGTTTCTCTATGCAATTTTATAATCAATAGGAATGAACAATGACTTGAAGACCATCGAGAAATATGTCTCCCCTTGTACTTCTCGATACATTTTGCTAGACAATAAACCTTCCACACTCTGCAATATCTTGTCTAGGCTGCCTGGGATCCTTTGTCCCCTTGCTTGTTTGAGTTTGGTAGTTCCATTCCTTGTTATTTCACTCTATGTCACAAGGTAGTGCTTTTTTTAACCTGCACAAATGCAGCATCTGTTTTGTAGTAATTTTTGCCCACAGTTCCATATTTTTACTGCACTTGAAAACAAATGCACTCATCCAGTGTGCTCAGCATTAAATTCACTGGTCTCTGCTACAGTCGGGGTATTTTATCTCGCCCTTCAACTTAGTGTAACCTGTTTGCAGCTCCTTCTTTTTACTGGTATCAAGTGAGGTACTTCTGGAATTCCTGGGTTTTAAAAGGTCATGTTTCATTTTGTGATTACAGCAGTTTTCTTCCCTAATTATTAGATTGAAAATAAACGGTGAACAGAAGTTGGTATTTCAGAAAAGAAAAAAGAAGTTGTTGAAATAGGAGACTGCAGAGGGAGCTTTGAATTGAGAAGTAGTAACTGGTATAATACCTCTTTCCTCACAGCTTTGTGATCTTTTCCTTCTTGATAACTTGTGCTTTGCCTTATAAATTCCCAGGAAAATTAACACTAGGCACTGTAGCAGTGGCACCTAATCAAAATGCCCTTGTGAGAAGGACTTTTCTGAATGGGTGAGCAGCCATATGTGAGCCATCTCAAGCCAAAATGTAAGAAATCATTCCCTGTAGAGTGGCTTAACCAAATGCAGCCAAGTGACTTGCTTTCTGCTTCTGCTGTTGTGAGTCACAAAGTCTCACAGTGTGCTTCCCACAGAAGATGACTTTGTGGGCAAGCTTCAGAAGAGCAGTTTGATGGGTCTGTCCTCCTCTTTGGAAAAGAGAGCAGAGAGGCTCAGTGCTTATTCCAGCATCACATACAGTTGTGGATCCAACTGCAGTCAAAACCAGAAGTCAAATGCATTGTTTCTGCTAAAACTAATTTTTCCAATGAGAAGGTTTTCCTTCTCTCACCGATCTTCAGAAAGCATCACACAGGGTTGCAGGCCTGGCTCTGATGAGCTGCAGCCTTAATTCCCACTCTGATGTGAACCTTTCTCGGTTGATTCACATCCTGAGCTGTCTAGAGCCTCCCTCACGAGGCGTGGGCACTTTTTTCCTCTCCCTTTGAGATCTTGGACACAACTTGACATCATCTCTGTAGGCAGAACTGTCTGTGAACTGCTTTCCTGAAAAGGAATTTCACATGCTGAGTGTTGTAGGACCAAGCATATGCCTTGTACAGCTTGCTGTTTGGGCATGGTCTGTGTACCACAGGCAGCAACAGACAGGTGTTGGTGTTGGTAATGGCATGCAAGTATATGAAACAGAAAAAATTAGAGCATAATTTCAGTTCCTAGAATAGAAGTTGATCATGCTCCTTCCTCTTGACTGCCAAACAGAGACCTGAGCAGCTCTACAGAATATATGGTGCATCCCGTGTATGAAAGGAGGTGCAGAAGTGCTGATGTGTGCTTGTATCCCTGGGTACAATTCCTTTTCTTTCCTTTCTTTTTTCTTTCCTTTCTTTTTCCTTTCCTTTCTTTTTCCTGTCCTTTCTTTTTCCTTTCCTTTCTTTTTCCTTTCCTTTCTTTTTCCTTTCCTTTCTTTTTCCTGTCCTTTCCTTTCCTTTCCTTTCTTTTTCCTTTCCTTTCCTTTCTTTTTCCTTTCCTTTCCTTTCCTTTCCTTTCCTTTCCTTTCCTTTCCTTTCCTTTCCTTTCCTTTCCTTTCCTTTCCTTTCCTTTCCTTTCCGCTTTTCCCTTTCCTTTCCACTTTTCCCTTTCCTTCCCTCTTTTGGAAGGGGTGGTGACAAGTAAGGGCAGAATCATGTTAAGCAGTGACCATTTTGAAACCTGTAGTGTGTGGGCCGCAGTCAGAGAGCCGGTATTGGAATAGGAACCATGACAGTGAGACTGATGGGAGTATGTGAAGCTGCAATGCCAGGGGCTTTTCTCTTCCCAGTGTGCCTTACTGTGGCTCTCAGCCTGTGAGATCTTCTGATCTGCAGAGATTGCAGTGTTGTAGGGAAAGAAGAGACCTACAAAAGGGGCTGTGCATCAAGCAGACAACTCTGGGATCTCCTGTGTGTCCCTGGGTAACCTGAGCTTCGAGTTTGTCTTTCACAAGTCCTCACTGGCAAAAGTAAATCTGGCTAAATCTACACATGCCACACTCCCATCCCTGCTGAGCTTAGTGGTGGTACATGGGAGAGGAACTCTGGGGGCATGGTTTTAAAGGAATAAGGCCTAGTTTTTATCCAGAACACCTAGAGGCAGCACTGGGTTTGCAAAGGGGTCACACTGACCGCGTTTCACCAACCAGTGTTGTGGCTCCCAAGGCTCTGGGAGAACCAAAGGATGTGAGCACACTTTCTCTGCTGTGGTCTCAGCAAATGGAAGGAAGAGAGTCCCTGCTGCTGGGAAGCAAAGCATTTGTAAGGTTAAAAGGAGAGGGAAAATGACCCTACCTCAGCAGCATAGCTGGCAAGCAGCTTTAATTCAAGGCCCGTGGTTCTGAGTGGGTGAACTCAATTAATTATAGATGCTTCGGCTGTGTAAACAGGAGAACTGCTCTGTGTTGTGAAGACACACAAGTGTCTCTTCTTCTGTTTAATTAATGCTTACAAGACCTACCCAGGTAAGTCTTTAGTGTACTGAGAAAAAAACCTCAAAGAACGCTGTTTTTTGGAACAGCTGAACTCGGAGGGATTTTGGTCACTGGGTAATTAGAGTGTAAGGCTGTTCATCTCACCTTTTTATTTAACAATGTAACAAGTATTCAGTAGCATAATTACATATTGTTCTCTACTGTTCATTTCCTTTTGGTAAAGAAGGAAAAACGTAATGTGGAAAAGAATAAAATGTTTTCAAGGCAACAATGTGAAACCAGGAACTGGCATGCCAGAGCTCTCAAGCTCCACTGCACTGTCCCTGTGCTGTGACTCCTTTGCCTTCAGTGGAGTTGCAGTGCCAGAACACAGCTGCAGCTGTCCTCCTTTTCTCCTCACGCTGCACAGACGTCTTGGGTGCCCTGCAAACAGGACCACATAATTCTGAGAAAGAAAGAGGTTCATGCCTTTCCTTGGGTTGCTCCCTTGTGCATTGTTCTTGCCTTCAGTGCCACAGCCTGAAACACCGGCCTTCATTTTGGTCCTCCAGATTTTGAAAATTACTCTCTTTCAAAATGGTCTGCTGATTGCTCTGCTCTGAGGTAGAGTCCAGAAAGCAAAGAGTCTGAATTGTCATATTTGCCATCGCACCATTCTCAGTACATATAAACTACTGCCACTTGTCTGGGTGAGTGTCACCACATCTCCTTCCTCTTCTCTGTGAGCTCTTGCTTCAATTAAAACTGTCATTCTGATGACTTCTTTTACTTGTATTAGTGTGTTTGTACTATGGCAGCAATGGCCACTCTTTGTTGTGTGACTTTGCATGATGCATAATTCTCTTAATCACTCAAAATTAGTTCTTTAATTTGATGATTTAGAAGTAACAGCAACAAACAGTAACGTGGTTAGTGCAGTGGGTAACTGAGACCACTGGAGCACTAGGAAGCTGCTTCTACAAGCATTTTGAATGTTTGCTCCACCACCTGTTCAAATTGACCGGTTTTTGTTGCATTGTCATGGAAATATTAGGCTAAAAATACATTCAGATACGAGTAGAGACAAGGAATGTGTACATACAGAAGCAGGATAAGGGTATTAAACAGAAAAGCAGCCTATCCATGGCATTGTGAGTAATAGTGCTAAGCTCTTGGCTTCTCTTCTAAATCCAAGTGCAAAGGATTTTTTTCTGGGTAACACTCACATCTTGTTGCTGAAGGAATTAATTACTGGACTGTCTCTGTACACTGCATGGCACTTGCTGAGTGACTGTAGTAGCTCCCAATCAGGGTGAACAGTGAGTTTCAATATTGCATGCTCTGGTAGCTGACTGCTGTTGTAAAGCATTCCTATAGTGATTGAGAAGGTCTTAGCACTTGAAAATGTGAATAGATAGAGTTTTTGACTGGCAGAGTAATGAGAGAAAGGACTTAATGTGTACAAGGAGCTGGGGAAATTGTGAGCACCACCATGGTTTGTTTTGGCACTCCTGTCTTCAAAGGTAACTTTCCTGGGGGGAAAAAAAAATGAAAGACTGACTCCAGGGAATGTTCTGTTTCTAATGTGAAATTCAGCTATGCTTATCAGACATGTGATTAAAGACCAATTCAGCAAGTGCTGTAGCAGGTGTCCCGAATTAAACTGCTGCTAATGTAAATGAAAACATGAAGCCTCCCTGATTTCCTCCCTAACTGGCCAGGTCCAGAGTTGAAAGGTGTCCCTTTTCATGCTGTCCTCTCCCTTCAAAAAGCAGGCACCACGTGAAATTATGGCTTATGCCTTTCTAAAGGCTAATTGTTGATCATAAAGCTGGTGTGATTTTCTACTTCTGTAGAAAAGGTCCACCCATGTTTTGAGATCAAGGGGAATAAAAACATGTGATGGAGAGGGCTGTGTTTGAGGCACTTGGCTTCTGAAGCTCGTGCGTTATCTCTTGCTCAAAGCTGTGCCTCAAGGCATAATCCAGTCATATGTGTTTAATTAAGACTTTAAACTACTATTGCCCTGATAAAAGCAAAGGGCTGATGGTTCACAGACATCTGCTCTAAGAGACAGTTAACATGAGACAGACATAATGCCTGGAAGCCTAAAGGATGTATTGCAGTAGGGGCAGTGGCTGTACAGCACAGTGAAGGGAGCAGAGGGGTCCCCAGCTCTGCCTGTCCCTCCTCTTTTGAGGCTCTCTGCATTATTGCACAGTTTTGAGTTTATACCTTTCTCTGTCATCTGTGAGTTCCTTCCAGGTGCCCCTGCTGATGCTCAGAGCGATGCTCGGGGCTGTAGGTGTTTCTGTGTATTTATTTTCTGTCTGGCTGTGCTGTGGTTTGATACAGATTGGTGGCACTGAGAGCACAGGCACTGTATCTCCAGTTCACATTATTTTCCTGAATATGCCAGTGACTCTAATGTAGCTGAGGGGCCACTAATACAGTGAAACAGATGGGGTAAAAGGGGCTCATTTCCAGGCTACTGGAGGCGTAGGGATTTTTTTTCTCTACTATTCAGTTTTGGTAAAAATATATTGAGTCCATTGTAACCAAGGTGATGAGCCATTTTAAAACAGAACTGTTATTTAAAAACTCAGTCTGTTGTAACTGTTGCATTTCAGAAGTAATTTTAGATCATCTCCCTCATAAATAGGTGAACTGTGTGTTTGGTTTTGCCTGCAATGTTGATTTTCATGCAACGTGCACAAGTGCTAAGGATCAGAGAGCAAACTTGAGGCATGTTTTTCAGTGATTGTGGACTCAACTATGACACACTTAAAAATGCTTTGATGATTGCAAGTTTTTCTCAGATAAATTGCTCACTTGCTAGTGCTCATGGTGAAAAACTCAACATTAAGCTAATTGACATAAAAACATTAGACTACCTGTTGGCTCTGAAATGTCATTAAAAGTCTCAGTGTAGTCCTTATAATTTGCTATTTGCAATGACTAAAATGTCTCCTCAAAGAGCTCTTCCTTGTCCTCATGAAAGCCAGGTAAGTTGTTACAACTCCCCGTTCCCAACTTTTATTCACCCATTTTGGTACCTGTCAGTCATTTCTTTACAGCAGTCCATAAAGGCAGAGCAGAGAGATGTCACAGTTGGGGCTGGCTGTCAATGAACAGATGAAATTCTCGCCTGTTCTGGGCTGAATCCTGCTGTCTTTATGAATATGGAGGAAATAGTTCTGTTGGTTTAAATGGGAGGAGAGATGACTCAGTGCCAGCAGTGGTAAGGTTGAGTCCTTGTCCTTCTCTGCCCTCTTCCCCGTACCTATCCCCCATCTGAAGATAATTTTAGGAGGAAGTTATTATTTTCATGGATGTGAGCTCTCTGAGCAACCCAAATTTCAAGTCCATTAGTCATGTTATACAATAAAATGTAAGAAATGGGGTAATAGTTGGAGGACATGTGCCAGCACAATCTCATGTTCTGTTCCTGGCTACAAAAGGGCTGGAACACCTTGTTATTAAAGACACTTAGTGTCTTTAGCTACTGTCTGGGCACTGACCTTTGCTGTGGTGGGCATCTGTGGAAGCTTTGACTTGATCTACTCTGCCTCAACTCGTGTCAGTCTAAATGCCAGGCTTGCTGGGCACTTTGATGGTACAGTCCCATGTCCGTGATGAGCTGGACTATCATGAAGGCCACTGCATGGCTTCAGATTTTAATGCATTCCAACCCCTGCCTGTCTGGTGATAATTTTAGCTGGCAGACTAACCTTAAATGCCATTGCCATCTCCCTGTCATTGCCTGACTGGGAGCTTGACTACCATGAAGGCAGCTGGCAGTGCTCATTTGTCATAGTGAGACTGAAACAATGCTCTGCTACCTGCTCCTTCCAAATGCCTCTCTCCTCGAGCCTACGACCACCACAAATCATTGGGGTTTTTTCCTTGCCCATCTTACCTGGTTTTGTCCTGCCTACTCTTTGCTCACCTGATGTTCTAAATCTCCCCCAGGTGCCTCCATCTCTTCCTTCAGTGGGGGTAAATTGGCAGTGGGTTCATATTCTCCTCTTCCATTGTGCTTGGCACAGTGGGGAGAGATACCCAGGGGTCCTCCTGCTTCCAGACATGGCACAGCCAGGAAGAGTTAGATCTGCATTGGAGAAAAAGCCAGTCTGGAACATGCTCAGCACAGCTAGGGTTTCCTGGGCATTTAGGTGGTAAAATCAAAGATGTCTCAAAGGAGCATATCAAACTGAATTTTTTGGAGAGGCTTGCAAGTTAGATGAATGCTAATGTACTTTTACAGGAACACCAGGAGATATGTGCTTAGGATAGTGGCTTCTCCATATTAACTTGGGGGTTAAAAGGAAAGGTCTTCAGAAACCTTTCATGTGTAAAATCCCCATGGTTTTCCCTTACCCTAAGCCCCAAATTTCTGGATAAAGTTTCCCTGCTGTGAGTCTCTGTAGATCTGAGGCAGACATTCAGCACCAAAAAAAAATTATTCCAAATGTATGTATCTTTGAAAATGTGTAAGCATCTGAAAGCAAGGTTCATAATGAAAAATTGCAAGCAACTTTAGTAATCAGCAATGCTAGATGTACTGCCTGTGAGGAGAAATATATACAAGTGCTGGAATGCATAAGCACACATCCATTCCAGCTGCCAGCATTCTTTAGTAATGAGTCTTGCCAATAGGACAGTTTTTATGAGGGTAGCACATAAGCAACAGCCTATTGAAATTAGATCTCTGTGTTCTTCCTGAATGGCAGTTTTCAGAGCCACTTTGTCGTATCTGTCCTGCAGTAGAAAATTCTAGATACCTTTATTTTTCCTAAGGTGAGAATGGTGTGATTTTTTGTCTGCCTTATGCTCGGGAGCCCACACCTGGAAAATATCATGGTGCAGTCGTGGGTAAGCAGGTGGGTGTCATTTCATATGAACAGCACAGTAATAGAGGTGGATTATACCAAGCTAGACTCAAAATAGTGGAGTATGGAGCTTGCAACACTGAATGAAGTTAGGACAGAGGAGGCTGAACCACTGAATATGAAGATTTATTACTACACATTACTGATTAGTGCACTAATTTACTGTACTACTCTGGTCATGGTTGGAGGCAGGTACCTGCTGAATCAAATTAGCAGGCAAAGGAAGTAAAAGTGAAAGTCAATAGTGGAGAGTATCTGCAGAGCACAAATAACAACAGAACAAAGAATCAATGATATAATAAATGATAATAATCAGTTCTCTTGTTCTAAAGGGCATAACTCCATCCCTCAAAGCAGAACCCTTGGGAAGCAACAGTGGTCTGAAGCAACACCTTCTGAAGATTAAAAATATACTAAGATCATCTGATCTGTTCTTCAAACATCAGTTACAGCTAAAATACTGAAATACATTATTGGTGCAGAACTAAGGCTATTTGAATTAAGGTTCTAACTGCATTTCTGTATCTTGACAAGTTTGCATTTTTGGCTGAAGTGGAATCTTGATTAGAAATTTTCTGTGTTCTACTGCCTGTTCTTGAGCCATTGCAGTTTCTTTGCAAATGTTTGTGCCTGAAGTTACTGGTATGTACTGGTCAGCCTTAATTCTTGCTCTAGCTCTTCTTTTGTTTCTTGCCAGGAAGCATTATACCTATCTGAAAGGTGAGAATTTTACATCTCAAATCTCACAGTTTCTCCAAGGAAGTCTGTTAAACATTGGTGCACGTTTTGGAGCAGGGCAAGGAAAAAGTCATCAGGAAATTGGAAGGAATTCTGCAGCAGGGATTAAAGAAGCACATCTGTTCAGGCCTTGTTTGTTTTTTTAAACTGTTAATTGTTGGAAAACTGAGGCGCTCGTGGCAAACCGTAGGCGGATGTGATAGGAAACAAATTCTGTGAGCACACACAGCTTGCAGCCTAAGGAGATACACAGTGCAGAGGTGGCTGAGCAGCAAACAGGCTTGGTGGCTGGAGTGTCACCCTTGCATGTTGTGGGGTCCCCAGCGAGCTCCTGGAAGGCAGTTTGTCTGATACAGCACAAGAAATAAGAGCTGCTGTTTGCCTAGAGCAGCAGGGACAGCACCATGTATCAATGCTGCAAGTACAAATTAGATCTGCCAGTAATAACTGTACCTTTTATCTTCATTAGGAGTCCTAATTCTCACAGTGTTGTGAGAAACTACCTGAATTTATCTAAAACTTTGATGCTTAGGGAAAGGCTTGTGCTCGTGCAGGAGTGCTGGGTCTCAGCTCTTTGTATTGCACAATTTACCTGCTCTCTACACCCCCAGTGATATTCAGAACCAGGAGATGGGCACTGGAGGCAGTAGCAGTTGGAGAAGAGAGGTCAGGCATGGGAGGTGGACATGAGGTGTGCTTGGGGTTTCATAGGTAGCTGCTGATACAGCTCCTACACTGTGCTCCGTGCTTCCCCAAGGTCTCACTGAGGGAGGTGGGTTTTTTTTCCTTCTTCAGGTTTGACTTTCTTACTCTTTCCCTGTCTGCCTTTTCTTGTTTTGTTTCCTTTTCCCTGCTTTCTTCTCCTTCAGTCTTGTTTAGGCAGTCCCAGTCTCTGTGCCCTCTCCCCTGTCCCACTCTCTCTGTACAGTGATTCTGTTATAATCTCAGACTCCTCCCCTTGAGGACAATCACAGAATCAGCTGGGTTGGAAGAGACCTCTGAGATCATCAAGTCCAACCCTTGATCCAACACCACTGTGATTACCAGCCCATGGCACTCAGTGCCACATCCAGTCTCATCTTAAACACCTCCAGGGATGGTGAATCCACCACCTCTCTGGGCAGCCCTTTCCAATGCCTGATCACTCTCTCTGGAAAAAATTAGTTTCTAGTATGTGACCTAAACTTCCCCTGGCACAGCTTAAGCCCGTGCCCTCTTGTCCTACTGCTGGTTGATGGGAAAAGAGACCCCACCTGGCTACCCCCTCCTGTCAGGTATTATAGCAAGTGATGAGGTCCCCCCTGAGCCTCTTCTTCTCCACACTAAACACCCCCAGCTCCCTCTGCCTCTCCTCACAGCATTTGTGCACAAGTCCCTTCCCCAGCCTCATTGCTCTTCTCTGGACCCACTCCAGCCCCTCAAAATCCTTCCTGAACTGAGGGCCCAGAACCGACACAACACTCAAGGTGTGGCCTCACACATTGCTCACTGAATTCCACTACTGAGACACCTCATATAAACTGCCTTTAATTTCTCTCTGTTTGGGCTTGCCACTGATTCCTTTTCCTGTTTTTTTTTTCATATGCCTCTCCCAGTTTCCCCATTGTATTCAAACAGTTCTCCCCTCCATTGACTCTTCCATTGTCTTCACTTTGGCTCGATCTGTCTCCAGAGATCACCGAGGCTACTTTAATTCAAGATGGTCCCACAGCGAATTGATTGTAGCACAGCATCATATGTTTGTTTATTCCACTTCTGGCTCCTCTCTAGGGAAGGCTTTATGACTCATAACTTAATTGCTTCGCTGTCTGATTTGGTTCACTTGGTTCCCACCTACTTACCAGAGACAGCTACCTTTTCATTACTGGTTTTGACACCTCTCATTTTTTATGCACAATGTTTGCCTAAAAGAGCAACAACAGCTCTTTTAGTAATAGATTGAATTGATCACAAATGAGTCAGTTTTTTAAGATTGGCATTACTTCCCTGAGAGGTTTTTTTCAGCTCTGAGAAATGCTTAATTAATGACTGGTCACCTCAGCTATTTAATTAAAACAAAAAGTATCATGGGAGTAAATCACAACAAGCTTGTGGAAGTGCCCCAGGTGTATCACACACTCCTATCAAACACCAGCTATGCTTCCTGCCTCCCCCAAAGATTATAATTTAGTTTTCCTTGAAATACTTGTTAGGATGTTCTGTGTTTTGGTTTGGTTTTGGTTTAGCTTAACAAACCTGCATAATCCTGGCAGAGTGTTTTTTTTTTTTAATATTTGAAAGAGTAAATCCACCTTTCTGTGAAAGCTAAACCTCTGACATCAGTTTGGCCTTAGTAAGGAAGGAACAGAAGATTAAAAGAGCAAGTGAACTTTTGGGAAGATATTTAGGGCAGTTTTGACTCTGAAGGAATGAGAAAGGTGAGTAGGAATGGAATAATTATTTTAAAGGGAAAGGGTATCAAATAAACCAACAGGAGTAATAAACCCCAGGAAAGTGGCTGGGTAATGGGAACTAGGACACCTCTTGGAGACTTTCACTTCAATATCTCCAGCTGCAATTCATCAGCAGACCTACTAGATTTTATCTGGTCTGGCCTGGATTTAGTAGGGTGTTTGCAGAGGCAGTATAAACTATTGCCGTGAAGAGTAATGTTCAGTTGGTAAACTAATTTTCCAGTTAATTTGCAAAACTGATTTGGTAACTGAGATAACTCAGGGCTTTGATAGAGAATTCGTTTGTGTGAAATGATTTTTTTCCATGTGAGAGGGATGAAGCTCTGTGTCAGAGGTTCTCTGTAGAAGTCAAACTTCTCAGTGCTTCCCTCTGAATGAGGACTGAGGGCTCTGTGATGTCCAGGGATGAACTGCACCCCAGCTCCTCTCTGCTCCTTGTTACCATCCCTCCTATGGGGCCCCCAGAGGTGCTTGCAGGGTGTGGTGCAAGGAGCAAAACAGAACCAACCCCCTGTTGCCTGTTCTGATTATCCTGCCTTGGGGCCCTGCCTTTGGGGCAGCTGTGTTTTCTGCCCCAGTGATAGCTACAGTGGTGGGTCACTGCCTGCCCCACCAGTGGGGTCGGGGAGAGAATGGGAAGGGGAAAAGATGGGGACAGTTGAATGGGGAAAGCAAAAGCCATGCATGCAAGCAAAGCAAAACAAGGAATTCATTCCCCTCTTCCCACGGGCAGCCAGGTGTTCAGCCATCCCCAGGAGAGCTACGTGGGAAGACAAATGTCATCACTCCAAATGTCCCACCCTTTTGTCCCTCTTCCCCCCCCCCCCATGTTATATACTGAGCATGATGTTGTAGGGTGTGGAATATCCCTTTGGAGTCACCTGTCCCAGATGTGTCTCTTCCCAGTTTTCCATGCACCACCACCAGCGTGGCAGTGGGAAAAGCAGAAAGGTCCTTGGTTCCCTGCTCAGGAATAACAGTAACATCTCTGTATTATCATCCCTGTGTTCAGCACAAATTGCCACTGTGAAGAAAATTAACTGTGCTCCACCCAAAAGCAGCACAAATGGTTTCCTGGTGGAAAGGGAGTACAATGCTGGTTTGTTCTTGGTCCATGGGAATTGCTGAGTACTGTGGTAGTTGTCAATGGGCATGAGTATTTCTGAGCATCTTTAGGCATCTCATCTGGAAGATTTACCAATCTCACTGCCATGTTTGCTAATTGAAAGAAGAATTTAACCTCATTACTTTCTGACTTTAATATCATAACTTCACTATGGGATCCAGTGATCTGCTCATAATTAGAGTATTTATTTATTTATAAACTGTATTTATAACTGTGGGTTAAGTGGACAACACCTGCTCCTGACTGTGCATGTGCCATGTGGTGAGGGCAGCAGGACAGAGTTAAATGGTCTCCTTTATTCCAGAACAAGCTAATCTACAAGATTACAATGCAAACCTCTTTGTAAGGATGTATTATTTACAAATGCCAGCTGGATAATATTCAGGTTAATTTATATCACTCTCTCACCTATACTTCCAGTGCTTTCTGTTCATCTGTGGAGGCAACAGTGCTAAGCCAGCAAATGTCTGTTTTGAAAACATCTCGGGAGTGATTCAAGAATGCAGGAGCAATCTTTGGATGGATTAAAATGTTAGAACTCTATTGCACTGAAAAATGTTGCACTGATGATGTTATTTGTAAAGAATGGCTCCTGGCTAAAAAATGCCCAACTGGGGTCTTAGTGGCATTTTTGCACAGCAAGAACTTGTATGTAGTTCTGTAACCTTTCTACTTATTAAACAGGCATTTTCCTAATATTTTCAATCTTAAAACAATATGAGCAAAAGGGAGAGGGAGGAACCCAGAAAAAGAAAATGTTGTTCCCCTGGTGCTTCTACAGCCATTTCTGCACCTGCAAAGGCCTCCATGAGAATTTTTGCTCTCAGATCTGTTGTCTGAATGAAACCTTTGATATTCATTAATCACCACCTCAGCTACTGCCCTGTGAAAGGCTCCACCTTTGCCACTGGTTTGGATTGGGTGTGACATTTGCATCACTCTGAGGTGCTTTCTTGCCAGTTTGCACCTGTATGAGGGCAGTTTGGTTGCAAATTGAATTAGAAAAAGTAGTTGTGTGAAACTGAGAAGAGCCTTCAGTACCCACAGGGTTCTTTCCAAATACATGTTCAGTTATCTTAGTAACCCTTTGTCCTTGAAAGTCGTACTAATACCCAGATTACCTACATATGGATATATTCTTTTCTCCCTCTGTTCTCTGTCTAATACTTTGTTTAATTAAATGGATTATTTTAAACCATAGTTGTCCAATGTACATGGTAACTGATTTCCTACTTGTCAGCCTAAGACAAGATTTCCTGCTGTGGGGTCTGAACATTGTCATGCAGGTTAGTAGCTGAAGTATTTTATTAACTACACAAGTTAATAAAAAATAAAATAAAAAAAATTAAAAAAAAATTAAAAAAAGGAAAAAAAAAAAACTTCTCTATTTTAGCTCTCAATGTTCCATGCAAACTGTAGCTAAAAATCTCCAGGGGAGAGGAAAATTAAGATTTGAATAATTGGTGAGAACTGCATGTTTTAGCTATTGTGATATCCTCAGCGTTTGCTGTCCTCTCAGCGCCTAAATGAGTTGGCTGCTGAGCTGTTAAAAGTCCTGTAGAGCAAATTGCAACCTGAAAATTCAATCTGGACTTGCAGTTTTTTCAGTCCCACGGGCTCGCTGCTGCCAGAAGGAAACAACTGCTGCTCCCAGGTGCAACAACAGGGCCGCTTGCTCAGCTGCACTCAATCTCTTGAGTCTGCAGAGGTGTCTTTGGGGCAGAGTTGGGAATTAAACCCAGGCTGGGCCCTTGTGGAGGTGCTGACGGGCTCTGTAGCTAGCTCCAGCTGCTTGGGACCGTCAGCTCCTCACTTTGCACTGCCCAAGGCTCCTGTGAAAGTGGGGAAGGCTTTGCACTTATAAAATTGTTCTGTGTTTCAAAAGAATCAGGGGGGGTTTTGCCTCCTGTGTAGGTGTCAGGGTAGGCTACCCAAGCCTGTGATTTTGAGGGTTGGTGCTGCTTTTCAGGGCTCCGAGTTTTGCTTCCACCTGGAGCACTGCTCAGTTGTTTCTTGTATCTACCAAACAGCACCAGAATCTGTGGCCAAAGTCCCAGCTCTAAACATTACCTAATCTTCTGTCACAGCTGCAGTGATTTAACTTAGTTTGTTACTGATACGAAAACTGCAATGCAATTCGCATGTTAAAACACATCATTGGCATTTCTTCATTACTTTCCTGTACAGGCACTGCAGTTACAGTGAGTGTTGTTGTGGCTCTGGCAGGCAAAGGCTGGTGCTTTCCCCGCGCTTCAGCAGCAGCTGCAAAGCAGGTGTTAAGGAAAAACTTCATTATGAAAAGCACCTTCAAGTATTTTATGGAAGAGATGAAAACTTCCATGGCATTATCCAGTTAAAACTAGAAAACATGAATGCTGCTTTTGTTTAAACAGGTATTTTTCACATCCCACAACCATACCTGTTGCATATATAACAGTGCATAGTTGCTGCCAGCAGGCAGGCCAGGATGGGCTCCAGCAGGTCACCAGCTCCAGGCAAGAAGGGGAACAGGATCCTGGAGAATATTTGCACTTCACATCTGTTTGTACTTACAGACCAACAGAGGAGCTGGATGGAACTGTCTTTGCTTCTTGCAGCACGCAAGAAAGTGGGTTATGAGGGGCTGAGTTGCAGGAAGCTGTGTTCACTTACATGCCTTGATATAGTCATTGAAATGAGTTTCCCTTGCTTAATGTTATTTATTTGAATGTCAGAGCACAAAATCATGATCTTTCCAGTGTTCCTCACCTAATCTAAATCTTTGGAAGTCAGTGGAAACACGCTAAGGAGGGCTCTGTGGTACTCCACTGTTTCTGGAAAATGCTTTAATGTCGTACCTGACAGAGCAGTTAATCTGTGGAGATCTCTGTCCTCACTCTGACCAAGGCCAGAACCAATTGGCACAGTCAAACCCGTCAGTGAGCAACTATGCAAGCTCACTGTCCTAAGAAAGGGTCTCACTTTATTTGCACATTAATGTTTGGTATGTCTGAACAGGGAGGGTTTTTCTTCCTAATGTAGCTGAAAGATGCTAATGAGGTGCTCTAAGGTCTGTCTGTGGTAACTGCTGCTCAGAAGAGGTTTGGGTTTGAATTGTTTTAAATCTCAGCAACCAAGCTCTAAATTTCACTCTGGCAAAGGGGAAGATCAGAGGCAGGAGGTATCCTGTCGTGCCAACCAGACAGAATGAACCACTCAAAACTTAACTGCGTGCCAGTCTTGTGCCTGTGAGATGCAACTGATCACACTGCCAGTTCTTCTAATCTTAAATAATCCTTTTCTTCTTTTTCTTTTTTATTTTAAAGCTGAAACAAAGATCTGCTTCAAATACTACCATGGTGTGAGCGGGGCACTGCGAGCCACAACTCCGAGTGTCACAGTGAAAAACAATGCAGCTCCTGTAAGTTATGCCATCACCTTATTTTCCCCAGGGATGTTCCCCGTCTGTCACTGTGCTATGCCTTGCTTTCCCTGCCTGCTTTGTGTACCTTTTTTATCAAAACCGAGCATCAGATTTGCTCTTCAGTGCACTGTGGTACAGAGAAGTGTGTAGTCTTTCAGTGAAGATGTGGGTTTGTATGCCAGGAGGATGCAGGTTCAGGTCTAAATCTGTCACCCATAATCTCTCTGATCTGGGGCAAGTTCCACACCTGACCTGCATCCTCTTCTCTTTGCTGGGTGTTGTGAGGTTTGAGTGATACCTCTAGAGGATTTGGGATGCTTGGGTGGTAAATACAGGAAGTGTTCAGAAGAGGGAAAAGACCCTTCCCTATTTTAAGGTGCTTTTTTCAAACTCGAGCCACGAGCATTTTCCCAGCAGTGCTGCCGAGTTCCAGGAACAGCCACCCTGTCACATGCTCCCATCAGTGGTAAGAGGCAGGCACTCAGGACCCCCCAATCTGTCAAAGGTCTGAACATCATTTCTGACAAATTGAGACTTCATTGAGAGCAGTTTTGATTTGCTAGAGCTTAGCAGAGCTCTGTGGCTCAAATGGATCTAAAAAGCTGTATATCTTGCCCGATATTGGAAAATTTCATCACCTGAGACTGAAACATTTTTTAGAAGCCTGCAGAGAGACTTGATAACCTCCAAAACTTGTCTGGCCTTGCTGAAACTGTTTCACTGCCTGCTAGGCTTGGCAGAGATCTGCATGAGCTGAGTATTTGTAGTCCGAGCAGCATGAAAAAAGGACGAGCTCAGATATTGTGTGGTCTGGAAGATGTTTCAGGGAAGACCTGTCTTACCTGGGGCGGGGTGGGGAATGTAGGTTTTAATAGGTGTGACTGAAGCTTACATTATTAACCTTTATTTTGGTGTGGAGGTTTTTGGTGGTGGTGGTAGTTTTTTGGTTGGTTGGCTGGATGGTTTTTTGGTTATAGTTTGTTGAGTTTTTTATCAGCCCCAAGTTAGTATTTCTAGAACGACTGAAAAGTCTCCCATGCTGTGTGTTGGCCACATCTGACTCCACCAGGGCCAGCAAGGATTAATTTTTTTCACTCTAGAGCCATGAAAAAGCTTGGGTGGTTTCTTTTTGCCTTCTTTTGATGCACACAATAGCTGCAAACTGGATGCTGGCTAGGGGCTGCTGGCACATCCTTTAGGAATAAAAGGCATTCTTGTCCTGTTGTGCCTTCCTGTTGTGCTCACGGTGAAGCCATTCATCAGTTTTAGAGCCTGGACAGTTTCCTTCAGCTGTCTTCAGAGGAACATTATGATGTGGCCTTGGATATCTTTGTTGTGTGGGATGCTGAAAAAGTTCTTTTTAGCCTGTAGTGAGTCATGTCTTGTTGACTCAGGACTTGCTGTTAATTTCCCAGTTCTTATCAATTTCTGGGGGGCAATGTATGCCGTTGATTTAGTCCCAGCCTTCTCTGAAAGGTAAGCCAGCCAGCCAAGGCAATAAATACCAGTGGGTTGAGAGATGAGAATAATTTTTTTGCATTACTCACATCATGTCTTAGACCTGAGCTGGAGCCAATGAAGCAAATTTCTCAGGTCTAGTATGGAAGGGTTACTCTGCAGTTATTAATTGTTAGCAGTATGTATGGAGTTGGTAGAAGAATGTCTCAGAACCTGTGCCTTTGTAATATGCAAATATGTAATCTCTCTGAGTTCATCTGAGGCTTTTTACATACATATGTCTGGGGAAATAAAGCAGCCATTCCCTTCAGCTGAGCAAGACTTGTGTTTAAACGAAAATCCTCTTCCCTCAGTACTCATGGTCTCCCACAGAAATCAGATGAGAACCACCTATTATGGCCTTTAGTTGAGTATACTGTACGTGACTGAAAAATAAAATACATATAAAAGTGGTATCAGATAACAGTTTTCTGTTTCAGGGCCAAACCAGTGTCCTTGGAAATAGCCCTCTTTTTCTATCATCTTCTAATAATCCCTGCCTTTCTGGGTTGCAGAACAGCCTGTGTGGTTTCCTGCAGACCAGGGAGGCCAGCAGTGTTGTAGGCACAGCACCTTTTTCTCTGTTATATTCTCCTCATTGTTTTGCTGTTTGACTTATTTGGTGCTTTGGGAGCCAAATACTAAGTGAAGACAACAAAAGCAAAGGAATGCAACAAAGGTTATGTGATGTGAACCTGGATGGACCCTTCTGTATGAGTGCAAAGAAGGGGGGGAAAGTGTTTAGAGATTTGAAAACTGCTTTAGAGAAAAATCCTGGCCTGACTCCTGCCTGTGTGAAGGCTTTTGTGTGATCCTCCAAACTCCAGTCCCAGCTGACACCATCAGATGGCTTTCTCCATCTGGCTGTCAGCAGTACCTGCCCAGCCTTTATTATTAAAGTATGTGAATGTTTCACAGCATCCTGCACCGTTGGCAGGTGGTGTTACTCTTACTGCACACATGGGGAAGGGGCTAACAAGGGACATGCCCAGCCCTAACCTTTCCTTGGTTCTCTGTGCCTCTGCAGTAGCTGCTGCTGGGGCTTGGGTAGTGCCATGCAAAGTGCAGACATTACCTTTAGAATTGCACTCACATTTTGACTGTGATTTCACTAATGGAATTTTTTTTTTTTGGTTGAAGGAGAAAGTGTTCAAGAAATCCCAAAATGAACTTCTCTATCAATTTTAAACCATTTTTTTTCCTAAACATTGCCTTGGAGCAATGAAAATTCTTGCCCAAGAGAAGCATCAGGGATTCTAGTTTGTCCTTTGCTGTGCTTACCCATCTTCAGTCAGGGAGCAGATGCACAGCTTTCCCTATCCATGTTGCTGGGTCCCTCCCCATCCTCTGCAGTGGCCCCACAGTGATATCTGCTGGGGGGGCAGCCCCATCTCCTTTTTGTTTTCCTGTGTCTTGCATCATAATCTGAGCACAACTGAGCAGGTAAGGGGTACCTTGTTTTGTTTTCCTGTATTCCTCTGTGTGATCAGCCAAGGGCTGGGACAGTCTAGTGCCATGCCTGTGGCTCATCTGAGGTCCCTGAGACTTCTTACCCTCTGAGACTTGACACACAGGACCCTTCTTGATGGAATAGGATGCATCAAATTCCTCAGTTGTTTTCGTTGCTCCAGTGATTCAGAGCACTGGCCTGGGGTCCCTGGCATGGCATTTCTTACAGTACCACAAAAAGCTCTGGTCTTCCAGCTGCTGGGGCCTGGGTGCAGAGAGGGGGCTCTGCTGCTCAGGGGAAACTGTCTCCAGATCCTGGGGCAGGTTCCTGCACATCCTTTCTGCTGGAAGAAGATCCTGTGGTCTGTGAATAGAAATTTACCCTCTGTTGCAGTCAGTAGGAGTTTTAGCAGTGGCTGGGGGACCTAAGTGTGTTAGAATAAGTAGTTTTGCTGGGAGAAAATCTCATTAGGGATCCTGCTGTGGGTGTAGAGGCTGAAGTTTTTTGAAAAGGTGGTTGCCTTGGACCAAAGAGAATTTTGCCATTGTAGTGACAGTGTCACAAATCCACTGTGAAGCTTAGGCTGTCAGTAGGGGCACAGACGGAACGAGGCTTTGTGCAAACCTTTTCTTTTGGCAAAGCTTAGGAAAAAGATGCAGAGCAGGTGTCCTTTGAGACGCAGCGTTTGGGGACAGGTGACCTTCTGGGGGACAGCACAAACCTCTCAGCAGCTGATGCCAGAGCCACCCAGGTGGGTTCTGTGCGAGGTTCGGAGCACGTCCCGTGGCACGGGCAGCAGCTGCTGTGTGTCCTGTGCTGCCTGTCAGCGAGACCTGCCGAGCTGGAAAGCAGCACTGGCCTCACCCTGCCATCTCAAACAACAGCAGCAACAAAAAAAAACACCCCTCCATTGTCTGCCTGACCGCCGTTTGCTGCAGTTGGAAGGGGCAAAGAAGCTCCAAGCAGTCATGCTGGGGGCTGTGAGCGGTTGCTGTGTCTGTAACTGGGAGTTGAAAGGAATCCTCTTTCCAAAGGGGGGAAATGTTGCTGTGCTAGTTGGATGTCTTTGTATAACACCACCGGTGCTTTGGGCTCAGTAGCATCTCGCGTTTCTTGTCTGAGGAATGTTCTGCTCCATTTGAGTGTCTCTCCTTACGCTGTAACCCAGTTATTAGAGCTGCCTTGCCTGCTGATTGGGATGCCCTGCGGTTCGGTTGGCGGAGAAAAGTCCTGTCACATTTTATCACCTGTGAATCATCAGGCTTGAGGATCTGGGAAGGAAGGGCTGTGCACTTTGACCAATTCATACATGGCAGGAGCAGCAGATAGGCCTGGGGGTAATGGCAGTAAAGCAGAGCACCTGCAGTTCTGGGGAAAAAGCCCAAACATCCTGGCCAGCTTCTTTTCTTCTGAACTAGTGGAAAGCAGTGTTGCTTGTGCACAGGAGTTTATACTACTAAAGTGTGAACATTACCATGGTATGGATGAGCAAACAGTTTGTGAGTAAAAAAGAACGTTTTTACAACATCTGGAATGTTCTTCTATTTGTTTCTATTCATTTATTCATGATGATGTCACCACTGATTCATCTTTCCATCAGATGTTGTAGGGAAAAATACAGGCTATAGCAATCAATTCTAGCAATAGGAAGGTGTTATTTTGCTAATATGAAAATGATTTAGCCTGAACATGGCTTTCTTGCAGTAAAATAAAGCTGGCATGAGAACAGCATACAGAATGAAGAAGAACCTATTCCCCTAAGAGTTTATAGCCTAAAAAGATAAATTGGATACATCACAATTAAAAGACAGTAAGTGGAGAATCAATGCTTTAGCCTCAGGACAAATGTCTTCACTAAATTGGGAGCATTCACTGGCTGTGTATTTGATGCAAAGAAGCTCGGCTGATTGAACCTCTGGAGCCACGGCTTGTCTCGGTGGCACTCATCAAATACACTTCACATCTACGTAATTTGGAGCTAATTATGGCAGGAGACCTTCTCTGAGCCGTGTTTGTGTGGAAGCGCTGCCTCAGCTGGGTTTCCCGCAGCAGGAGTCACTGCTTGATAAGCTGCTGCCATTGGGTGGTGGCTCATCATTGCTGAGGACTTCCTGCTATAAATATTGGCCTTACATGCTGTCACGTCACAGCGTGGGCTGCGAGGAGCGCTCGGTGATGGAGCATTCTGCCTCATTTCCACGTGTGTGCTGCAAGGGGGGGTGATGGGAGAGAGTGCCTGTGCATGCTGCTTCAGCTCTCCCTCTGTGTTGGAGGCTGGATTTAAAAATCTCAGCTGTCTTTTTTACTTCATGGCTGACTCTGTGATAGGTGAGTTTTAAACTCTGCACCTTTGTGGGGCAATGCTGAGGAATAAATCTTAACTGTCTGATTTTGAGAGCATAGGAATAATTGCACTGCAAGAAACTGTGAATAAAGTGGGAACAAAAGCTTCTGGTGGCTTCTGCACTGTTCAGCAATTGAGGTTAAAAAAAAAGTTTCTGGAAAACATAACATCAAGTGTGCTGCAATTAATCACAGCAAAGAATGCAAACAGGGTACATCTTTAACAAGTGTAAGCGGTGTACCTTGGAAGGCTCAGCATTTCCAGGGAGGGAAGCAGCACTTCTCTGGAAGATATGGGCATGCTGAGATCACTGGGTATTTGTCAGGAGGGAGCAAAAGATCCCCTTTCCTTATCTTGAGATGAGAAGTATCCAGAGCTCCCCCAGCTGCAGCTGCCTTCAAATACAAGGCAAGGAACACCATCTATATTCTATCCATCCCCGTATATGTCTCCTCCTGTTACCTGCAAAGAAGATTAAGTCATTCAGGAATGAAAAAAATCAAGCCAAAATGAGCAGGGGAAATGACTGGAATTACTCACTCAGCTGGAAGGAAGCGTGGATTCCAGCAGTCAAAAAGTGCTCCCTGGCAAGATAGAGTCCTTTTCCAATGTATAAGGGCACCTAACAGAAAATACATGTGCTAAGAAACAATTGCTGAAAGAGAGTGATTACCCATTTGAGATGAATAATTCTCAAAAAAAAGTAGCTGATCCATAAACTGTGGGAGGAAAATGGCCTGTGTAGGCTTGTCATCTGTTGGGAATACCTCCCCACTTTTGTTGTGCTCCTGATGTGGGATTTCTGTCACTGCTGTCCAGGACATGCCTGCCTTCTGTGCTCCTGTTGGCACTGGTGTAGGCTGACAGCATGGAGTGGTACAACATGAATCCCTGGGTTTAGAAAAACTATTACGCTACTGGGGAGGTGCTTTAGCAATTTTACAAGCATGTCCTTGGTTTCCTGTAAGTATTCAAGGAGCAGTTTGATCATCTGTGTGTGCTCTGTGTCTGGAGCTAAGAGGGTGTCATAGGTCACAGCCAGCTGATCGGGGGTGGAATGAAGGAGTGTAGGGGTACCTCTTAGTAGGGAATTGACAAAGGTTTTATGTGCACAGGAAATGTGAGCACTTTCATGTTACAAAGTCCTGTCTGCACTCACTGTGTGCTTTTTCTGGAATGGTCTAGAGGAGGGATACACCAGCCACCACACGAGGTACAGCTAACATGCATTCCAAGGGAAAGGTGGGTTTCCTGGTAGAATTTGACACCCCACCCCCCTACCCCCCTCCAGATACAAAATACAAGGGAATTACTTTTGGTGTTGGAACAACCCTCGCCATGCTTCTTACAGCTGAAAAAATGTCATTAATTAACTGTTTCACCTCCGTGTTGCTTCGTTGTAAAACCATGGTGGTGTTTTACAGCCTGACTTGGTGATACTGGGCTTATGTTCAAGCATCCTTACTCCCATGAGCAGCCTCTTCACACTTGCACAGTTGAGCCCTTAGTTCAGTGTAATTACATTTTTGGTTATGCTTTTCTATATCCTAATTATCACTGATTCAAAGAATTTGAAGGTTAATGACACGTCCAAATTAATTCTTATTGCCACCTCAGTAACACAGGCGCTTTTTCAGTATCCAGTTATATGAAGACTATTGTATTTACACTGCAATTACCCTGTCATGTAGCAAGCACTCCATTTATATGAATTAGTGGGGTTGGAAAGCATAACCAGGGTGTAATTGGCCCTCTGATTGCAGCATAACTATAGTCACTGTGTTATAAATAATATCCTTTCCCTTCCTTTTATTTCCTCTACTCACATTTTTAATTGGGAAGGTTGAGATTTTCTTTAAGTAATAAGCAAACTCATTTGCAATGAAGGTCTCTTCTGAGTGCTGTCCAATACTACTTGCTTTTAGAGTCCTGATTCAGTAAAGGTGCAGAGCATGTGCTGAAACCCCACTGACTTTACTGGAAATGTTTAATTACTTTCTTTCAAATTGGCAGAATCTTTCAAAACAGAATAGAACTGGCTACTTGCATTTTCATCATGGCAGGTTCCAGATATGTGAATAGCTAAAGTAAGAAATGATTCAGGGCCATACTCCTGGTGGCTTTTTTCTCTATCTTGATATTGATTTTTCAACTTGGTGTGGTTGACAATCCTATCACCACCTGTTTATAGATTTATACTCTTTACGAGAGCTAAGTGTTCATAATTTATTATCTAACAAGCACAAATTGAGCAGGGGAGGTACAAACAATTTTCCTTGTGAACATCAGCATTGATTTCCTGAGCAGCAGCCCATCACTCTCACCGTGCAGGTATGTACATTTTTATCTTTCCAGCCTGGGAGGAACATCTCTGCTTTCCAGCACACAGCTGTTCACATCTTTAAATGTTACTTAATTTTGCAGTCTTCATAATTTCCTGGTCCGTCCGTATGAAAGATGGAGATGTTGTGTATTTGATAATCATAATTGAATTCCAAGTGCCCAAGGAGTGTGTGAGAGCAAGGGATCTGCATCCAACATGCCCATGGGTGAGCAGCAGGCACATGAGGCAGGGAAACGCTGTGTCCTGGTCAGTGCCCCCAGGAGTGGGATGTGAGTGATCTCAAGTGGAAGTTGTGGAGGTCCTGACACTGCTCTCTTTAGTCCTCTGGCCAGTGCAGACATGCTTAAATTGGTAGTAACTTCACACGTGATGCATTGCTGCAGGCATAGCTGCAATGCATTTAAACAGGAGAGAGCTGACAGAATAAATAAAAAAGTCAGCATCTTTTAAGTGATAAAGTAAAGTAATTCTCTAAGTGCTCATCCATCGGACTTTTTCCTGTCGTGGTGGTCTAAATGTGCAGTCCTGCACATTTAAAGCAGAGTAGGACAGAACAAAAGCCAGGGTTAATGCCACCACTTGCAGGTTCCATTAAAATGGTGTCCATTTCTTGCCCTCTTGTAGACTCTAATTAAGCAGCAGTAATTGTGAAGCTGCTGGGCCATCTCTAGGTATTACTGGCCACAGCCTAATCTTCACTTTGCAGGTCAGTTGCACCAATTTTGGGCCTCTCCCTTGTTGCCCTAATTTCTTTGGACGTGTTATTTCAAAGAAAACATGGGGGTCGAATGTAACCATACTGGGCATCTGATCCTGTATATGAACTTCTAAATGTAGCTTTGGAGTGGTTTCATTAGCAGCCTTGCAGTGCTGCACAGAGCTGAAGTGAAGAAATGTAACAGATGGGAACTGCAGTGATTTTATTTCAGCAACACCAAGAAGACCATTACACAAGCCGTTTATTTGTTAATGGGTTCAATATGTGTGTGGTATTTCCCAGCCACTTGCCTTCTGAATGTCTCTTGTTACGGTCACATAATAGCCACAGTAATATCTGCCCACCATATTGCTCCCTTTTGTACTTTAGTAAATTATGGAGACATCAGCAGCTGTTCAGCACACTGCACTGGTATAATCATCCTTGCTTTGGCCTTTTACTTTCTTAGATACTCTCTCGTGCATCTGGTCAGATTAATGGAAAACAGTGCAGCTCCTGACGTCACACAGTGGGCCTGAGGGCAGCTATTTTAGTTTTGTTGCAGGAGGAGGGAAGGATTTAGACCTGTGGCACACACTTCAGAGGTGAGTGTGATAGACTTCTGAATTAAGCTCCTCCTGTTTCCTCCCTTCTAGGAGTTCCCTGCTGCGATAGGGCATGAATCTGATTGTGGGTGAACACCAGATAAATTGCTAGGGGTAGTTTAGGCTACATGGCAGAGCTTTCCAGCATGTATCAGTTCAGAAGTTGCAAAAAAATTTACTTTGATGTTGCTTTCCAAAATAGATTATTTCTGCCCTTTCCCCCAGCACTCATTAGTTTGATTTCTTATTGCCAATTTTGTGCACATTGATTTAAGTCTCACAGGGTGCACTAAAGGCCTGCTAATGGATTAAAAAAGAGAACATTGTGTTCTACCAGTTTCTTGTGTGTGTTTGACTATTGTCTAGTGAAAGCACTGTTTATCCTTGGCACAGTCTTAATTTTTAAAAAATACACTTCTCAATCAGGAAAAAAAAAAAGGAGCAGGAATGCTGCCAGTTCCAGTATCCAGCCAGTCCAATACCATGGAAGCTGCAAGAATGCAGCAGTGCTTAGGCATGAAATCCTGCAGGTCAGATTTGGTGCAGTTCTGCCTCATGGGACATGAAGTGGAAAGAACCAGGGTTTGGTTGTCTGTGTTGTGTTTTTCTCCCAGGGCTGCTTATCCACATCACGACAGACTTCACTAGCTGTCCTTTCTCGCTGTGCACTTGACCTGCACAGAGGGGCAGCTGTTGGAAAAACTTGTGTCCCTGTTTTGGGACATCCTCCTTGAGCGGGATGCTTGATGGCTGCAATTCATTGCAGCAGGGAAATAAATCGGAGCTTGTCAACTGTGTACTTTCTGATCAAATTTCCCCCTTTAATTAGGTCTTGCAAGAAAAAGAAATATCTTTACTTCCCTCAGTTTTGCATTTTTGTTCAATTTTGTTGTCAACTCCCATGTTCCAGGATTAGTGAAGGTAAGGAGCTCTTGGTCTCCCATCTGTGTATCAGTTAGCACTGCTTATAGAGCTTCACCCTGTTTCCTTTGACCAAAGTTCTTCTAAGGTGCTTTAAAAGCATGTGCATCAGGTGACACATGATGCTGATCTGCATCTTCTCTTACACAGTTTTTAATACAAAATTAAGTCCTGGTTGAAGGCATAAGCAAGCATTTTCAGGATCTTTGATAACCCCTGGTACTCGTGAGTTGAAGTTCTTTGTGTGTTTTTTATAACAATATAGGGGGAGGAAATTTTGAGTGTGGGTAACAACCTCGTGGGTTTGTGTAGATTTACAACTGAGATATGGAGTCAAATGGACTCTTTTAGGTTGGAAAAGACCTCCAAGATCATTGAGTCCAACCTTTGACCAATCACCACCTTGGCACTAATTCTTGCACACCTGGGCACACAGTGGCTCACATTCAGCCAACTGTTGACCAGCACCCTCAGGCCCCTTTCCACTGGTCAGCCACTGTTCTCCCAGCCTGCAGCACTGCATGGCATTGTTGTGGCCCAAGTGCAGGACCCAGCACTTGGCCTTGTTGAACCTCAGCCCATCAATCCAGCCTGTCCAGATCCCTCTGCAGAGCCTTCCTACCCTCCAGGGCATCAACACTTCCACCCAACTTCATGTCATCTGCAGGGCTGACTGAGGGTGCACCCGATCCCCTTGTCCAGGTCATCAATAGAGATACTAAACAGGACATGCCCCAGTACTGAGCCTTGGGGAACCCCACTAGTGGCTGGCCGCCGAGTGGGTGTGGCACCATTCACCACCACTCTCTGGGCCTGGCTGTCCATCCAGTTTTTAATCCAGCAAAGAAGGCACCTGCCCAAGCCATGGGATGGGAGACAACGTCAAAGGCTTTACTTCTGCCCTCTGAGGCAGAAGAGTTTCGAAGCAGGAGTGGTGTTAATTAAGTAAGAAATCTGAATCACTTGGGGTGAGATGTACCAATTGGTGTATCTATTGTCCTCCATGACCCAGGAAGTTATTGCCAGTGGTGTTTCTGGGATGGTACTGTGCTTTCATCAAGACAAGAAGCCTGTGTTCTGGTGGTCATTAAAATCATACTGACGTTTTTTCAAGACTGAGTTAATGCATGAGTTCTAATTGTTCAGATTCTAATTTCTTAGTGATGATCCATCTTTAGTATGTGCACTTTCAAGTTAGTTTAGCCTTTTTTTTTATGTCTTTTTCAGCTTTTTTATATAGCACTACTGTTGGTCATCTTTGGGTGGCAAATGTGTTACATGTGCTAAGAATTAATGTGTTCTGAAAGCGTTAGAAAGTCTCAAGTGAAAGACTCCATAGACTTTAATCTGCTATTAGTTCCTGTTAATTGATGAGACAAAGCAGAGGGCTTAATAGCAAGTATTAGCCATGCTGAAGAGTGCAGTGGCCACGTTTCTGACTGACGTGTCCATTCAGGAAAATTGGCATACTAAGCCCTGCTGATTAGTTTAGAACAAAGAAGAAACGACTCATGTTGAAGAAGGAATGCAAATATTAGCTGATGCACAACTGTTTGTGCGGATAAGCCTTCTTAAGATGTGGAATAAATTTGAAAAGGTGCACAGGGAAAAACATGAACTCACTGCTTATCTGAAGCAATGAATAAAAACCCAAATGGCCCTTTAAGAGCTTACAATTAACAAGGCAAAATAAGTAGGTGGAGCTGGAGGAAGGAACTTGTTTTGTAAATTCTTGATACCTCTATGATGACACAAAAATAGGACATCAGGAAAACGTGGTGAATACCAGGGAATTAGTGGTTTATGGGTGTGTTTTTAAAATAGCTGTGATGTTTGTAAAACAATGATAGGATGTCGTTGTTTCTTGAAGATGGTCTTTTGTCTGACAGTATCTGTTGTCGGGTCTCAGACACACTACTGAGTGAAAAGGGAAGAGAAAGGTTAATCTGCAGGGAGAGATGTTAACAAAGGTGTAGCTGTGGGGTTTTAATCTCTTGCTGTGGATTGTGGTAATCTGAAAGCCACAACCACTGAAGTAATAGCGATTTCCTTGCCTATTAGACTTTGTCTCGAAGCCAGGGTGAACTTTTGCACAAATATAGGCTACATGCAAGTTGTTCACATTGTGTTTCTTTGCCTGGCCATTTTAAATTGCTTAATTTGCTATGTCAGGCATGTCTGTTTGGGCAGCTGCTTTGGGGTGTAACACAAGGTTGAGTAAAATTCAGTTTGGTGTTTGTATTGGTTGTGGTTTTTTGTTTGTTTGTTTGTTTCGTTCTCTTTCAGAAAAGAGCAGGGAGACCCATCTGGGGTCTCTGTCTGGGAATTTGTGGTGCGCTGACCCTGCTGTCTGTGCCCTGTGTTGCAGCCAGAGCTGTATCCTGCAGGTTTTCAGGTGTGAGGGAAATGTTTAGGACACACAGATGAGAAATAAGCTGATCATAGAAGTGGAGAATTTGCTGTGAAAAAGCAAGGTATAATTTTAGAAAGCTTTGGTGCGTAGCTGAGCATACTGATAAATTCTTGGGTAGGGGTACAGGTTGCAAAGTCTCTGAACCGCCCACAAATGAAACAAAGGTCTGGAATTGCATATTTCGAAGCTAAAGGATGCTGTGCTCCCTGTGGCCAGCTGGAAAGCTGATACAGTGGAAGGCTGCGAGATAGGTACAAGTCCTCTTCTTGTGTCCACACATCTGTACCACTCCTACCTGAACACCAGCTGAGGCAGGGACTGGTGATGAACAGGTGTGTGCGTGGCCTCATTCACCAATTTTCAGGGAGTTTCAGCAACTGGCATTCACCAACATGCCTGTTTGCAAGCTCTGGGAGGATTTCTTTGCCTGAGAGCAACAGCCAGACATGCAGAGGGAAAGAAACAGACCATAAAACTTGTCAAAGCCAGCTGTGCAGCCTGCACTGAAGCTGTCTGTGTGTAGTCCTGCAGTGAAGTTTCATTTCTGCAGCTGATAGATGTCATCCACTTTAGTCCTGATTGGATTTTCAGTAACCAGGGATTTTCCAGCAGCCAGAACAATGGAGAAAAATTACTTACATTTCTTGAGACATCTTCCTTTTGTTTTCTTGTCTGCTTTCCTTAGTGCTGGGAAGAAGCAGGGATGGGAGGAAGATTTGGGGAGAGAAGAAGATTATTGTAATTTTACAAAGCATAACCCTTTGTAAAAGTAGCCAGTGTTTGAAATCTCTCCCTCTCCTGAAGTAACTCATACCCTCAGGTAACCTATATAAAATCAGCAGACGTGAGTGAGGAAATCCCTGTGAGGTGAACTTGGGCACATTCAAACTGCTGGATTTGTAGGTCACTGAGGTTTGTGGCATAACTCATGGGTTGCTTCAGTAGAACTGCTGTAAGGAGGTGATAGAGAAGAGCAGGTGGTGTGACTGAAAGCCAGGAGGGTTTTCAACATCCCAGCACACATCAGTGTGTCTGCCCTTTGAGTGTGCATGACTGTTCTTGCTGTGTGCATGTCCATGGGCACATGCATGCAAAGCCTACCATGATCATATCAGCCTTTGTTTCATCTGTATGCTGAGTGTGCCTTGGATTGCCTGTACTTAACTTCCCACAGAACCCAGGTGATCCAAAAATACATTTATAATGCTGTATTGGGAAAGAGTTATGACTGGAGATAGATAAAAAAAGAACAAAACATTGCAGTGTGTATTCATCAAGAGGCTGACTTTATGCTTCACAGTTATCTTTTAGGTTTGCATTTTCTGGTTTCTTAGAGCTTGGTGGGATATTCATGTTCCCTCAATGTGGTTTTGCTGATACAATAAAGCTACGTAATATTACATACCTTTCTAAATAATTTTTTTCCTATAATTATTACTTGGACCTCTTTTGTTCTCAAGCTTTCATGCAAGTGGGGAAATAGTTGTAGGTCTGCATGTTACACATCAACAGATGTGCATAAGAATATTTGTGTAATGGAATTGTGAACCCTTTGTTCATTTTTAATCCTCAAGTCTCTTGAGAAACATTTTCCACCTCCATTAAACATCTGGGTTTTTTTCCCCCTGGCTAGGCAGCTGAGTTCTCAGACAAGCTTGTTTCCATGCATGCTGGAAGCATGCAGCACCTCCCCACTCAGTATCTCCACTTTATAACAAGGCTTCAATTCCAACATCTGTGAGGTCTGATGGAGAGCAACTAAACTGTTCTTACACACTTCCCTTTTTAACTCAAGGAATCCAGTTTTTATTTACACTGAGGCAGCTCTTGCCCGTATGGCTGTGTGGTAGGTCTTCATGGTGAACATAAGTATGGACCACGTGTTGATATTCTTAGTAAAGGACCACCAGCATTACTCATAATACCCAACTAACCCTGGGCAATGGTTAAAGTTCAGTTCACACAATGTATAATGGAGTGTATTTCAGGTACCGACACATTTGTGACCTTCAGGCTGGCAGACTACAACTGTACCAGGGCTGTGATTCCGGAGGGCACCCAATGTCTGTTGCCATCTGATTCAGCTACGTGGGAATAGCTAAACCTAATGCTGGAAAGGTCTGGAGGTGCCACTAGTTGTCAGGAAACTCTGCTTTTTAAAGCAGCCTGTTTATTTCTCTTGGTTTTTCCCCCAAAGGATCTCACTTAGATTTGCCAGCAGGCAAGTTTGAAAGCTTCTGCCATCAGGTTTCAGTTCCAACAGAGCTGTGCTGATCATTGTGGAGATACTGGTTTTAATCTGGTGTTTGTCTTGGGTGTTTTGAGATGTGTCTGAAAGGGAGAAAGGGAATTTTTTAGGATGTGAAGATCTGGAATTTTACAAATTGATTGCTTGCTTTCCTTGTAGCATCCCCAGCTGCTTTTTCCTTTTTTCCCCACTGTTCTTCTATAGAGCCCTGCCTTTTTTCCTCCCAGGCATGTGAGAGATCTCCTTTGCTGTGGGGGTGAGCTGTGGCTGTGTCAGGCTCAGCTTGCAGGTCTGTTGTTTTTGCAGCTGCCTCCCCACACTGTGCAGCAGAACACTGTGAGTCTTCATCCTTTATGGAGCTGCTGCCACTGAGAGGATGCTCAGGATCTGTTTGTTTTTCAGTTGTGCCTCTGAGGGTGAGGAATGCAGGTGGAAATTGCCAGGTCTTTTCTCATTCTGTCCTCACTTTCTGCTGTGAGTGATACATCACTGACAGGGGATCAGCACAGGTTCCTTCAGTGTCCTGCACTTCAGAGATATATAATGCTACTGTAGGGATAAAATGTTAAGTCAGTGACCAAACTCTCACCACTTTTAGTGGAGTCAAAATTTACTTCCAGATTCATCAGTCATCTTTTGTATCTCACTGTAGACTGGCAGCACAGCCTGGGCAAAAGGCTGGAAAAGTTGTGTCACATGTTCTTTTTCCAGCTGATTAAGGGCATGTGGGTCAAGGAGGTGATTTGGATCAGACCTGCTTCCCTGGAGCCCAAAGTTTTGCACGATGACCAAAACTTTCCTGCTACTGCAGGAGCAAAGGAGGAGAGCAGAGTGAGAGCTGCTGCTGGAAGGGGCAGCAGCAACAGCCCAGCTCTCTTTTCCTTGCCCATCATTACTCATAGAGTGGCAAATAAGGGCTGCCTGTTCAGGGAAGGAAGGAAAGGTGACCATTTGCCTGGGAAAGGCAGGAATGTTCCTGGTGGGGATGAGCGGGTGACATTTTCTGCAGAAGGCATGTGCTTTTAATGCAAACATGTTTGGCAAGGGGAGAGGTCCAAGGAGGAGGGTGTATGGAGTTTGTGTGGGAATGGGGGGCACTCCTCTTCCTCGTGTGTACTGGATGAGGACAGTCTGGGCAGTGTCTAGTGTGGGATATGAACTTCTGCACTGCCTTGCTCAGTGCCACAGGGCAGTTTCCCAGGGCTGACTGAAGTGTTTGAGATGGATTGTGTACTGATTTCCATCAAAACTGACACGTGTGAAAACACCTCCGATGCTGACAAGATGTGATTTATTAAGAGCTCCTAGAACTGTATCATCATGCACACTGTAGCTAATGATTTCTCTGAAGTGATGGCACTCCTGCATTTAGCTGGCATCCCTTTCCCCTACTGCTATCTTTAATAACTTTATGTTCAGAAGTCTTGCATGCAGTATGAGCCAGGCCAAATCCTTCACCAGGCTTTTGGTGATAACCGAGTCGCTGTAACGAGTTAATCTGTTAGTCTTGGAGATCAGATAATTGGTCTTGGAGGTCAGATTTCGTAAATGTTGCTTGTCCCCAGAAGCTTTTGCTCAGGTTTACTGTAACACTTCACCACCATCATTTTCAGGATGAGTCTGGCCTCTGCTTTCGTTACCCTTCAGATTGGACTTGACATGCGAAGAGTGGTGAAGGTACAGCTGGATTTATTCATTCAATCTCAAGGAAAATAATACATGGGGCATTACTGATGACTTGAACTACCTGACGGGACAATGTAGGGAAGAAGGAGGCAGACTCTGCTCACAGCACATTGTGAAATGCTAGCAGTACACAGACACAGGTTGCAGCAAGAGACATTCTGATTAGACCTCAGGAATGTGGGGTTATGTGTTTTTTTGTCAAGACAGTAGTCAAACATTAGAACAGGGTGCCCAGAGAGCTTGTGGGCACGAGCTCCATCCTTTCAGATATTCAGAGCTGAACTGGACAGAGTAGCCTGCTCTAAGTTGGTCCTGTTTTGACAGAAGGATCAGGTGACTTCAGGAGATCTCTTCCAACACTGCTTATTCTCTGGCAGTTTGATTACAATCAGTATTCCCATACACCCACTTCACTGGAGAAGGCTGTTGACTTCTTAAAAACCTGCTGTTTTAAAAAGCAGCAATGTAAGAAAAACAAAACATTGAGTGCTGTAGCCAGCAGAGGCCAGTTGGGAATTTTTAAAAAGAAGGATTTAAACTAAAACAGCCAGAAAAACAGGCAGCAAAACCAACCAAACAAAACCTTCAAACCCGTGGGTTTGCTAAGGTGAAATAAGCACTTTATGCTCAGTGTAATGGGTCTGCCAAAAGATACAGAGGAAAAACAGAGTGTGAATGAGGCTACATTAACTAAGTAACTGTAGATACTATAAAAGGAGATTTTCTTTTTTCCTCAGATTTCACCTTTTTATGGCATCATAACTAGAAATATCCTCTGTGTAGTGAAACGCTTTATTAGTGATTTAGCAAGACTGAGGGATGTTTGAAGCAGCAGAGATGTTTCTCTACTTGTAAAATCAGACTATAAATCTCTGCAGTTGCCTCATTTCTGCTCAAAGTCGGACCCAAGGTTGATAGGAAAGTGCCTGTAACTCGCTTCTGGAAATAATGGTAATCTGGTATTTGAGGCATTCGTTTAGGAGAATGGGCACTGTTCGCTGCCTGGCTGCTTCTTTTGTGCTGTGAAGGGTCATCGACTCGAGCCCCTTGTCCAGACGCTTGGCCAGCGTGACTAATGCTTTGAGCTGCTATTCAAACAGCTCAGCTCAGCCACACTTGTCTCTCACATGTTGTCAGCATTGCTCATCTATGCACTTGGCCCATCCAAACCACGTCAGAAGAGCCAGGAGTTTCTGAGCCTGTCATGCAGACAGCCTGGAAGGATAAACTGCTAACACAGTTTGCTGCCTTCCAAAGATGCTGTGGATGTGTCAGAGTGGTCCCTCTGTGTATATCCTGTGTTTTGATGACTCTTGTTGTTTCATAGGCAAAGAGGAAAGGTGTTAGCAGCAGTTTTTTAAGTTTTCCATACAAACAAAGTGTTTTCATGAATAGTTTGAATTTGGAGTCTGCAGGGTGAATTTTATGCAGAATTACAGGATCCAGACAGTGCCCAATGGGCCTCTTCATCTGTCAGGGGCACACCTCCCTGTTATTTCAGTGGCTTGCAGGTTATTGCTTAGCTGTTCCAGAGAGGATAATATTTACAAGCAGTTCTTGCTGTCACAGGGCTTAAGCACGTTAATACCCTGGGTATGGACCTGTCAAGTTTACAGGGCCAATCCTGTCCAGCATTAGGCAGCTGCCTGATGTAAATCTGATCATAAACCCAGATTTTCTTAGTTTTTGGTTTTTTGGTTTTTTTTTTTTTTTTTTTTTTTTTTTTCCTGGATGGTGGTAACACTGGAAAGCACCAAGTTTTTTTGCCAACTGCAAGGAGCCTTCTTCCCTACCGACTCAACCAGAGTTTGTTTTGAATGTTGGGGCTGTAAACTACTGTCATCCTTTGGAGAGACTTGTTGGGGCTCAAAGGGTCACAGGCATCAAAGAGCATGCAGAGCCTCAGAGCCGGGGTGTGAGCAGCTGGTGAGATGCTGCAGGAAACAATCCTCCTAGAAGTTTGCTGTGTGTAAAGAAAACATCTGCTGCTTAGATGGAGTTCAGCCACCGACCCAGAAACCACAACCCAAAGCCTACCCACGTGCACGTGCAATTGTGTTTTAAGTATCTGACAATCTAAGACTTTATTTAAATGAAGTTGTGAAGAGAGAGGGAAGATCAGAATCTCTAATCAGGGCTTTTCCTCTGCTGCCAAAGGGTAAGTGGAGTTTATTAGGCAGAGCTGTTAAAACAATTAAAAAGCTAAATCTAATAAAATTCTGGAAGAAAGAGATATTGGACCCTGCGGGAGATACTGATTTGTTGTCTCAGTCTTTGATTTTGTTTTATTTGGAAGTGTTTGCTTTTAACGTCCTTATTCTAGATTCTGGTTGTGCTGAAATGGCATTCTACACATGTAGGATTGGTTGGGAAATATGGAATAGCTTCATGCCAGCATGGAAACATACACTTGGTGTGTACTGTCATTGGATGGCCTCTTGTCACCAGACTGTTGACAGTTGCCTTTTAGAGGACTTTGCTGATGATACCAAGCAGCAGGTGTTTTTTTCCAGTAATTTGGTTTGTCTGCCAGGGTTTATCATCTAGAATCTGCTGAAAGAATTCCTAGCATTTTCAATGGGAAAAGATAACTGTTTCCTTGCTCCCTTCCTACCTTTTTAAAGGGTTTCTGGGACAGGAGCTTTTGGAGTTAATAACTTCTGTCTCCTGGGAATGAATGAATTAATCAATAAACACTGCTGCAAGACGATGAAAAGGTGCTTTCTGTGGACAGAGGGCAACTGCCATACGCCCACAAAAGGCAAATTCTCCACTTAACTAGGGAATGGCATTGAGAAGGTGGTGTATTACAGGGCTGGAGTGCTGCTGACCCTGGCAGTGTGTGGGCACAGCCCTCCAGAGATGTGAGCTGGCTGCAGAGGGCCCAGCAGGAGAAGCTGCCTGCTCTTTGGAGGCACCTGATAAAAAAAGGACTATAGTGCCAGCACAATGGCTTAACAAGCTAACGGGATAAGTGGAATATATTGCATTCAAGAGCTGGATAATTCTGTTAACAGAGTGGGGGTTGCAGCTGAAGCACTGCCACTAATTAGGGGCAGATTTTCAAAGTGGTGCCTGGGATTATAGCCATGATTCTGTCAGTGGCAGTCATGGAGCTCAGATCTGCATGTGCTCCTGCCACAATTCACCCCTTGCATCCCAAAGTGCCTTCTTCACTGAAGAAGTCAAGTGAAGGAGTGAAAGAAAGTACTTAGTCTGTGTTTGCCTAGTCAATTGTGTTTTACAAAACCCTTTTTTTTTTTTTTAATTCTGCACTTGTGAGAAAATGGGAATATTCAGCCACTTGCAGATAAACCGAGGAATTCCTTCTCTAAAGGAGAAGGTAGAATAGGAAGCGTGAACTTGGGATGATGTTTGATAGTCTCTTCATGTGATAAGATGCTTCACTGCTGAGCTGTGTTTGAGAGAGTTGTCCTAATGTTAAGCATTTGGTGAAACCAAGAGGGCAACAGCAAAACCCAGCAGAAATAGGTTAGGGGAGAATCATTTTTTGAGGAATTGTGCTGTACTCCTGTGCCACGTACCACACACAGGTCTGTTGAAACAACAGTCTCAAGCTGGTTTAATATGTGTGCAGAGTGGGAGCTGGTACTCTGCTCCCTGCACTCTGCTGGGCACTTTTGGACCTGGCTCACATGTCAGATGAGCTAGAGGATATAGAAGGACACAGGAGACAAAGAATCCACTGCTTCTTTTGCTCCTCACCATGGAGTTCAGGCTCTTAGCCTCATTTATTTTGTGTTAAATCTGATGGCAAGTTTAGTGGTCTTGAAAAGCAGAGAACAGAGAACTGGAGCTTGAAGCAAGCTTAGTGCAGGCAGTGATGGACAGCCTGCCTTTTGCCCCAGCACTGGAACACCCCCCATCTTCAGCTCTGACACATCCAGCAATACTTTTGCTGTTTGTTGATGCACAATTTGGGGCTGAGTTGAGGCTATTTTTCACTTTTGATTTGAATCAAGCAGGGGTTACAGTCTTCCCTTTTTGCAATGCCCTAATCTACTGCTTTTCATCCTCAGGGCCTGTGTACAGAGACAGAAAATACTTTGCTGCTTTATGTTTGTGGTTTCTGATTTTCTTTCATTATAGACTTCCCTCTTCAGTATCAGTCTGGATAGTACTGCTTGGAAATGTGAGCTCTTCTGAATATTTTGATATGTTTTTAGATCTGCTTTTTTAAAAAAATAAGTCTTGTGACTTGAAAATACTGTCCAGGCTAGAGCTTCGCCACTTTACAGTGCCTGACTGTTTAATCTGCATTAGATATTACTGTAGCTACAACCTGTGCTGTCGGTGCAAATTATTCCAGGTTTTAATTAGCACCTTGTAAAATTGAAACTTGATTGGATTGGGAATTAGGCCATGTCTGTGATGTTCACCGTGTAAGTGAACAAAAGCTAAAGCAAACAGGTACTGAAACAGTGTTTATCATGTCACTGCAATTTCCTCTGTTTAAATGTAAGAAATACTGGCCTATGAGAGATAATTTATATCAGTTATGGCCATTAAATGTTGCTGTTCTTTTGCAGCAGAAGCTGCTGATACAGAAGTGCCTTGGCTGTCAGTGAAGAGGAAGATTACTTAATCTAGATGTTTCTTGTGCTTATGGGGAAAGAAAATTGGCTTAGCTTTGTTTAATCTCTTCATGTGGGCACAGGGACCAGAAACGTCTTGGAGAGGAAAGTGTGTTACAGAACAGTAAGATATGACAGTGTTTTCCTGTGCTGTGTGTGGGAAAAGGAGTAAGTGCTGGTATTTGTCAGCTGTGCATGTCTAGCTGTGGTAGAGGCATGTAATAAAACCATATTTATCCTGTTTTGTATCAGCAAGACTTTAAGGGAAGTGAGGTTGGGCTGCACAGTAGGCAGACACGCTGAAAGGCACTTAATGCTGCAAAGCATGTTTTGCCAGCGTGCTGCACTTTTGCTGCTCACTGTGGTGTCCAAAAGCTGATTTTTCCAGTCCCAGCACCAGGTAAACACAGTCACAGTTTCCTCCAGACCTGCATTCACACTGTGTCCCAAAGTATTTGCCTTGTCACAGCCTAGAGCAACAGGGAGGCTGAACAGGGGCTAAGCGTGCCCTGTAGGCCACTTTATTTGCAGGAGCAAGGGCATTGTCCTTGTTACTCTTACACATATTTAGGTAGACTACTGGAGGGAAAGGTATTTTATGAGATACTTCTAATTTGTTGTGAGAGTCTGCTTAGACAAATTTTTAGTGGTGCCCGTGAAGTTTTGTCACAGCAGGAGCTGCTGGACTGCAATACTCTGGGATTTCTCAAGGGTTTTTTTTCCTATAGCACATCCCATGGCTAAAGAGGGACAGTCTCAAGGGCTCAGTTCACCAGGGTGAAGCCTTCCTCCTTTCTCAGCCAGGGTCACACAACTGCCTTCCAGCACTTGCAGGAACTACTCACAGGGAAAAGTGATACTAGGACAAGACTATTATTGTTAGCTTTCAGTCACCTCCTTCTGTCTTTTCTCCTCTCTGTGCTGTGAAAATGAAAAGCACTACCAAACCTGGACCTTCCCCTGAGCTCAGCAAGAGTTCAGGGGACCTCCAAGAGGCTTGGATGTGGCCTCAAGCACCTTCCCATGTCTCACAGACAGCCATCACAGGCCCTGGAAGTTGTCTTTTGCCATTCTTCTGAGGCTGGGAGACCCTCTAGCAGGCCAGAAGGTCTTACAATGTGTGTTTACTGGTGACTATTTTAAAGAAGTTCTGATAATTGTCTCACTATTTGAATATATGCTCTCCCATCAGTGGCAATGATGCTGGCAAAAGGAGATTTGGATTCAGTTCAGGAAGCCTTTGGTTTTCTGAGAGAGATTCAGCTAGGCTTGAAGTTGCAGCTCATGTCCCATCTCTTCATGCCTAGAAACAACAAAAGCATGTAGTAAAAACAGAATCACTCTGTTTTGTATCAGCAGGACTTGTAAAATAATTAGGCTGGGCTACACACTCTGAAACATGACATTAAAAACTAAAATTATTGAACTAATTCAGACTGAGCTCTCACTTCAAGGGCATAAAAGAGCACAAAAGTTACTGAGGAAAAATCACATTTGTTCCTTTTCATGTGAAGGACTTCAAATTGTTAGGGTGTCAAGTGATGAGACGAATAGCATCTTTCTGTCAACTAACTATATTTTAAGTGACAACTGAGAAGGTAGAGGGTTTTTTACCTCCTGATGACTAAATTCAGGGTTTACTTACAGTGACAAAATGCCCAGTGCAATTATATTGTAGCCACTAAAATCAATCTGGATTTTTCATGATAAATGGCAAACAGGAACACTGTGATATGAGCATGTCCCCATCCCAGGCCTCGAGATACTGTGAAACCCACTTGGTGTGGTGGCTGCTGAGCACTGGGGGCCACTCACCCTCTTTTACCCTGCCCTGCATCAAGTGCAGCCTTGTCCTCACTGCTGGGCACAGCCTGATGTTGCATTAGAAAATGGGGAATCTGAACTGCAGCAAAGAGCTCTTTTTTATTTTCAGAAAATCGGAATTATTGTTGGGAGATTTTTCTCCCTTCCTCCCCTTCTGTTCCTTCTGACTCCTTGAAATGCTAATAATTAAAGTATAATCGCTTTCACCATCTTCCTGTTATCCTTCCCTGAGTATGTCTGTGATAATCCTTCATTGGAGAGAGGATATCTGCCTGCTCTGGTGTGTGCCCTGCCATGCCATGACCTGTGTGGTGGGTGGGCAGGTGTGTGTGTGAGGAGAGTGGCACACCAGTGCCTTCAGACCCCTGGAGGCTGAGGAGCACAGATTTGTGATGGTAGAGCTACACAGGAGGTCCCCCTGTTTCACTGAACATGTGGATCCTCCAGGAGCAAATAGATTTATTTTGTTGCTGCTTTACTTACGAGACTGGAGGTATTTTTGCTCCCATTGTATAATGCCAAGCTTTGCCAGTGCAGGTTTGGCCATGCTGGGGCTGCTCTGCCTATATCAGAATTCACAACAATATTATAACTGTCTTGATATAATTTCCCTAATGTAGCTATGGCCCCCAAAGGGTTATTTAATAGCAACATATTTTTAAGTTTGGAACAGGCTGGTGTTTGCAGGAGCCCATCAGATCCACCCCAGTTTGTTCACGGTGTAGACTGCTAAACTATTCATGACATATGACATATGTGGCAGATCTAAAAAAAAAACCCAAGAAATACTGAAGAACTGGGGAAAAGCACATATTTTGCAAATGTGCACATGTCTAGCTTGGTTGGACCAGTTACTGCCCTGGACAGAGTCATGAAAATACCATAATGGTAAGCATTAAAAGATAATGTCTAATAAAAGTGAAGGAGCAACATAGTGCAAAAAATACACAGTGACAAGGAATTGTCTGTTTCTTGGTGGGATCACAGCTTTGGCTGGTAGAGGTTACTGAGTTCTTGTCATAAAACTCTCATAGTCGAATGTATTCTGGTTTAAATGTGTCTCTATCCAGAAATCAATAGTGGCTTCAATAAATACATTGAAACCTACTTAGCTGGGAAGACAGAAAGTACAACTGCAACTAATTAGCTGTGATCCAATAGAGATGTTTCTGCTGGAATTCACTCATGGTCCTGGTCTACTCAGTGCCTTTTACCCCGTTTAGATAGTCTGGAAGAAACAAAATGATTATGACAAGAAGTCAAGTCCACCAGAGCCCATTATTTTATAATGATGTCTAAATTCAACCTGTATATTTTTGTTTCTGTGCCTTAACCTGCCAGCTGTGTTGTTCAGTCCCTGCAGGGCCCCCTTGCATGGCACTCTCTGGGGGCACAGACCAGCTTGCCTCTGAGCTGAGCTTGACTACACAATGTTTAATATACTGAGCAATGAGTCACAGCTGAGTGTGGGACTTCAGTTACTGTTTCCTGACAGAAATTTGAACTTCACTGCATAAATGCTGTTTTTCTTCTTTGGCTGAAAGCTGAATGGCAAGAGTGGTGAGGAGCTGCTGCTTCCCGGGGGCACAGCAGTGTTTGGTTTGGCTCCAAAGCTGATGGGAGGCCCTCCTGGTGGCACCCCCTCCCTGCTCAACTCGGAGTCTGGCACCCCATGGCATCTCCTCTGCCCTGTTCAGGCACTCAGCATTGCAAACTGCTGCTGGTGGGTTTCTGCTGCTGCCCCAGACACTGACTCAAAGGCATTTCTTGCTTCCCAGTTCTGATGGCAGCCAGAAGGAGCCTTGGCTCCTAATTTGCACAACAGCACCTCACCAATAAACTTGCTGAGCCAAAGACTGACACTCAGACCTGAAGTGTGGAGTACAAAGGGTCATCTATGGATTTTTTAATGCTTCCCCCCACCTCCCCAGATCACCCTCAGTGCTTATTGTTATCATAATTCACAGCTGTATTTTGTGCAGGGTATTAGTAATCTCTCACGTGTGTGCAATTAGCTTTCTGGAGCAAGGTTTTCTACAGAAGTAATAAGATGGAAGTTGTTTTAGGAGGTGATAGCTACATCCCCATCCTCATGTACTATTATCTCCTTATTAATAAGTAATGCCTTTTTGGGTGAAGAACTGTTGTATTCAAAGTACACCAGTATTTTTGCATCATTCATTTTTCTTAAGTAAAAGCTTCCAGGAAGGGATGACTGAGGCCATTAACGGTTAAATGATTACCTAGCTAAAAACATTGTTTTGTTCACTGGTCATCTAATTGATTCTTAGTTGTAAACTAAGAACCTGCAAAAAAAGACAGTTAGTAAGCAATTTCTCTCTTCAAGGGAGAGAAATTTCTCTCAATTTCTCTCAATTTTTTTCTATAGACTACTGTTTCTCACCATTATTTGTCTTCCAGCAGATTTTTAAAAGCATCACCAATGAGGACTCAATCCAGGGACAAGGAAGTCGGAGACTGATAAGTTTTTCACTGTCAGGTAAGTCACTGCTGATGGGAAGAGTTTTAAGCCCAAAGACTTGGGGACTGGCGTTTCTAGAAGCTTTCATGTGTGGTATTTATATGTATGTATGTGTACATTTATGCATGTTTTTTTGTCTGTTGCTCTAGAAGTTGTGCTGAGACAGAGAGTTAATACACATGATGATCGCCCCACTCTGTTCCTTCAGTGAGAGTGACGTGCTGACGTGTCTTGCTCAAGTAGAGTTTTGGGGCCACATTACGTTTTCCCGCTTACAGCTAAATATGTAGGTCAGGGAAAGCAAGATGAAAGGCTTGTGCTTCTCTCAGAGAGCACAGTGTGATTTGTGGTAGCACTCTGCTTCTTGGAGAGCATGTTCCACAGTCATGGTCTGGACCTGAGGCAGGGCCACGTGCTGTGGGGTCTGTATTGCTCAACAGTGACTCTCTGACTCTTTGAGCCAGAATTCTGCTCCCACTGCTCTGCATTGCTTGAAGAATGCTCAGCCTCATCACCTGGCATGTCACTGCAGGTTTTGAAGGCTTAATATGGTCCCATGAAACAGCCATGAACCATTTTATAGGGCTTTGGTAAAAGCAATCTGCAGGCGAAAAATCAGTTTGTAGCAAAAGAGAGTAGTTGTGAGCAAGGTTCTCATTCTGGAGTTTGGTGCTTGCTACTTGGTTTCTGTAATTTTTTAGCTCCTGGAAGACAAAGAATGCTTGGCTTGACTTGGAAGTTCCTTGATAAAGCAGTACAGAGTGAACAGAATTGTCCTAGTTCAAAAGTTTTACAGGCATAGGCCTTTCTGTATAAAATCCTATACAGATTTCCTATCCAGATTTTCCTATACAGTCTCTCATTATGTGATTAGTTTTGGCCATATTATTTATTTCAGACTTCCCTCTACTAAGCATGCAAGTCAGTGCTTTTCCAAATTAGGTAGCCAGTGTGGTTCTTGAGAGGTCATATATGATACATGGCAGGTTAGACTGATATTGGGTGGGGCTTTTTTAACACATCACTTATTTTTGCTGAGTTGGACACTGGGCATTCACCCAGCAGTTGATAAAACCACCAGTTTTTAGCTCAAATGAAATAAAGAAGTAGAGTTAATATTTTTTTTAATGTTCTTAAATAATCTTACACAGGAAGTGTGGCCCAGAACTAGTCACAGTTTTTCATTCTCTCGCGTTCTTTGGCCAGGTAGACCAGCAGGTGTCAAGAGTAGTAATTTGTGAGACTACTAAATAATGTGGGCTCACTGGGCCCTTTTATAAACTAGAGTATATAATTTACAGCTTGATTCAAAGTATGTAAAGACCATACCTTGTAATACATTTAGGATATCTTGTTCTGGTGGTTTATAAGCAATTAATTCACATTTCTATCATGGCACCTATGATAAAATGAACTGTGCAGGAACAGTGTTCTTCTAAAAAGCTGGTGACAAAGTGCTTTATTCTTTCTGTTGTTTACTGAGTATATAGTTGGACAAAATCCAGCTGGTTTCACTGAAGGTTTTGCTTGAGAAAAGATTTCTGGACTGAATAAAAATGGCAAGCAGTGAAAAAGGTGTAAAATGATCTTCTGAAGGCACAAGAAGATGACTTAGCTTCTTGAGAATGGAAATAGCAGAGTTCACTTTATGGCCCTGGGAGGGATTTTGCCTTCATGTTTGCTGCTTTGGAGTCTGCAAGTTGGTCCCGTGAAAGGTTAGTTGAGATTAATGTGTTCACTAGCAACACTGATCTCAAAGAAGGTAATTTCCTGTGATTAAGCCCCTTAATAGTTTTTATGATGACAGTATTATTATAGCTTTCATTATTTAAAGTACCAAGAGAAATATTTTAAGCCTAATTTAACTCGATTTTTAAAAGTCTTTAAGGAGAGCTGTGCAGTCCACTTTGCATTTATTTTCAAACATGCTTTTTCTGGTGTTACCAGTGAAAAGTCACACATCTGATAAGGTGGCTGAAAGTGTCAGAGCTCTCTTGCATGAAATGCAGAGAGAGGAAATGTGCTAAGCTCCTGGAGATGTACCAGCGACTTCACTGAAGGTTCATGGTTTAGCAGCAGTGTGACACATTTGCTGAAAGCCCTTAAAACCAGCCTTGGTGGCTGGTATATTTAGAAAGTGTCAGCATGAGGTTTGCATGGAATGCCTCCCAGCTCTGTGCTGCAGCAAATCACTTTTCCCAGGCTTTAATATTTCACATATCTCATGTGTTTGCACCCTTTATTTATGAGTGCTCTTGTAGAGCAAATGACTGGAAGATCTGAATGTTCCACAAACATTCAGGCTTTTATCCCCTTCACACCTCTCTGAGAATGCTGTTAGTTGGTTTTGTGTGGCTGTCAGGCCAGGTATTCAGGTAACACCAGCTGTCAGTTTGTAGAAGTCAGAGTATAAATCAGAACTGAAAATAGTATGAGGTCCACTAAGGGTCGTTAAGACAATAGTTGTTACCTTGAGGTGCTTGTTCACAATGCAGATATATCAGTTTTTCAAAATCCTGGTGGCTGACTTTTGTAACAGGAGCTCTGGCCACTAAATTTTGGTTAATACTGCTATAAACCTGCTGCTTCTTCTGCCCTCCCCAGCTCAAGCCAACTTGCCCAGATGTATTCTTTATAAACCTGACCTTCTAATCCCTTGACTTTCTCTTACCTGTGTGAAGGTGAGGGGACTTTGTGCCACCTCCAGTACCCCTGTGCCTGCAAAATACTGCTGTGCTCTGGACTAGCAGTTTGAAAAGGCTTTGAATTCAACTACTCCCTCACCCCTTTCAACACAGGCCACCTTGTTGCATGGTGTGGAGCCCTGTGTGAGTTGGGCTCACAAATGTCTTGCAGACAGATGTGCAGGCTGGACCTGAGGGCACCAAGGGATGGCCCTTTGCTCCAGTGGTTAATCACCCACAGTTATAAGAGCTCCGCTCACTGTGATAAGCTGTTCACATTAGATGTTCAGACGTCTTCTGTGTTTTCCTTCTTGATGAAGGCAATTAAAAAGGTAGCCTTTCAGCCGTTTTTGAATAATTAATTTCTCCTTTTCATTTATTAATAGACCTCTTTTTTTCCTAATACCTCTGCTGCCCTTTCCTTACACAAAAGAGAATCCCTTTTATTTTTCTTTGTAGCATTTACAGCTAGAAAAAATTATTTTGTCCTCTCTTCCACTGTCTTTAATACTTTGCCTGGCAGCTCTGTGACAGAAACACTTTTGTTTATCTGATCGACTTTGTTTTTAAAAGTCTCAGACCTTTCAATTCCTCCTTGTGCAATTACACAAACCCTTTGTTTTTTCTTAGATTCTATTTTAGAAGGAAAGTGAAGTTTGTCTATAGAAGATCTGTAGATTTCTGAGAGCAGAAAGAAGCACTTTAATTATCTGATTTCCCCTCTTGCATATCACCAGTTGCAGAATCTCATTCAGTAGCTGTCCCAGTCAGATATCTATTGTACTTTATCTTTCTCAACTGCCCCCCATTAGTTTGCAGTGTTGGATTTTAAGACTTCCTATCATTGCACATCGCTGATTTCTAAAATTCCTTGGTATTTGCTTCTTGAAATCTAATACCAGATGCAATACATGTGTGAATCCATGCACACTTTTCTTATGATGAATTTTTGTATCCTGTGCTGCTGCCTGAGTCAAATTGGCATTTCAGTAAACGCAATATCGCCGTGCTCTTACTGGCATGAGGTTTGTACACTTGTAGCAGCTATAACAGTTTCTCATGCTTTAAAAGCACGTGGCTGAGAGGCAGTGCCTGTGTGCCTCCTGCTGAAAGTTGAGCAAGGAGGGTTTTGTTGGGCCTTCTGTTGAAGCCACAGCTATGTCTTAGGTAGCTCAGCTCTGCAGGTGAATCGCTACCCTCTGAGATGGGTCCTACTTGTTCTGCCCAAGCTCTGCAAAGGAAACACTGACATACCAGCACCCTGGCAATCACCTTCCCTCATTGGCAGTCAACCCACGTACCAGGCCTGTTCAAGTGCATTTTTTTCGGTGTCAGAACCCAAGCTGACAGCTCTTTGGGAACTCACAAAGGAAACCTGAAGGGAAATGTTGGTGCTGTCCATTGACATCCTAATTAGAGAGTCTCTTGTGGTGATGGATTATGAGGATGGTTTACTGTGCTTTGATACATGAACTCTCAGGATCTCAGTGAGATGACAGTAGTTTTTACTTCCTGCCATTAATGATCAGATCACAGAGGGAAGAGATTCCATTTTGGTGCTCGTCAAGCTGGGTCATTAATCTAAACTGACTGTGGTCGCTCCACTGACACTTGGATCTTTCCAGTGTCCTTTTAACTCCACTAGTGCTGCTTTTAGGTGTGTTCTAGCCAAGCTTGGCCTAACTCGAGATGCCTGTGTTTGCTCAGAGGATCAGGTGGCTCGTGAGGAATGCCTCTCATTTCCTAGTCCTGAGATTGTGAGACTGCTGTGCTAAGCAGGAAAAATGTGAATTTGGGGAGTCGACCATAGAATCTGTAGAGCTTGATAACGTCTGCCACAAGTATCAGTGTGGATAGCTGCAATACATCAGTTGTCCTCAGCTGGATGGTGCTTGGAAACTCAGAAGACCTTCAATGCTTGGCATTTGCTGGAAGGAATTTGCCAGCTGGTTTAGAATGTCAGTATGAGTTTCCAAGACTGGTAGCTCTGCTACTTACTAGTCTTTGACCCTGCTGCTGGTTTGTAGGCTGTGGCTACTTCAGTGAAGTAAAATGTCAAGAGACTAAGTGGGCTTGGTCTTCTTGAGACACATTTATAAACTGCACAGAATGGCCTTGTGTGTTATTTCTAGGAAAGTTCTTCCACAGCTGTTGGGAAATCCTCTCATCCCTTGGGAAGAACAGCTTCCAGCTTCCTTAACTTACTTCTGTCATATTGATGTCCACACTAAATGTAATTAATTTTGAAAACAGACCAGTCCAGAGTCAGGTTCTCTCTCTGATTCTCCATCCTTTTCTGACAATGTCCTACATGGCACGTGGGGCTGGACGAGCACCTCACTGTGTCTGCAGGGAATTGAAATGCCATCTTTATGGCAGTTTTGCTTATCACGACTGTCAGAGAATCTTCCTGCTGAGCATGACCAAATGTGACTCACAAGCCTAAATCATACCTCCTCCCTGAGCTTTAGAAAGCTTAACGATTTGTATGGAGGCAAAATGAAACGTGGTAAAACACAGTTGTACCTGTTGGAATGGACATCCCCACCTGGTTCCAGTTTGCCACCAAAACAGACTCTCCATCACTGTCCAGTCACAAGTGCCCCAAATTTCGTGATGCTGCACAACAAATAAATTTGCCAAATGATGCTTTACGAGGCAGGCAGGAATGTCTGTGACTCACCTGAGGAACAGAGGGTACATGCCTGCAAGTGACCTGGCCTAAGGCTTCCTTAGGTCTCAGTCAGGCCCCTGGAGATCAGCATATATGGAAGGGAAGCTCTGAAGCTGGAGCAAATTCATAATTCACTTGGGGCCAGCAGCAGAATAGGCCATAAGTGAGCCCAGCTGGATTAGGGACATGCACTTCCAATTATTGCAAGTCTGTGATTGTTTTGTCTCTACCTGGGTTCCTTCCTTCTGTCATCTTTCTTGAGAAATGACCTCACATCATGGCACTGTGAAGTGTATATAACCCCTTTCATGCTGAAGTGTGATTTGTGAATAAATGGGAAACTGATGTGTGATATCTTAATAACTTTTTTTTTTTTAAGACACTGGAGGAGCATACACCTTTGCAAAGAGGAGTTATCTTGGTAACATTTCCTCACGTGCCTCCAGGAAATACACTATAAAACTACAGTGCACAGCAGGGCATGTCCCAGCCTCCTGGAATTCATGGGTTTCACCAAAGATTTCGATTCAGTTGCCCTTAGACCATCGCTCAGCTATTTAGTACCTTCAGAACCTTTTCTCTGAAGGTGATAGAGAGAAACATTTTCATTTGGGAGAGCAGAAGAGCTGGGATTCTTCTGTTGGGGTGCTACACAGCAGTGGTAAGAGAATATCTGAGCCTTTGGTTCCAAGTCCCAGCAGACAGTTACAGCACCTACAGACAGGTTTCACTCCAAATTAAATGCAGTTCTGCTTAACTGCACATAAGCCTTGCAACTTTATTCAGAGCTTTTGCATTTTTGATGCTCCATTTTTCACAGTGATGAGAATTTGTGGAGAGACATGCAAGTGGGATATTTGCCCTTGAGGAAGCTATTTCTGCTAGCCCCGTGTGTACTTTGGACATTAAAAATTGAAGTTGCTAACCAACTTTTTAACAAATTTTGTTGCATTTTGCAATTTAAGCAGGAAAATAACACAAATAAAATCTGCTGTGTGCTTAGCTAAACTATATATTTTTTTTCCTCATCCAAATACAAAAATAAGACTAGGAGTATCTTCATCTTCATAGCTGTGCTTAATTACCATAACTGGAAAGAGGCTGGTAGGTCACCATGTGTATTTTCTTTATGATATGTAGTATATAAATATACATAATTGAGCGTGAGGTATTTTCTATCTATCAATAGACCATTTCTTTACTCAGTGGTACCCAAAGATAGTGCAGTTTCTCTTTGAAGGCAAAAAAAAAAGTCAGAAACATATAGAGCAATAAATATTTCAGTTTCAGAATCTTTTGAGGAAACATCAGAGAGAAAGAAAACAAGATCCCAGAGGTTTTCCTCCCCTCTCATACGTTACAGCCTGACATCAATACACTGCTGGGCCTTGTCATTCACTGCCTTTGCAGTGCATTTCTGGCAGTACAAATTCCAAAGCCAAAGAGTTTGCCTTGTAGGATTTCAGTAGGGCTGTTAGCTGAGATACATGCTGCTTACCCAGAGGTTGTGCACTCGCAAAAGAGAAGAGGAAAAACAAAATCAATGTTATCAGTTTGGAGCAAGTGATTTATTTTGTGTGATAGCATTGCTAGGACCGTGGCAGTACATGCTGTCAACAAAGTCCTTTCAAATAGGCTCTCAGCAGTGATATCCTCAGTTTTATTTTGTTAATTGTTAGAGAATGTCTCAAGAATGAGATTCTGAAGATACAGTCCGTTTGAGGGCCGTCTGTCCAACAGCTTTTGGATGTCTGCAACATGAATTGTGTGCTGGAACAGAGGATTAAAACCAACAGAAAGAAAAGCAGTTCTTTTTAACTTGCACGTTTGATTGTGTTGGTTATTACCATATGTTAGGGAAGCAAAATACAACTAGGGGAACCTTATCCCTGTGTTTGATAAGAGCTGTTTTCTGGAAGAAATACTGATGATTATGTGCAATGTGTATGATTTTCAGATTCATCCAAAATATCTGCCTGGAGGGTCTCCCACAACCTGCCAGAATAATTGGATTTTTAATCAGAAGGGAATTAAAAGACCATGAAAAGGAACAATTTCAAAACATGCCTAAAAGAAAAAAATCTGTGTTTAAGTTGAATGTTTAGGTATGGATCATCTAAGTAGTTTTGGAAACTATCTTGTGTAACACTTTATCTCTTCAATACAGCAAGAGAAAGTAGGCAGGATGCAGTGCAGTGCTTATAGCCCTGTGTGAAATAAAGCTTCAAACAGAACAGAATCTCCATGCAAAGAGTGGGGGGAAATAAATCAGCTACTGAACTTGCAAATAGGAATAAGTGCTTATATACTCCAAAGGAAGCTCAGAAATGCATCTGGAAAAAGAGAAGGCCAGAGGGTTTAGTTTGTGTCTGTTGAGCCAAAATTAAAGATACATCAGCAGATTGGTTTGTGTTTCATTTGCTTCACAGGGACAGAGCATAATGGACTTTGTGTCTTTCTTCAGAATGTTATGAGTAAATTTTCAAATAAGTGCCTGGAGACTTATTGTCTGCACGACACATATTATGTTCCCTGGGAGTTCTGCAGCTACAAAGTGCTGCTTAAAATTTGGGCATTATAGGCAAGAGTTTTCCCAAGTTACTACAGGTAAAATTAAACCCATGCAGGGAAGAAAATGCTTGAAAGTGGGAAAAAAATGTAGAAAAAGAAAAACTGTAAAAAACTAAGATTTGTAGAAAGGTAAAATTGATACCTAAGTGAAGTGTATTGGGTACAGAATGCCCTGACTTAGTGTTTGAATGACCGTGTCTCTTTTTCAGTGCTCCTTCCACTGGAGTCAGGCTGAGCAAGTGCTCACCTTGTTAGAAAAATTAGCAGATCACTTGAAGTTGCATAAATATGGATTTTGAAGCCAAATCAGTCTGCACAATTGGGTTGTAAATTTGCAGTTTCATTATGTGATAGTCTGTAACTCCTAAATCACAAGGCCATTGTGGTTTGGTGTTGCATTGCCTCACAATAATTTCACATTCCAGCCATATTACTTGAGTTCCTTACTGGTTCCCCTTATACAGTCCCTAACATCCCAAGGAGATGCTTGGAATGCGAAAAGTAATCGGGTTATTTCCCTTCTTCCAGATTTCCAGGCTTTTGGCCTGAAGAAGGGAATGTTCTTCAATCCAGATCCTTACCTGAAGATTTCCATTCAGCCTGGAAAACACAGCATCTTCCCAGCACTTCCTCATCACGGCCAGGAGAAGAGATCTAAGATCATGTGTAACACTGTTAACCCCATCTGGCAGGGAGAGGTAAGCAGTCTGAGTGCTGAGATGAGACTTTGCCTAAAACATGAACATTACTCTAGCACTACCCCTCTTTTTTTCTTTTCTTTCTCTTTTTTCTGAATTCCTTTCTTGACTAAATTGTTGTTGACCTAACCGTGCTTGATGTATTTCATGACTTCTCGTCTCAGCACAAAAAGCTTAATTAGCTACAAAGATGAATGAGAACATTAAAAACTTTCACTACGGGTTGCATTTCATGGATGCAGTTTATGAAGTTGTTAATTATTGAAGGCAGGCATAAAACAGAATTGAGAAATAAACTTGCATAGTGTGAAAGGCTGCTGGATGGCCGTGGTGTTCTTCCACAGAGAGGAGGCATTATATAAAGCAGAACAAGTATAGCATGCAAATAAAGAGAGAAGCTGTGTGATTGAAAAGCATCAGTGGCAATATAAATTAAAGGAAACTTTGGCATGTTTGCCCATCACCTTGAAAAAAGTCTCTAGTCTGCCTGTTCTTGTTGGAAGGACTTGTAGGTATTAATGAGATCTGAGAGTTCAATTGCTGCCCGCTGGTTTTAAATTACACCCGAAATGGTGACAGGCAGCAAAGAATAAGGAATCTTTTTGGAATTAAAGGAGCCTGGCAGTATGGGTGTGATTTACTGGCATGCTCTGTCAGACCAGTATCTCCACTGCAGGAAAGAGCAAAAGTAAATAAATAGACTGCAAAGATTTATTCAAATTAAAATGCAAATTGCAAAGTAGCTCAGGGATAATTAGGTATAGACATGGAGCTGTGAGTGGGGGACAAAGGCAGCAGAAATGTCCCTGAATGCTCCTACCTAGAGAAACCAGATACCATATGAAGTTATGCAGCAGGTGGGGGAAGTTATGTGACAGGAGGGACAACCTTGAAACTCACGGGAGAAAAACACCTTCTAACATGACTTTATTGAAGACTCTGTGCTGAGGCATCCACCAAGCTGTGCCTCCTCCGTGGGGCCAAGCACCAGGTGTGTCTGGTTGAGAGGTCCCAGGTCAAGCTGGGGAGCTGGGACTGGTGTGCAGGATCAGGCAGCTGGCCGAGATCTCTCAGTGAAGGATGTGAGACACAGACCTAGGGGTAGGCAGGTGTGCAGGGGAAACCTGCCCTGTGTGTGTGTGTCATGCTCAGGATATAAGAATAAAATGCCACGGGTGTCTTCTCCTCTGGCCGTGCCAAACGGCGCAGTCTGTGGGCTGACATTTCTCTTCCAAGGGAAGTTTGGCCAGGGGGAAAAGGCCAAACAATGAAATGGCCCAGTTATGGACACTGGGGAGCAGAAGGGCACAGCTGGCTGCCAGCTGTGCTGCTCAGCCCCTGCCTCCCTGGGCAGTGTGCAAGCACCCTGCTGCTCCCTCTCTGCTGGCACGGGAGTGTGGCAGTGCCAGGCTGGCACTGAGCACGTTCTGCTGCTGCTTTCTCTGACCCAGAGGTGTTTCCCTCTGTGTGTTTGTGGCTCAGGCCGTGTACATCAGCCCCTCTGAGCTCCTTGCTGTGTTACACTGACAACCCACGCTGGTTTCCACTGCACAGAAGAACCACAGGCATTATTTTCTGCAGCTTTGTCCCTTCATGGGACGAGGGGATAAAGAAGACTGAAAACTGTTGTTGAATTGTAGTGGTAACCACTTTTTTCACTGCTGAATGTGAATATATGAAGTGCAAAAGTATTGAGGACTCATAGCCATTTAGAAGTATCAGTCATTAGTTGTTTTCACAAAAACATATTTTAGGAAATGTATTATTTCAGAAGGGTCATTCTTTCCATAAGTTCTTTGTCACTCCATGTGAATGGAAGACAGATGGATTTTTTGGGGGTTGTTGAATGACCTATCTGATTTGTTTTGGATGCTGAGCTTGAAAAAATCTGGAATAGGGAAATAAAATTACCAAAATAGCTGCAGAATAGCATCTTAATATATGTTCCTGATTACCCTTGAGCAAATTCAGAAGTGAGTCAACTCAGTTTTGTAGGGCTCCAGCACCAAAAGTCCTACACTAATTTACTTATATTAATTCATTCTGATATTCCTCCTCCTATACTTCCTGGGTCCTTCTATTTGCATAGTAACCACCTGCATTATAGAAACACTCTGGGAGCACCGTGGCACCTCAGGCAAGTTTTCATCTGTCTCATGCAATATTGATGATCATCATTTCACAGGCCCTTCAAATGTTGTTATTCTGACTTCAAGCTATCCTTCCATTGCTCTGCTTTGCAGTACTTTGCACAAGAGGCCATGAGGAAATGGAAAGTTCTTACTAGGTGAGGAGTAGCTTGCGGCAGTCTGACACTCTGCAGAGGGGAATGTGCCCTCACACTGAGGATTGCTCGCTGAGATTAAAGCCCAGGGGGTATCTTCTGCTGATAGAGAGGCATCATTTTGTGGTGTTTCTCTGTGTTTTCACGTGCTCTTCAGAAACATCTCTCCTGTCATGTCAGTGAGTGCCTGGAACCCCCGTGCCACTGGATGCCTGGACTCCAAACCCCTCCGTTAGGCAGGCATTGTGCTGGCCATCCAGGCAGTTGCCAGAGCATAGAGGTTGAGTTGTCCTGCCATGCTGATCTGAGGCAAAACACAGAGAAAATCTCAGAAGGAAGTCCCACTTCCCAAATCTGAGGCACAGCTAGGACAGGTGAGAAGGGTGAATGTTGATCGTAGCTCTTCTAATATTCATATTTAAAAAATGATGATGCTATTCCCATATTGTTTCATGCTGAGATATTGTGTCTGCTATCACGTTGTTTGGGAAAAGGTCCTTTAAGAAGATTTAATTTGTCAGAAAGCAGTAAAGTGATAGCCAGTTCAGACAAGCAATATAGATTGTTCTGGATCATAAGAAACAAAGGAAAGTGGTTTAAGAAGTCACTCCAATATTTCCAGCTGGTAGGAAATTCTCTCTATGCTTTTTCAGATAAAGTACTTCAGGCTTCTGGAACTTTCCCTTAGTCATAGTTAGATATTTATTTCTTAACTATGGCAGCTTGAGCAGGCTGTTTCCTCAGTTTTTGTTTCTTTTACTGGTACGTGGACAGAGAGCCTCAAGGAATGGCCAGTGAGACTGGCCATTCATAATTTTCAATTATGAAAATTGGCTGATGCAACCACTGAGCATATAAAAAGGAGAAGGAAGTGCCAAGTGATGCATCGAATTTCAACTCCAATAATGTGGCTCTGGAAGAGCAGATTGCCTTAAAGAGGGAGCCCAGTATTAGGTTAAAAGCAGTCTAAACTCCTTGCAGCTTCTCTCTTTGTTTCCTTGCCTCATCCTTTACAAACAGTGTTAAATTACAGCTGAGACAAAGCAGTGTTTGGGATGGCTGCTTTACAACTCTGAAGATAGTCACATTTCACTGGTGAATTAATTGATGTGTATGAGCAGAGGTGTTCTGGCACTCTGTTGCAGGAGCACTTAACAAACAGCAGTTAATGTGCCAGATCTGTGACACAGATTGACAGGATTTTCCATCTGTGTAGCTCATGCTCTCTGAGCCTCAGATAACTCCCAACCTTTCAAAAACGTTGCACTCGAATAGTTTCTCACGCAACTCTTCTCTTGAGATTCCCAGCACAAAATCAGAAGAAGGAAACACTCCGGGGCTGGAACACCAGGGGGAGGTGGTTTGGGGAGGGAGGACTCCGGTAGTGCAGGGTGTGCTCAGGGATGGCAGCACTGGGTTTGGGTGCTGCCTGCAGGAATGCCAGGGTGACATGGGTGCAACTCCCTGAGTGCTGCTCTTACCATGCAGAGTTATAACTCAGGGTCTGGCTCTGTGGTCCTGAGTGCTGGATTGGTGCATGGCAGAGCACCCAGCACTTCTGGGATTGAAAGCCACCTTGGCAAAGTCATGCAGTGAGGGGGTTTTGTTAGCACTCTGCCTCCCTGGAGGCTCTGTGTAGGCTGCTGTGATGGGGGCTACGTGATGTAGAATCCTAGAGTCCTACAGCAGGGGATACTTGAGCAAAGCTGAGTCTTTCCAGAACACAGTTAAGCCATTAAAGGTGTTTCGATATATCTGAATCAACAGTATGAATTTAAACTGAAGCAGGTTATATTTGTTCTGATGTTGGTCAAACATGCAGAGCACTGGATGCTCACACTCCCACCATGGCCTCGCAGAATCACTCTGTGATTTCACCAGAAGTCCAGAACACAAGCAACAGAAACATCAACTGATTGAACTACTTATTGTTTATCTTGAATAATCTTTTCTCCCCCTTCTACTGGCAAATACCAAACAACACGCTGCAGAAACTTGGAGGCCTTCACACATAAGCATAAAAACAACACATAGGTGAAGTGAAATCCAGATCTGGAATTTACTGTGAGTTTTGCCAAAGGTGTCAAAGGGACTGAGTAAAGCCTTGTGGGTGGTACCTTCACTGTATAACATTTCTGCACACGTGTCCAGGTGAAGTGTGAAACACAGTCTGACTACACAGAAAAGCTGTAGTTTTACAGCTGCATTATTTTAATACCTGTTGATGAATGAAGTGCAGTAGCCCAAGACAACTTCAGTTTCTTCAGGAATGGGTTATGGTGTGAAAAATTGTCTAGATGTTTTTCAATGTGTTATCCTTCTAGAATTGCATTTGAATTGCAACTTCTGCATCTGGAAGACTATCAGTCTTGCTGGTCTTTTATATTAGTGCTTATGAGAATCCTCAAATATTTTCAGCCTCTGCTGTGCTAATGAGTTCATAAACAATGTGTGAGAAAAAAACCCAAAACCCTGACTCTTTAAGGAGTGTTTGCACTGGATTTATCCAGAAGTTTGTTTAAATTTCTAATGTCTTAGGGCTGAAATTTGCCATTAGTAAAGTCAGAGACATCCTGCAAAATTGTCTAAACCATCAGAGAGAATTCATGATGAGCCTGTTAAGTAGTAACTCTGAATGTTGCAGAATGCATGAAATAGATGGCAAGGACGTTTCTATTCCATTTTTCCAACAGAGAGAAGGAGTGAACCTGAGGAAGAAATCATAGCAGGCATTTGACACTCCTGACTCTGCATTATTTTCTCTTGTCATTCAGGAGAACTGTAGTAAGTTTAAGAAACAGCAATTCTTCGTGTTGTGTGGGATAGTAGTGATTTATAGAGAAGGTTTTTGAATGGAGAACAGAATAATACAGGTGGAGAGTGAATGCTTTGGTAAGAGTGTAATTGTTTCACTGGAGTACTTGAAACAAAGACAACACTAATGAAATATTCAGCTGAAAGAATAAATCTATCTTCATCTATCAAATGTAATTTACAGCCTTCTAAGATTTACCTCTGCTTGTATCACCCCTGTGCATGATGGATATCACAAAATTTCCTTTTAATTCTGTTGCTTATTCAACTCCAAATCAAGAGCCTAATTCTTCCCGTCACCAGTGTATTATTTTATCTCCCTTTATTATCTTGACTTTATTATACTAACTGTCTGCCAATTGTTATACTGACTGGTTTTAAAGAACTTGACTTGCACTTAACTTGTATAATTGGGGCTCTGCTCATTTCAACAACTTCCTTGCTGGTGTTATTGAGTCACTGTGTTCCATCTGTATTCAGGGATGCAAACAACTTTGGTAAAATTAAAACATGGAAATGAATCATTGTCAGTAGTTGGCTTTCTATGAAAACTCTTCTCAAGCTCTGGAAATGGTTCTGTTCCCGTGTAAGTGGATACAGGTGCACTCTGCCAGGTCAGCATTAGCATTCTTCATTCTTTGCCATGTATGTCTGGCATTAAGGCCCAACATGATCTAATCCTGTTAACAAAATTAACCCTCTTGTGTCTGTAAAACCGCTGTTGGGTCTGGAAGCAAATAGACACTGAAAAGTAGGTTAATGTGTGTGACTCCTTCAGTGGTGTTTACTACAGTGTTTTCAGGTATTGCTGGAAGGTGCCAGCAGTATGTAAAAGCAGATTTACGTTCAGACCATTGAGATGGTGTGAGTTATGAAGGCATCAGCTGATTGTAGGTAACTTTGAGTCTGATTTGTGACCCTGGGAGAGTGAATCTGCAGGAGGCAGCTGGGTAAAGTCTGTGTAATTGAGAGGAGAATTCTAATGACTTACTATTGACGAGAGCCAAAACTGATGATACACTGCTTAGCCCAAAATGACTTAATGTATTGCTGTGGTTTTCTTCATCATGACACTTTTGCTCTTTCCTCTCCCTCCATCCTCTGTATTCCTATGGAAATAATTAGTTATGGCTTGTTGAGTTTTGGTGCCTGAGAAAATACCAGCTAAAGCTTTTCCTTTGACTGGGGCATTTTAAGGCTGTACCTGGTACAGATCCTCCAGTGCCTAATAAGATGTGCTGTAATGCTGCAGCTTTTCTCTCAGCAAGGAATTAAAAGGAAATCTCTCTCCTATCCTACTCCCTCTTTGCATTAAATGTGTGGGAACAGTAATCACTGAGTGTCCTGCCACTGTAACAAGCAGGACAGGCATTGAGAAATGGCTAAAGAAGTGGGAAAAGTAGAGAGACGGAATGACTTCACATCATTCCAGAGGGATACCACAACACCCTGAAAGGGAAATAACTGAAGGAGACACTGGGAAAATAATACACATATGAACTTGGTTTTAGTGATTCAGTGGGTCCATCCACAATAATCTGTTTCGAAGCAAATCTCCTTGATCTGCCCACTAAAGACACCACAGGACAGTCTCAAAGTACGTGACCTGAGTTACTCTCAGCAGCAAGGAAGCCAACAGCTGTGCTTCAGGAGTGCACCTGCCTCTCCTCAGACAGTGATGGGAGTTCAGTCCAGGGCACCAGCCTGGAGTGACTTCAGGGTAAAACCCTTGCAACATGTCTGGGCGGGGTGATCAGGTGCACAGCAGGAGCTGCTTGGCTTTCCAGACCCACTCACGCTGCACCTTCGGTCTTCCTAATGCAGACACGGCCAAGGTATTCCCGAGCTCGGGAATCATCAGTCCTTGCAAGGCCTTCTCACTGCCACTCCTGACAAGTGCTATTTCCCCCCTACTATACCAGGGATCTTCAGGTATTCCTTGTGCTCAGACTTTCTGCATGTTACTTCCTTTTAGGAATACACCTGATTCCTTCTAACAGTCCTAATGTGTTTCTAGAAGGAAATAAAAAGATCTGCCCCTCTGGATCTCTGCACTCTTTTCCAAACCCTCTGTCTCCGGGTGGTTTTCAGTCTGGGATTCTCCCAGACCAGGCACGAGGGCAGCTGGCTGACCACCTCATCCTTACAGTGAAAGACCACCTCATTTCTCCTATAAAGGGGAGCCCTTTCATCCCCAGCTGGTCAGGATCAGCGACTACATTGGCAAGACAAGGTCAGAGACCATTTCTAAGGCCACACACACCCTGTGAGAAGCAGGTTGTTCCTACTGGCATTTTGTTGCTTTGAGGCAATCTGCCATCTCCTCTGTGGGGTGTGCTGTGTCCTGTCTCATCTCAAGTTCTGGGAGTCATTTGCACCAAGTTGCTGTGATATGCAGGGTGTGGGTAGTGCACCTTTGGAGGTAATTACTGCCTTGGGCTCACCAGAGAATGGAGATTTTTCTTGTTTGTTACCTGCTGCAGATCATATATAAATTTTGGGTCTGCCAAAGAGTTTTAAGAGTTTTGTATAATGCATTTTACTTGAATTTTGATTATGGATCAAGTGAAAACATCAACTTCGAGTAATCACTTCAGTTGTTGTGAATTGTTCCTTCCAGGTGTGCTGTTGTCTGCTGTTATCCAAATGAACACATCATCAGTCACGAGGCAAAGTCTTCTGCTTGGGTGGGGCTTTAGCCTTGAGACTGTAGCTGGTTTGGTAGATGAGTTCACACCTGTGTTGAAATCCATGACTTCCTTTGGGATTTTTTTGTGTGTAAGTACAAAGGAAGGCTCAGACAGAGTCACAAACCAGTTCCATCCAGCCACTGACAAGTTTGGTGGACTTCTGGTCAGCTGGAGAGGCTACATCTCTGAACAAGTTAACTAGTAACATCAGAAATTATACTTCCACTTTGGTTCTTGACTGTGGGGGAAAAAAACCCCAAACACTTATGTAAACTTCAGTATACCCTTCTCCAGTTAGTCTCAGTGTAAACTTTAGTGTCTTTGGATTCCAGCAGGTTCCATGAAATTCTTGACCAGTCTTGCAGAGTTTACACTAATGGTTGTTATTAAAGGAGCTTAAATTTTTGTGGGGAAAACGGCCCGACCAATGAACAAGCCCACAAAATGAGCTGTGGCCCAAATGAAAATATACAGTGTAAAGATTGCTGGTCTAGATTCTGGAAGAAAATACACAGTTGAAAAAGAAGAATCTGCCTTCAAGGCATGACTGTCAGAAAAATCAATAGCCTTTCAAAAATAGTATATGTGCTAAAGTTTTTGTCTTCTTGTTCTTCCTCTGCAACCATGAATGTTATACTTCTTTTTAATGGGAAAGCTGAACTTCTGAGTTGATTCTGTGACACTGAGTTACAACATTTTTATTACAACATGAAGAGTTGTAATAATAAGAAAAGTTCCAAGCAACAGAAGACTTCAAGTCAAAATTGTAATAGTAACACCAAAAAATGTCAGCAGACTTGTTCTTAAAATGTATCTCTTTTTTTTTGGTTATCAGTGGTGAAGTTTCTGGGCATGTGTAAGAAGCAACATCAAATTTCCCTCCTCCTGAAGAGAGTTGTTTTTTTTCCTCTGTTGTGATTTTGTAGCCTCCTTATTTCACACCCCTTCATGGGATGAATTATTAATCACAACATCCCTGAGTGTGAACCCAAGGGTACTGCAGGTTTTACAATCGGTGTCTTTTTGTTTGTTTAGGGGTTTGGTGGGGTCCAAAGATGGCATTTCCCCTCTTTAAATGTCACAAGAAACTACATGTTTTCTGAAGTGACTGGTGATTTCTGAAAATGCATTTGTAAGCCTTTGGGTGTGTTTTGCTGGGATCCCCTTTTTCAGAGGGCCAGAGGTCCATTTGTTCTGCAAACAAGAATTCCTTTGGGCTCTTCAGTGTGGATGGCATGAGCCCGAGGCATCTGCAGGCAGAGGTTGCCTTAGAAAAATGTTGCCCACTAAGAATGAAACTAAGATGAGAGCCACAGCAGGAGCAAGTGCTTGGATAATGGGACACTGAATTATGTAAAATTAGCAAGGCTTCACAGGCTGTGCCCAAGCCCCTTTCAGTGAGTTCACTTTTGATCTCAAAGTGCAGTTGTCTCCAAATGGCAGAGCCTTTGAGCTCTGCCACAGGATGCTTGTGGTCTTAAAGGCTTAATTGTGTTTCCAAAATGCTGCTGGTTTTATCTTCAGAACATTCTCTCAGAAGAAACATTTGGAAACTGTGATGAGGGACCAGGGGCTGCTCTCTGGGCAGTCCCGTGTATCCCAAAATGCAACGTGCTGGCAGGTGATGAAATCAGAGCACAATCGGGTTTTACAATTGTATGTAATGTCCTGGTGTTTGTATGTCTTTGAGGCACAGCTGTTCAAGGGCAAAGGGACATTTTTGGCCAACTGCAATACACCTTACTCCATGCTCTGCTCAGGTGTCTGGAAATGTCCATGTGTTTCTTGTGCAAGGAAGGAGCTCTCAGGCTTGGCTCCACCTGATGTTATGAAAATAAATATCCATGCAGATTCTGATTTGCTTCACCACGAGATGATATATTAATAACATTAATGACATTCAGATCATTAACATTTTACTTCTCACTGATGGACAGTTCAGTCTTTAGCTCTGTGTGTGTGCATGCTCTGCCCACAGAGACTTTTTTGCAGTATTGTAGTCAACAGCACAACGATGGACAAGTCATTAAATGGCAAATTGCTGTATGTTTCTGTAACCTTACTCAGTTAAATGTTAATTCCCTTCTTCTGCTTTCCTTTTGAGTGTCATGAAGTGGCAGTTACCCAAGGTTTTTAGCAGGTGAAAAAGCAATGGTGATGCAACTTATTTTTTAAGGCAACTTTCAGTATACATGGGAAATTATCACTCTCCCCTTGGGTGTGTTTATTTTCTTCGGTAACCTGTTGCAAAGATGTAGAAGAAAACAAGAAGAAAATAGCACTTCAGCTCTTGTTTGAATTGTATTTCTCTGGTTATTTGTGGTTTTGCAGGGCCTGTTTAATAGACTATCCCACTCATGTTGGTTTCACTTGAAGGTGTTTGAACTAAGCCTTTCTGAATTAGATCATGATTCAATAGAGCGAGCAATTTAGGGCTTAACTCCAGGCCTTGATAACCCAGAGCACAATTCTGTTGTGAAGATTACCTTTGGCAGGGGGAAAGCTAGACAAATCCTTTCATCCCTCTCAGTATTCACTTCCTACAGAAGTTGTCTCCCAGCTCAATACTGACCTCTCAGTCAGGTGAACAGCACTGTGACAGTTCTCCTACTGTGGTGCACCACAGCACACATGTGCTTTTTTGATAGATGATGTTCCAATAGTAGCAGATGTTTGGAAATATTATTGTGACCTGTGTCACCAGCTCCTAAGCCAGTCTAGGAGACAGCAAGGCCAAGTTACCTAATATATTTGCTTTTCAGTATTGCTTCTAAATTGAGCTTTGCTTTCCTCACGGGGAGATGACATCTCCAGGTGCTCTAATGCTCCCACACTTGGAAGCTGTGTGCATGGACTTCCTTGGTTCCTGCTACCTAAAATATCACTCTCCCTGTTCCTTCCCCAGTTTTGCATGTGCACAGTCTCTAAAGGCTTATTGAAATGTTATTTACAAATAAACATAGCTGTTCTTGTAAGCAGATGGGCTGAGATGGCAGTCACATGTTTCAATGCACTTGGTGACGAGAGCAGTTTCAGGTGGTGCCTTTCCTATTGTCCCTGGTACCCTTTGTGACAGAAGCCTGTGCCATGGCTTACCTTCTGGGTTAGCCCTTTGTGTGAATCAGGTTAGGAGCCTGATCCAGATAAACAGCACTTTCAGAGTTTGTCGTTTTTGAGTTGGGGCAGAGATGACCAAGAGAAGGAGAGGGTTTCACAACAGTGTGTCTGAAAACAGTGGTCGTGCATCCTTCACCTCACTGGCTCTTCTCTTCTCACAGCTGAAGTGCTGTGTGGTGTTGTGGCCCAGGCAGCAGCTCAATGCTCTGTGCTCTTCCTTTATTGCAGCAATTCAGCTTTGTCTCCCTGCCCACGGATGTCCTGGAAATAGAAGTTAAAGACAAATTTGCAAAGAGCCGACCGATCATCAAACGTTTCCTGGGAAAACTCTCCATGCCGGTTCAGCGCCTCTTGGAAAGACACGCCATAGGGTAAATTTTGCTGCTTGTGCTGCTTTCCTTTATTTGATGAGTGTGATGCTGGTTTGAAGTCCCCAGTGATATATCGTTATTGTGCTACAATGATGCTGTGGGGAAGTTATTAAACTGACAGTTTGTCTGATAAATCGTGCTGGTCTTAATTAGAATTTATAGGACTGTGGGCCAGACAAAGAATTCCCTCTCTGTAACCCTCTGCATGGCATTTTGAAAAATGAGAGCTGGCATATTTAGGAAAGAAGTCCTTTTTTGTGTATCATGGCTGCGAATCTGGAGAGTGCAATATTTTCAATTTGAATATTCTTTTAATGTTATCAGCAGGCTGTTTTCATGTTTCAGGGAATTACCTATGGGCTAAAATCATGCCAGATCTGGTTCTCCTCCCTTTAATTAATGGAAAGTGGAAATATTGTATTAAAATACATGTGGCATGTTGTAGCTAAAGCTTTCTGACCCTGTCCCGCTGCCAAGGAACAGCCTTGAGCTCACAAGCCCTGCTCTGCTTCCCCGTTGCATGAAAGTCCTGGGAAAGTGTGTGCTGCCAAAATAACACAAACCACTTTGAGGAAGGTGGATGGTATTGAGACAAAGCCAAAAGTTGGCTCTAAGCCTGTCATGTTCAGACCTTAAAGAGAAAAAGAATCATCTCCTGAGGAAAGCATAAACAATGCAGTTTCCAAGAAGGAATTTCTGAAAATTGTATCTCAATTGAGCAGAACAGCAGGAAGATGAGCTTGTTGGAAGTGTTTTTAAACAGCTGGTTCAGAAACTGGCTGTGATAGTGACAGCTGAATCTACCAGAAGGGACTAAGCTACCTCCCTGTTTCTCAAGTAGGGAAGACAGAGTAGCGTTTTAGAAACCAGATGGAAAAGAACAGCTTGGGGAAGGCAGAACCCTGTAACTGGTATCACTGGCTTTCCTCTGTACGAGAAGATTTCTCATCATCTTCTGATTATAACTTCCTATTTGACTTCCTTGGTGTAAACACTGTCTATCTAAGGCTATGCTTTGCCAGGAGCAGTGCCTCCAACCTGTGCTAGATCTGGCTTAGTTTTAATACCCTGTTGGCATTCAAATCTCAGGCAAGCTTAATGAGAAGTATACACGCAAGTTCAGAGAGGTCACACACAGATCTTGAGACTGTCTCATTTCTCTGAGTTTCTGATGCATGTGGGACTATCTGAGCAAATACATTTGGCCCAACTGGAAGCAAACTATGTTTCTTCAAAAGGTGTATAAATATGACTATTTAGTGAACCCGTTACACTCAAAAAAAAAAAAAAAAATGCTTTGCAAAGATTGATTCAGCCTCATTGTGGGCAGCTGGGAAGTTAATCTTTTCTGTAGTTTCATTCTGTTCTGAGGGGTGGATGAAGTGTGGCAAAGGGAGGGACCTGCACAAGGACAGAATGGAGTCATTGATCAACCTTGTCAGGAAGGTGTTCTCCTGATATTTCAGCTGCATAGAGGTAAGAGGGGTGGAAAGAGATTAAGAGCAGTCACTCAGCCAGTTTGAGGAGAGAAGGTGGTAAGTGGGGACTGGCCTGCACAGGATTTTATAAACAAGAACAGGAAAGATGAATTTTATGCACATGGTGAAGGGAAGAAAATGCAGAAATGTGAGGCTCTACAGAAGGTCAGATATGGTCAGATCTGCAGGGAAGCAAAGTCTTGTCACAGTAGCTGAAGCGGGAGTTGTTTGCTGCCCATGTCGATATTTTCATATCCATACTGCAGAAGTTCCATTCCCACCATTCTCTCTATATTTATGCATATGTGCTTGTGTATCCCAGCAGCCTGTCTTACTCACTTTACTCAGCTGTTCCATTGTAATTGAAGACATTGTCCTCTCCTTCTCTGCCATTCGTTCTCTCGTATGCAAGTCAACATGCCCTCATGGCTGGGATGAATAGCCTTTATGTATTTTATGATGCATTTTTGTAGGACACAGCAGATTTATCTATGCACAGCAGACATTGGGTAGGTTATAGTCTATTGTGACAATGTTTGTTTTCTTTCAGGGACAGGGTTGTAAGCTACACTCTGGGTCGCAGGCTTCCCACAGATCATGTCAGTGGCCAGCTGCAGTTCCGATTCGAGATAACTTCTTCCATCCATCCAGGTAATTCTCAGCCTTAACCCACCTCTTTTTTTTTTTTTTTTTTTTTTTTCCCCTTGCTTTCTTTTTCTTCAGAAATCTGAATTCATTCCTGGATGCTCTGGCACTTTAGGCACAGTCACAAGCAAAGGGAAGTGCATAAAGTCACAGGATGCATTGTGAGTCTCAATTTCTTCCCTGTTTTCCCTCAGCTTAGAGCTCCTGGTGTCGCATATTCCCCTGTTCTTGGCTACTTCAAATGCTCTGCCCCAGTACTGGGCAGGATGAGGGTGGAAAACTGGAGTCTCACCTGCTTCTCTGTCACCTGCCCTAGTGAAGTGCTATATGGGCTGTTATTTGTTGAGCCATCTGCATTTGAGCACTTCACAAGTAAAACTGGGGAATGTAATGGTAACAGTGATTAGAAACTTTTTCAATGTGATTGTTTTCAATGAAAAACTGAAAATAGAACAAAACTCCGTCCCTCCCTTTTGGTTCACGTTCTCTTGTAGGTATTTGGAAGGTAACTGTGTAAGGTTGAACCTTGGTTTTCATGTCACAGTCTCAATAGCATTTCTCAGGGCCTCTCTGCCCTCTGCCAACAGCAGCTGCACTAGTGGCTGGAAATCATTACTTTCCCGTTTACTGGAAAACCCTAATTTCTGTCTTTTGACTGTTTGAATATAGCTCAGGTGTCTGGAAGGAGGTGGTACAGGTGAGGATCACATCAAAGGATATTTTGGGGAAAGTTTTCACTTTTCAGGGATGTGAAAACCAGTTTTTTACATTTTCTGTGATGGAGTCTTGCCAGCTTCTACATGAAAAGAAGACTGTCATTAAAATCTCAGGGAAGACTTCCTTGTCATCCCATGATATTCCCTCCAGTGCCAGTTTGGCTCAAAGAGGAGTTTCAAGAAGGTGTTACCTTCAGGTCATGCTGCAAGGAGACAGGGTGCTGCATACTGATTACCACCATGAGTAAGCCAGTGATTAAATTCACTGTAGAAAGACTGCCCAGCAAAAAAAAAAAATCAGCACTTCTTGATAGTTATTTGGTTGCCCACTCATTTCACACTGTAATTTATGCTTTTCATTTTCTCAGATAGCTGTGGATGTTTGTGCCCCCCTCCCCAACAACAACCTCAGGTTCAGTCAACACTTCTTGTTAAAAGCATAAGTAATTTCTTTTCCTGTCTCACGCAGATGATGAAGAGGTCTCCATTAGTGCAGATCCTGAGCCAGCTGACCTCCAGGAAAGCCCTGTGAACAACCCCACAGAGGAAAGCCTCGGTGAGCCTCCATGCATCAACACAGTGACCTCAGAAAGTACAGCTCCAGAACAGCTAAATGGATACGGTGTGAACAGTGTCGATAGCCCAGGGGCTGTCAAACCACCTGGGGAAGTCAACCAGAACAGCTTAAATGAAGAGCTAGCAGGAGATGGGGAGGTTGATGCGGTGCCAGTTCCCGAGCCCTTGGAAGCCATCCCAGGAGAAGTGCTGCCTTCTTTGAGCGCTACGGACCTCGCGGAGCAGTCGGCTCTGATGGCTTGCATGTCTCCTCCCGAGACTGAAGTTAGGGAGAATAACAAAGTCAATTCTGGTATGCAGGGAGATGGTGGAGTCTTGACCAGCATAGAAACATTAGATATTGATGAGGTGAGTGCAGATGTGCATGCTGGCAAGGACCTAGAGAAGAGTCAGGAAGAAGAAGAAGGGGCTTCAGCCCAGGAGGAGGAAGACAACAAGCTCCAGCTGAGGACCACAGCAAAGAGGAAAAACAGGCCGTGCTCCCTGCCTGTGTCTGAACTCGAGACAGTGATAGCTTCAGCCTGCGGTGAGCCAGAGACCCCCCGCACACACTACATCCGCATCCACAACCTGCTCCACAGCCTGCCCTCGGCACGGATGAGCAGCGACGGCGAAGAAGAGCAAGACGGTGGCAACGGCGGGGAGAACGATGAGGAGTCTACAGTCAAGGAGGTGCTGGATAAGGAGGTGGCCAGTGAGAGCGAGACCGTGGCAGCAGAGCCTCCTGTGGAAAATGAGGCTGAAGAGAACTTCAGCCAGAGCACGGTGCCTCCTGGGCCCTTGGATGAGCAGCTCTCTGACTTAAATGATGGGCTGTTGGACGGGGAACCCCCCAGGACAGGGAGCGAGAGCGAGTCGAGCTCCAGGCCCAATGGTGACGAGTGTGAGGCGTGTGACACCTCCTGCTACAGCCCCTCCTGCTACAGCACCTCCTGCTACAGCACTTCGTGCTACAGCACCTCGTGCTATGACAGCAACAATCGCTTCTCCAGCCACACGCGCTTCTCCTCCGTCGACAGTGCGAAGATCTCTGAGAGCACGGTCTTCTCCTCACAGGATGATGATGAGGAGGAGAACAGTGCTTTTGAGTCAGTGCCAGATTCAGTGCAGAGCCCCGAGCTGGACAGGGAGCAAGTGGATGGCTCCTCCCAGTGGCCAGATGAACTAGTAGCTCATGGTGGGAATCCACAAAGAGCCACAGAGGGTCTAGACACCCCAATAGCAGGTCCAAGCAGCAGAAGAGAAGGTTAGATCCTGAGAATCTATGTGCTGAGCAGCCCTCGTTATCTGGATGTCACAGAAGGCATCAGATAATCGAGGTTTCTTACAGCTCATGGTTTGTTCCTTACAAATTTGGGGGCTGTGAGCTGGGCCAGATGCCAGGGAGGGTTGGATAATTGAGCCTGTCCTTAAAAATCCCGGCAAAAGCAAATGAATCAGGTGGGGATCTGTATATATGGTTTCCTGTAGATATACCTGCATCATTATAAAATCAAGATTAGCTGCTGTAGTTCTGTGGCAGATCAGCATTATCACATCCACCAACTCATTCCTTTTTTCCTGGGACTGTTCCATTTCACGTATCTGATGGGCTGCCGTGTCTCTGATAGTTGGGGAGAGGACCAGCTTGTGCTTATCAAAGGGCAGATATGCTGATTTGAACCAGATACAGACCTGGGCCAGTTTCTGTACATGTTTCTTAGCCATGCATAGTCATAAGCTCTTACCAACCCAGTTTTCTAGCCCCATTTGTTCCCATTCCCCAAGCATCAAACAAATGTACCTCAGATGTTGCAGATCATAGGGCAACTCAATAGAGGTTTATATTTTTTCTTAGGTACTTTGGAAATTTAACTGTACTGAATAAAATTCTCATGTCCATATCCTTCTCTAGAGATAGAATATGCTTTAAAAAGTACTTTTTTTGTCTTTGTAATTGAGGTACTGTTTTCTCCAGTTCCTCCAAACAGATTAAATCCCTCCCTTTGGTAACCCATTTTATGTTGTATGCAGTTACATAAAGAGGAGGGGGCTGATTGCTCATCTTTTCTTCAGCCAGTGTATGTTTTTTTTCTTCAGCTGAAGAAGTAAAAGAGGATGTAGCAAGGTCTAGGGGTAGCCTTTACATTCCCAGATTCTGAGTCATCTGTCTCCCTCCGTAAGTGACACCAAATTGAAAAGGCAGCAAAGGGATGTCCTATTTGGGGATCACTGAGAAACCCCAACTAATGCATCCTTCTCCATTTTCCTTCTCCGTTCCCACTCTACTTCCTCCCACCCTTCACTGCCACAGACCCTACCCCTGCACAAAAAAGGTGTAAGGGTGGCCTTACATGCTGGCCTATGTAAAGAGTGTAGGCAGCTGGGACTAGGCAGTCATTCAGTCTGGAGAGCAGAATCCAGCCCAAAGAATTAAATTTTCAGATGCATACAGGTGTAGAAACGCAGTTTCCTTCCTTGCAGGCGAGAGGCTTTGCTTGTGTACAGCACTGATGTGCAAGTATACCTGAGGGGGCGTGGGCATGTGGATGTGTGAGACCATCCTTACAGATCTGATGGTTATTTTGGACTGTGTGGTTTTTGTAGGGGATGTGGTGGGAGAGGGTGTCTTCTGCATATGGGTTGAGTACAACACCAAGTCTTATGGAAAGGGCACTGCAGCATTCCCAGTGGCTTTGCCTTGGTTAGCTGAGGGCAGCCCCTCTCTTGGCACTCCTCTGGTGCCACCGGGGGTGCTTCAGTAAACGTGCACGTTGCTTCATGACCTGACAGCTGTTACAAGCACAGTAGATGTGGTCACCTCCATCCACTCCAGGTGACCGATACCACTACCACGCTGCCGCTGGCTTGGCGTAACTATCTTGACTAGGGGAGAGTCAATTGTGGTGAGGTAAGTAAAGAAACACAGACGGTGCCACAACACCTGTAGTAACAGCCCAGTTTTTAAGGCTATGGGAGGTGGACTTTCAGCACTGAGTAACACACTTACGTAACTCTGCCATCTGTTCCCAGCACGCAGCAGATACATCTGTGAGATACGCCCATGCACGGGGCGGTTCAGCGGAGACATTTAACAGGCCAGACGGCATCAGCACAGCACCTCCAAGAGGGAGTATTTTTGCCTGAGCCCTTTTTCTCACTCCTGGATGGTGTGACAGTTTTTATAAAATTGGCTCCTGCCTCCTAGCTGTTGGTTGTTTAAAGACAAAAAGCCCCTGTCATTTTATATTTTTTGGTGAAAAACTCTTACCACACAATATGAAAATATGCCCACAAGTAGGATAAATAGTCCTAGTTTCTAAGATTTTAAGGACAGACAAGAAGGAATCTTTATTCTGAAACCTGTGAAGTTTTGGCAAGCAGGTTCCTTATTCTCACAGCTAAGTCTAAGATAAGGAATGCTTTTCCATTCCTACTATAACTTCTTAGTTTCTTGAAGGATTCTGTAAACATTGTCTGGATCTTAAGTAACTTATTCCCTTCAACAGAAGGTCAGTTTGGACATTTTATTTAGGTTTCATTTGTTTCATGTTTAGATATGGCAGCAGGGTTGGAACTGGATGATCTTTAAGGGTCCTTCCCAACGATTCTATGATGGACATACACGCAATGTCAGTGTTTAAAAACTTCCTCTGCACTGTATACTGTGTGACTCTTTCTTCTTCTTCTCCCTCTTCTTCTTTCCCTCTTCTCTGTCTCAGGTCTTCCTTCCTTATCTCAGATCCTGGCTATATCTCACTACCTTTTGTCCTTCTCTTTTACCACCTGTCTCCTACCTGTTTCTGGTTCTTTTCTCACTCTCCCTCCTTCCACCCAAGACGGACTCTGAATTTTGAAAAATACCTACAGAAGGGAATGGTCTTCTGCTTTGCAGGGACTGCAAAATCCTGTCACTCTGGTACACTTGGGCAGACTTTTGGTCTTTTGGAAAAGCAGAGAAGGATCCAAGGCAGCTTTTAGCCTCGTATTCCACCAGTGGGATAATCTTAAAGTTGGGATCAGGATTTTGCATGTTCCTGTCCATTTCTGCAGAAGCTTGAGTTTGGTTGTACATGAACAATGTTTCTCAGAGATCAAGCCTGATTCTTCTCTCGCTTACACTTGTGTGTCTTTGAGTCTAGAATCTGGCCCATAATAGTTTGGCATTGACTTAGAGACCTGACTGCATTATTTTAATACTTCTTTACAATATGAGTTGTTATTAAAATAGTGCCTGGAAATAGGAATGCCCAGAGGTGCTAGTACACCAGGTTAACCTGTTTTTATAATGATCACTTGTTTTACAGTAGCACATTTTTTGAACCACATTGTGAAAACAGTGAATGACTGTCAATGTCTTGAATATCTTGTCCGTAGGTGATTGTCCTTTACTCCATAATTCTCAGCCAGTCAGCCAGCTTCCTTCTCTGAGGCCTGACCATCATCACTACCCAACTATCGATGAGCCTCTTCCGCCAAGTAAGCTTTAGTTTTTTATTTTATTGCATTTTTTCAGCTTTTCCTGTTAACTCAAACAGTGTAGAGGTCAGTATGTCTTTCTGAAGAACCCCGTCTGTTCTGTACATACAGTCCCCAGAACCCAAGCTATATGCCCTTTTGTTTCCCTTATTTGACCCTGACTTCAAGTGTTGTCGTGTGATTTTGGTCAAGCTCCATAACCTCCCCCTGCCTTGGTCCGTCTTCTTCCTTAGCTACGACGAAATGAAAACAATAACACTTCCCCGTTTCCACTCACTGTGTTTAGGCTCGAATGGCTGGGGATGTGTCAGGTGTTCTGGAAGCCTTACTACGGAGCTTTCTGGGTGGTGTGTCAGCAAAGTACTCTTGATTTCTCTGTAATGTTTGTCTCCAGGTTTTCCGTAACCATTTTCAGAGATGGCTTGGGATGGCAGTCCCGGTGGTCTGTCAGGTCTGCAAGCAGGTCCGGCAGGAACCCTTTCACGGCCAGGATGTGCCTGGGACAGACTGGTCCAAATCTGAGCAAAGCCAGCAGAAGCTGGGAAAAGGCAGCTCATGTAGAGTGGTCTTGTACTGTCTTTGGTAATCAGTGAATTTTAAGTTCCTTATGGATGGTAGTGAAGTCGACACTTGTGTTGAATAAAAACAAGAGGGGCTTAAGTAGGCTGGTTGTTTAGTAGCCTGGTAATATGGGATTTTTACCCCGGAAGCAAGTGCTGGAGGTGTTTCTGCCTGTCTTTGCAGCCTTCCCGTGGTGTTCCCGGAGGGTTACCCTCCGTTCTGCACTGGCAGTCAGTGCCCAGCAGAGCGCACTCTCTGCCCTCCTCTGTGCTCAGCACCTTGACTTGAGCCCAGGCTGTAAGAGCCCGGAATGTGCAGCGCTCCACAAAAACAGCCGGGCGGATAAACAAAGCGCTCTCCTCCCTTCGAAGCCCGAGAAGGGAACTCACTTGGTTGGCCCACGGTGCCCTTGACAAATAATTCATCATGTGCCAAGCATGCTGTCAGTATTCCCTAAGCCGAAAATAGCCCCGGTGCTGGCGTCAGCTGCACGGTGCCATGAATGATTCAAATGCCTCTAGCCCAGTGAAGTCTCATTAGAGTCCCACTGTGGCTTGCCAGTGGATGATGAAATGGGAACGGTTACCTCTGTAACAGGCAAATATTTCTCTTCCTCCCACTCTTACCGCAACACTTTGTGAATAGGGCACGTTCCCCATCAGGTGGCTTAATGACAGGACACTGACACCAGCTCAGGTGAACAAAATATACTCTAAATCTATTCCATATTCTTCCATCATTGATTTAATACGTTTTCCCTCTTTCTTATAATTATCCTCAAAAGGCAAGTTATTTCTACCATTGGTTTTCACAAGTGCTGTCACAACAAGGTTTAAAAACATGAAGTGCAATGTGTGATGACAAAGTACAGCAGTAATATCCCTTTGTAGGATTTTTATTTTAGCATTGGCATAAACATCATTTTTACAATAAAGGCTGATGCTGTGGACATAAACATATTGATCTTAATATGAATAGGCTCTCCTAAGTTAATATTGTGGGGGAAAAAAAGTTGAATTGAATAATATCCATGAAATATTATTGTAATTTCAAAATGAAAGCTATACCCTTAATCCAGAAATTTTTCTTCTTCAAGAATTCAGTATCCCTATATCAGTGTATTTAATGCCTCTTAATTCTAGATAAAGAGTTCTTCAATCACATGAAAGGAAGAAAGTTTATAATTGAGAACTGAGTTATATGATCAGACCTGGCTTACTTCTCACATGCAGTGTTAGCTTCCATCTATAAGTAGAGAGGAAGATAATTTGCAGCAAGTTCAGCATTGACTGGTTTTGTTTAGGTCATGGAGAATCTTCTTTCTCTTTTGAACAGTTCTCTGAATAGCTTGATTTCATCATAACCCCACACCAGCTGGTCTCAGGCAGGAAATTTAATTTCAGATAGTTTTATTTGGGAAACTAAAGGAGAAAAGATTCACGATTTATGTAGGAATTTCATAATGACTGGTCTGAATGTTAAGGTCTATATGAGATTAACAGAAGATTTGCAGTGTTTTTATGGCCTTGTGATGGCTTTAATAGTCAACCCTTATTAAGCCTGTCTTTGCTAGTACTGATGGAAACCCTACAGAACACAAGCCAAGACAAATACACGTGCTCTTTGCTGAAGGTGTGGCTGAGCTTGGAAAGGGAAAGACAGTGTATTTACTTTGCCCTGATGGTCCTGCCAGAAGAAGTTGCATCTTCTGGTATAAATCAGAGCAGTGTCAAAGCTGCTGTGAAATATAGCTTGGCTGGTGGAGGGAGATCTCTGGAGAACAGAACCAGTGCTGTTGCATCCCCAGCTTGTGCTCTAGCACATTCTTATTGTGAAGGTTAGGTGGAGGTTAGTCTTTGTGGTAGTCACAGTCTTATTTTACCAGAAAAACTTTAAAAAATGACCCTGAGGAAATCTGGCTGCTTCCCAGATCACCTGTGTCCCTGGAGTCGCATGCAGGGACTGGAGCACAGCTCAGGAGCAGAGTGTTGTCTGTTAGTTCACCTGTCAGCCTGTTGGTCTCACTGTGCGGGTATCCGTCCATCTGTCCCCAAATCTGGTATCGTGTGCAGGCAGCTTCAGTGACTTGTGTGACTTACAGGCTGGCTTATGAGAGGGTAGAAAGCACGTCTGCCACCTGTGTACAACAAAAGTTGTACCTGCCACCCTCTGACAGCTTTCCTGGATCGCCAAAAGAAAAGCTATTCAGCTGTTTAGAAATGCTACTGAAAAGAGCATAAGACACATAGCTCCTGATGTTCTAGCATGCTAATGCCAGTGTCGGCCCATGGTTTCAGGTGTAGCTACTGTTAAAACAGTGAATAGAACAACACTCAGTGCTAGGTGTAGTTCTTGTCTGTACATAGTTATGCTGGATGTCTGATACATCCGATAGACAGCCTTCCTGAAGTCATAATCCAATCTGCGTGACCCTGACCTGATGTTTTCACTGTGGCCTCCAAGCCCTGGACAAGTTCCCATGCTCCTAGGTTTCCCAGCATTATGCTTAGAAGCTTAGGAACTTTAAGTTGTGTTTAATTAGAGAGACGCTGCGAGATAGCCTCTAGAGCTGGTAGTGCACAGGGCTGGGTTATAAAACCTGGTTTCACTGAACACTTGACTAGTATGATTCTTGCTAAGTGTCCATCAACAGGTTTCAGACCAATAGGACAAGTCATATGGCCACCAGGCTGTCTAGAGTGAGGATCTACAGCATTGCCTACAAGTGTCTAATTATCCATCAGTCTTTATTGTTCTCAACTTGTTATGAGGTAGAACAGTAGTGTCGGGTGAGGACTAGGATTTGTCCTTTGCCAGACAGCAAGGAAAATTATGATCTTCATGATGCACCTTCGATCCAGCCGAGGTTATTTCCTTGAGGATATTGCAGACAATGCACAGCTCCAGAAGGACCATTCCCTACCCACAGTGGTGCAGCTGCTGCCAGTGCCAGTGTGCTCAGCAGGGCTCTGGCCTTCGACCTGCCTTGTGTGTCTGTCTGACTTACTTCAATGTGCATATGTTGTACTTGATGTGCTTTTTTTCACTGTCTTGTTTTAGACATGGTTTTCACAAAGCTGTGATCTTGTTCTTGAAACAGCTACAACATCCTTGGAAAACTTTACCTGGTGGAGTAAGAGAGAGTCCTCTCCTTAAATTATGTAGTGATGTTCACAGTGAGAGACACTGCATGTATACCTGTGATGTGACTGTAGGTTTTGCATCTTTAAGGACTGTGGTACTCACGGTCAGCTTTGAAAGAAATAATGCATGTGCATATGGCTCATGTTGTCTTGGAGTCTTACAGAAGATTTCTCCAAGGACTCCCATCCTTTAAGGTTTGTGGGATTCACCTCTCAGGGGCAGCCAGCCATAGACTTCAGACAGCCTACAGTTTTCTGACACCAAGTATGGGAAGTGGGTTTAGGCAGAGCCAGCACTGAGGGAGTGGGAGTTGGTCATGAAGGATAGGTTTCCACATACAGCAGGAAGAGGTGCAACTGCAGTCCTGCTCTTAGAGAGTGGCAGATAAAATACATACAGTGTGAAATCCAGCTGATCCTTAATGTGATCACAGAAAAACAGGGGGAATGAACTCATCAGGGAAGATGGTAAGGGAATATGGGAGTATGAGGAAGGGTTTGCCCTCAAAGGTAATCACTGTATGTGCATTTGTGTGTGAATGTGAGTGAGGTTTGTATATAAATTCTTCTAGAAGGTATGTGCATATGTTTACATAGATATGTAGTCAGCTGATGGGTCATGTAGGATCCTGTATGAAACTAGCAAGTCTGATTTATTCTACTTCTCCATACATTCCAACCTGTCTGATATGTGGCTTTGCTAGCAAAGTCACTTTTGAATTTCTCCTGTTCCAAACACTTTTTTTTATCAACATTGCCATTTTCCACGAGCCATCATATACCAAACAGGTTTTGGTTTTCAATCATGGGACAACATAAACATCATCAGGAAACAATAATGATGTAAGGCTCAATATTATGCTGCAAACTCTCAATGTAGTTTGCATTCATCAGAGCAAGAGATTTATGGTACTCTGTTTAGAGAGATTTCTCAGGTATGTCCATCCAGTTTGTGATCAGTTTTTGGGGAAGCCTTGAATTGCTCTGTGGTGTCCTTCAAAGCCATTTAATAAAAAGGAGAGAAATGAGACATGTTTGTTCTGAAACACAATGAAAAAGTAAAACATGGGCTTTTCCATATTAGCTCAGGTGTAATGTTTTTCTGCTAAGGGTCAGCTCTATGTGGCTACTCTGACCTGCGGTGAATCCAGCCGATGAGTATCACTAATTGAAAAATGATCTGGCCCTTTTGAAAATGCAGCCACTCTGTCACTAGTTTTTCGTAGGCTATGGCAGTGAATTCCATGGCCTACCTGTGTGCTGTGTATGAAATGTTTCTGTATATGCATATACTGCATATATGTATATATAGACGAGCACATAGTATATATGCACCTTTGAATGTATACACATAACATATATTGCACGCATGTAGGCTATATATATATATATATCTATATTTCCTGTGTGTGTATACCCTGTCTGTGTACACGTGTGCGTCTGTCCCTCCCACATTTAGGTTTTCTGGAAGGCATCACACTGACAGCATCACCCCTTCCTTTCTTTCCCCCCCTAGATTGGGAGGCTCGGATAGACAGCCACGGGAGGGTGTTCTACGTCGACCACGTCAACCGCACCACCACGTGGCAGCGCCCCACGGCCGCGGCAACGCCCGACGGCATCCACAGGTCCGGCTCCGTCCAGCAAATGGAGCAGCTCAACCGGCGGTGAGCCTTTGCACCTCAGTCCCCTTGAGAGCCGTGCTCTCCTTTGCCCAGCTGCCCCAGCAGCCTCCTGTCCCAGTCACAGGGACCGGAACCAGTTTGTCACTTGTGTGGGTGTGACCGAAACTGTGTATTCTACACCCTCTGTGTCATTTCTGATGGACTGTCAATAATGACTGGTTGGCAGCAGCTGCCCAGGGCACCCCTGAGCCCTCAGGGTACAGGGTGGGTGTTAAAGAGCCCTGTGAGACAGGGGAGTGTTTCTGTCTTCACACCAGTGATCCAGCTGTGGTAACTCCCCTCCGGGGAGGCATCAGCACCTTCACCCCCACCTGAGGGGTCAGGGCTGTAATGGGCCACCAGGGACTGGCACAACAGGCAGCTGCGATGGCTTAGGGCATCAGAGATTCCAAAATATCCCAGGACTCACAGAGTTAAATCCCCCATTGTGGAACTCCCCACCCTGGGGGAGGTGCTGGGCATTCCCACCTAAACCTGAGCATAGATAATCTTGGTGTTTTGGGACTTTTGGTACCGCTGGTGGGATCCAGAGGGGGGCCAGAACCTCAACAGGGCTGTGACTGCCACTCTTGACCAGACTGTGCCCATCATCCTCACCAACAGGTTTTCCTTTCCTTTTCCTTTGCACTCAGGGGGCCAACATGGGGCTCAGCACAGGGACCAATGAACACCATCCTGTTCATGCCCCAGAGTGCTGGGTTATACGTCTGGTTTTTATGGGTTCAAACCATTTTTTTCTCTTTATGCTTGTATTTATTGTCATCTTTTTAGTAAATTGTAACCCTGACTTGTAATCCCTCTGGAGTTGGGTTTATTCTCCTGCCAGTTTACTTTAAACCATCACACCTCCTTCCTTCTTCAGTGCACCACACTGACTCCCTGAGGATTTATCCCTCCTCCTTGTCCAAGGAATTGTCCCTGCTGCTGAGCTCCTTCAGCCTGCTGGTGTGCCTGCTGTGGGTGTCTGCACCCAAACTTGCCCACAGCCAAGCTGAGTGAATGATGTTGCAAAGCATTTTTCAAACAGCAAGAAGAGGCTCTTGGAAAACTTTCCTGGAATGAGTACCAGGAGGGAAGGGAGGATTCCTCCAAAGCACAGAGTCACTGTTGCTGTTGAACTGTAGGACTAGTATGGATGGGCTGGCACCTCGTGCTGTGCTGTGAAGGTTTTGGAGCTGACTCCTACTGAATATTGGTGTGGCATTTCTACTCCACCTAATCAGGCCTGTTGGAAGGTCTGTCTCCTTCCCCAGGGCTGAGCCCTGCTCTGCCAAGACTGTGCATGTTTCTAGATCTACACAGGTCTGCTTAATGTTGCCCTGTAAATCTGTCAGTTCATTCTGAGCTGGTTAAAACATCCCTTAATGTGTCTTATATTTTTGCTTTGTTTGAATAGTCCACACACAGATCTGTTTTTCAGGCTTGCTTTTCAGACTGAATTTAAGAGGGAAAAGGAAAAAGTAAACAATTGGTCAAAAATCTTCCTTTTTTGCTTCTGAAAAGGTTTTGGGGTTTTTTTTATTCCCTGCTTACCGTAGCGATGCCATTTCTAGAAAAGGAGAAGCAAAACTGAAATTACATTTTAATTACAGCATGCAAAATGCCACAAAAGTTTCTTGGTCTTATTTTCTGTTCTAAGAGAAAGATCTGCAACTGAGAAAGGGATGCAGAATTTTAAAGTGCTCCTTTCAGAGTACTTTGAGTGGTTTGGGAGCTCCTGTACCCTGAATGGGGCAGTCTGGGAGAACTGGGCCCTGAGTTACGGCAGCTGGAAAGGTTATATAACCCATTAGTCTTCCTAAAGGGGTTGTTTTGCAACTTACCTTGGCACCATCAACACATTCTTGGAGAATTAATCCTTTTTTTATCAAAATTTGTCATTTTGATTAATATTTCATAAATTGTGTCTTGCAGAAGTAAAGAACCTGCTTAGTATTTGTTTTTATTGGAGCTTTGCTCACAGTCTCAGGCTACCATGTTAATATCAAAAGAACCTCAAAACTCTAAAGAAAGTGGATCTTTAGTATAGATTCTTTCAAGGGGTTTACATGACTTCTCTGCCATCTAGCATTAGTCTTTAAGAGGAATTTGAGCCATCTCAGAGCTCAGACTATTTGGCTGCCACTTAAGCAAGTTATCTGCCACAGAAAGCAGAAAAGTTATGGATATATATTTAGGGTGGGGTTGTTTGTTTGGTTTGGGTTTTTTGTTTGTTTGTTTGGGGGTTTTTTTGTTTGTTTGGTTGGGTTTTTTTGAGGTTGGAAGTGCAGCACAACCGTGAAAGGAATAAATGCTTGTGAGAGTGATTTACCATTCTGTTAGTTAATGCAGATTAATCATTAAACCAGCTATCACAGCAGAAACTGAAGGATGAGCATTGTCTTTGTGACCTCCTCCTTTCATGTTATGCCATGTTTTCATGTCAACTGTCTTGGTTATGACTTGATTGTCACTGATTTCCCGTTGGGAATTGACAGTTAATAAGACTGATATTCTTCAAATCTCTCTATTTTTAGTATTCACATATCCAGTTACAAAGGGAGAAGTAGGGAGGGTTTCCAGCAGTGACATCTCTGCTTGCCCAGGTCCCACCAGAGACTGAGCACTTTGCAGTTTAGTAAACACGAGCTGTCATGACTTCTTGGCACTAAGGAATAAAGCTGGTGAGTCTCTGCTCCCTGCCAAGGAGCTCTGTTGATTTGAGAAGCTGAAGGTCTCCTGTTGTTACCAGGTTTGGAACATTTCCCAAGATTTTAATAAAAGGGATTCATACTCTGGGCATTTGTCCAGTGGCAAGTCATTTCTGTAATTCCAACCTGACTGTTGTCCTAAATCTAACTGCAGATATTTCATGTTTTGACATTTCTGAGTTGTGAGGAAAGCCACTTTTCATAAATCATTATTATCAATACTGTGAAGGATTGGGCTTTGTTTTAAGCACTTTAGGAATATTGTTTTGTTGTATTTCAAACTTCATGATTTGACATGTTTTTCAGCAAGCACACCTAAGAATCATTTTAGGCGAGGCAACAGCAAACACAGACCTTGCTGATGGAATTAGCAGCAGCCTGAACTTTTGCTCTAACCTCAAACAAAATTAGGGCTCAAAATCACTCAGCAGTTTGAAAAAACTTGGTGACCTTTCTTTTTAAATCAATTTGCTTATTTTTTTGGCTTCCTGCTTTCACTTGTGGAAGGGAATGGAAAGACCAAACTATTACAGGGAAGCTTGGTATTTCCAGCCCAGCCAAACTCACAAAGCTTTGGAAATTCAGCTTGGAAAAAACCCCCTGTAGCTGTGATTAAGCCTGGTCCTGCTTTCCTTCTGTGCTCCAAACTTCCCTTGAGCTGTACTAGCCGCTTGAGGATACAGGGAATGCAAAACTGGAATGCAGGTGGTTGGGCAAACACCAAAGAGACATCCGTACTTTTTATTTTAAAGGCTCTTGCTTGTTTTCTGCAGCACTACCTGACCTGTTGGCAAAGCTCTCTTGAGGAGACACCATGCAGCATATATATATATATATATATATATGTAGATTTGTCTGTGCACTTGTTTGAAAGATATTAAGTAATATAAGAATTTATAACCGTAATAGTTAAGTCAGCCACAGAGTAGGATTTCTTAACCTCCATTTCTTTGACAAATCACTTTGAAAGGATACTGAAATTTCCAAAGGCATTCGCATAACTTTTGCACTTTCAGTGTTTTGTCCAATTACTTTGGCATTTTTTGGTATTTATATAAGGTGGTTTTTATAGTATTGAGACCCAAAAGGAATGTGTAGCCTTTTATTGGCATAGTGTTATTCTTTGAGGGTTGCCAGGAGGGATTTTCTCCCATCTAATTAAATTGAAGGTACAAGGTTTTTCTATATATGTGCTTATATCCCTTGATTATACAAACTTGGGGCTTTTTGTGGTTGGTTTTTTTCTCCCTTTCTGTTGCATGTGGGTGTTGTAAAACTCCTCCAGTACTGGAATGGAAAGTTCATTCAATTGCCTGCAGTCAAGTGAATAAAACTGTAAAATGCAGGTCTAAACCAGAGGGTTTAAAACCGCAGTAAATTCACGCTGTTGCAAAACGTGCTATCAGAATTCCCTTGCAAAGATGAATGTTTTCTTAAACTATCAAAATGCACTCTAAATGTAGCGTCAACTGACTTGGAGTGCTGTAGGGAGACAGACACATAGCACTGGGAAAGTTTGCCATAAATCTATTAAAACTTTAATTAATTTTTCTTAACTGTCTCCAGCCCTTCTGCCTCGATTGGGTTGCTGGAGGTGATGCCTTTTGAGATACCAAAAAGCCAAATCCTAACTGCTTGTCTTTAATGATCCTGTGTCGCTTTGAGGAACTAACTCATGACTAACATCTAATTTGGAATATAGTGTGCATTAACAAAAAAAGAGAGAGAAAGTAAGTAAAATCTGGAAGTCAGAACTTGAGCTGAGGAAAGAAAAGAGAGTGTAAGTCAGAAAAATGAAAGACAAACTGCTGGATCAGATTAAATGCAGGCAGTACATCCCTCTTCTTTCAAATGCATACAGCAATGCTCTCCAGAAAGAAGGATTAAAAGTACTGTGATGGAGTAAAAGCTAATTAAAATAATTAAGAGAGCCTGCTTTCTATTTTTGCCTTTCTTTCTGGTTCTTTCTTTCTCGTTGCCTGCCTTCCCCTTCCCTATATAAAATATATTTATAACATAGAAGAGAAATTCATAGCTTGCCAGTAGAACCAAAGAAAACATTTTCATTCATCTGTCCAGTGCAAGTGAACAAGTTAATGAGAATTTGCTTTCTGTGGTGTGAATTCAAAACACTCCAGGCTATTTGTTCTGGATCTGGTAAAGTATTTAGGACAGGGCTCATCCCTAAGACCATGGTCAGTCCCATCCACAACAGCTAATATGGCAATTAGTTCCATGATTATAATGGAAATGACATTATAGTTTTTAAAGACATTCAGAGTTTTCTTCGTTACCCTCCTTGCTCCTGTTTGCTTATCCTGTGCTGTTCCCTCTTCCTTGTTTTACAGCTATGCCCAATCCCATTGATATCCAGAAATGGACATAACACTTGCATCTCTTCCCACTGTTCCCTCAGCTCACCTGTTACAGCCCGTTGTACCTTTTTGTGGCAGTCATGTCAATTAGGTTGTAGCTCTCTGAGCTCACAGCACCTGTTAGTTTACCCTCCGTATCGCCTCCCAGGATGGAAGTGTTCACCACTGCTGTCCATGCAGCATCCTAATGAATGTTTTGTGAGCACTCTCAGTAGCCTTTGCCTTTTTAGGGCTGAGCACATGCATCCGATAATTTAATAAGAAAGACTGAAGGGTGCTCAGCGTGTCACAGGATCAGTCCTTGCTTCCTTGGTTGTGCTTCCCTAAGACCAAAGGAGAGGAGGGACCACAGTCCACCTGTTGTTCCAGATGTTTCAAAGGGAAGTGTAGTCGTAGCAACCTGTGTGCTAAGCATCTGTTTAAATTTAACCTCTGAGTATTCCTGGCTTTGCCCTCTCTGGAGCTGTTGGTCACTCCAAAGCCCCACATTGGCACAGTAATGGTTGGCCAGGTGTGAGCAGCTGCGCCGGCCGAAGGAGAAGAGTCGGGCGGGCTCTTCCTCTGCCCTGTGCTGAGGGTAGGAGTGTTGGAATCCTTCAGAAATCATGGTTAAGGCAGAGAGCAGCAGAAAGCAGCAGACAGCAGCAGGCAGCTCCTGTGTTAACTGCAGCATGTTGTTCCTCTCTGGCTGTAGGTACCAAAACATCCAGCGAACGATCGCGACGGAGCGCGCTGACGACGACGCCGTGGGGAACAACAGGGTGGAGAGAGTTCCCACCGGAGGGGGAAGCGACTCTGAGGCAGAGCCTTCCCAGCCAAGCTCAGGTATGGGGGGGGGTAAAAGCCTGTGAGTGGCTTGTTCAGTGCCACTCAGTTCAGGGGAGACAGGAACTTTATTAAACCAGGTTGCAAAAATGAATTAATTATAAAAAAAAAAAAGAGGCTTGAAGCTACAATTTTCAGATCTGAAGCTGCAGTTACAAAGCTGGAGACAGAAGTCCTCTGTTCCTTTGTAACAACTACTGAGACAGACAAAGCATTTTACCTTGGTAAAAGGCTATTTGGAATTAAAATGGAAAAAGGCATCTGGTTTTTATTCACCTAATAGTTACCAAAATGGTGCTGTCTTACTTTTGCTGCAGTGTGATTTTTAGCTTGGAGCGTTGCAGTTTCTTCTCCCTAGGCCTGGCTTCTGCTCTGCCACATTAGCTTGTGTGTTTGCACCTGCAGTGGCCCCGGCTGAAATACTTGTGGCTTTTAAAGCTGCAATTTTGTGGTAGCTATGAGCTGATCTAAGTGAGGGCTGTCACTGAAGGAGGCCCAGCTGTCTGTTTGCTCATCACTAATTTATGTGACAGGACCCCATACCAGAGCAGAGAACTGATCTGCCTGAAAACCAGCCTGGTTTCTTGTCCTTGCCATTTACAGCCAGAATGGTTCATTACCTGTCTCATTAGATGACCAGACAAGAATGTCACTACAAAGCAGAAGAGGAGAATGTGTACCCAAGGCAGGATGGGATGGCAGGGGTCTCTCCTGCTCTTTTTGGTGGTACTCAGACTCATGTTTTCTTAAAACATTTGGGGAACCACAGCCTGAGTGTTTGTTTCGGGTAAGAAGCACCACCAGCAACCAGACCAGTGCCCACTATGCAACTTGAGGCCATGCAAAAATTACTCTGCTTTGCTTGAGAACGTGCACCACCAAAATTATTAGCCAATTGTCTCCCTTTGGATTGTTCTTACCTCTACCTGACTTTGTGTTCTGTGTTGTCTGCCACAAGTAAATCCAACTTCTTGCTATCCCTTTGCCAGCCCTCTGTAAAAAGCGTTGGCAAAGGGAAAGAACCAACACAACATCTGCTTAAATTTTCTTAGTTTGCCATGTTGAATAGGAAAAATTACACAGGAAAATAGTAAACCTTTTTCAACAAGTTTTTAAAAGTACCCAATTTTGTTTGTTTTCCTGATCCATCAGGTGTTTTTAGCTTGAAAATAAATTTTGGCCAAGAATGTTTAACAGTTGATACTCAAAGCTTCCTTGCAGTCTTTTGTGTTGCAATTTATGGGAGTCTTTTGCCTACCCCGGATCTTATAAGGAGATCCCAGTGCCCTCAGCTAGAAGCTGAACTGTAAATGAGTTACACACTGTATTTTTAGCATTTATAAGTAATGTAGCCATTGCTTGTAATATGTATAATCATTTAGTATCATAGCTAACATAATAAAACAGTAATTTAATAGGAGTTTCTCCCAGTAAGTATTTAGTTCAGTTCATTATGTGACATTCACTCTTTTGTTTTAAACCCAAAGAGCTAATGGGTATGATAATTGTATCATAAGTTATTAGGAAATGAGTTTTGCTATAGATAATTGCTTTGTTTTTAGGAGAAAACATCAATATTTCATAAAATGCCAAGAATTAAAAGGTCAAGGATGATACAAACACTCCAGAGAAAAAAAAAAGCTGCAGTATCATACATTTGCTATTTGTCTCTTAATTTAAGTGAAAAATGGCAGAAGGAATACATTTTAAGCACACTAATCCAGATTCTAAACTAGTATAAATCAATTTAACTCCAGCAGTGGATACAGTCTGCAGTCTTAAGTGGATAAAATATTATGATGTGTCCAGCAGAAAGAGAAAAAAAAAGTTATAATTGATAAGGAAAAAAATGGAAATCTATATTTGTTCTGTTAATGATGTCTGCATCCAATTTCCTTGGGCTGCAAATAAAATTTGGCTTTATTTGAAAACGCCAGAACACCCAAGCCTTAATTCCATGGTAGGAAGCATTTTTCTGGTGGCTGTGGAAGGTCAGGAGTTTCTTCTCTACAGAGTTACATTCCCAAATGCTCAGTTCTGATCCTGTGCTTCGTTAATGGATACAGATTAAAAATAATCCTATTGTGTCTTGTTTTCTTTACCATCCAAGACCCCAAAACCACGGGCTTGTCAAAAATAATGCAATTAAAGGGCGGTGCTGGATTGGGAGATCAGATCTCTCTGAAATCAGAGCCGGTATGAACCAAACCATCAGCTGGTAAAAGCTGCTGTGGTCACCTTGCATTGAGGGACAGGAGCAGACATGGCACGGAGTTTCATAACCTGCAGTTCAGAAAGCCACCCAGCCCCTGCCCTGCCCCACATCACTCAGTTTGCATGTCCTGGGAACAGCAAGAAGGGCAGTGCATTGGGCAGCTGGTGATTTTTTATACCATCCCACTTTTGCAGCTGTTCATTAAATCACAGACTTGCACTTGCCACTACATTAATGGCATCTCGTGGCTTGTTTTTCTCGTGCAGAGATTAGGAGGGAAGGCTCCCTTTCTCCTGTGAATTCTCAGAAAATCACCTTGTTGCTGCAGTCTCCAGCTGTGAAGTTCATCACCAATCCCGAGTTCTTCACTGTGCTGCATGCAAACTATGTGAGTAATTCTGAGTAATTACGACTCAGCTCTCCTTGCGCTGCTGATTTCTGAGCCCCAGTGCTGCGCCCCAGCCCTGGGGGAGAATGCACAGTGAATTTGAGTTATGTGACAGGGGCTCAGCTGTCCTTCCCGAGCAGCAGACCACGCTGGGGACACTAAAGACAGGCTGCTCCCACAGGGCTCTTGCTGGGATTTTTGCCTCACACAAGAAATTCCATGGCATGGAGAAGCTCATTAGTGTTATCCTCCCGGAGTGAGCAGGAACACTTGGTTTCGGCTTGTTTGGTTCTGTTGTCTGCTGCTCCAGGGAGGGAGGTTGTTGCCTTTTGAGCCAACCATCCTGAGAGATCTCACTCAGATCCCACTAAGACTCAGGGAAATAGAGGGAAAAAATTAACTCCTGCAGTTCACATTCTCAAAAATTGGGCGGGCATGGTGGAGTGAAAGGAATACTGACTTGGGTCAGTGAAGCTGGTTTGGAAAAGACACAAATAAAAATGAATTTTCAAAATTCAAATAACTTTTTTTTCCCCCATTAATGCAGTAAAACTGCACATTTTCTTGCAAAATGTGGAATGGAAAAAGATGTAATCTCAGGAGGAAGCAGATAGGGGAGTGCCACAAGGAGATGCAGTCCTAGTTTTGAATGTAGTTCAACAAAGCATCTACACATGACTTCTGAATATTTGGAAAATTATTAATTTCTGGATAGCAGGGACCTTTGCTTTTGAAAGGAAAAGAAAGCAAAACACTTCAAGGGTTGCCTCCAGCACAGGTTTTTAGCTGACTACAGACCTCAGGTGTTGGCTGTGGCCCGTGGTGGATTGCAGCCAGCTGTCCATCTCCAGGCATCTGCCACAGATCATTGCCCATGAAATCCTCCCGAGGAAGGGGATGTGTTCCCTCACCTGACACTACCTGAACCAGGTCATGGAGTGCAGATGGTTTCTTACAGACAGGGTGATGCATGATGATTTATAGCTGAGAGCAGTGTAATTTTATTATAACTAATCGGCATAGTTGATTGAAAAATGAGCAAACTGATTCCATAGTTATGTAAGGAACAGTCACAACAGACTAAATTCCAATTTTAGTTCTCACTGAAATTAAAAAAATGTCAAAAGAGGCCTTCAGTTTGAGCTTATAAACTTGTCTCTAATACGAGAACCAGAGTAATCTATTGAAACATCTGTCAAATGGTTGTACAGATTCCACTTGTACAGAAATAATGGCCCACATAACTTTTGGCTTAACACGAGTGTAATATTTTAACCACAGGCCCCTCTTAAAATTTCAAGCTACTAATTATGCCAGTGAAGTTGGGATTGGAAAATATTATCCAGCAGTTAGAACTAAAAGGGAAAGGCACTCATTTTTCAGATATTTTATTTCCATGGAGAGGGAAAACTACATTACACTCTTTGCTTCCCTAATGCAGTGCAGAGATACTCAAGACAGTCATTGATCATATATTAGATCAAAATAAAACATTATTTATGGAGTAGGCTGGAATCTTAACAGTTTGTGACCATGGAGCTCTCCAGGGTTATAAGCAGGTTATATCTTCGGGGCAGAGATCACATCTCTGTGATTTCATAACAGTTGCCAACCCTTGCCATAATTAGGGACCTTGTGCTACAGGGAGTGTTCTCAGTGGTGCCACCACGATAAATCCTTACATAATAAAGATAATACTTGTAAATGTTTTAATGCATTACAGTGGATAAAATGCATTAAAAGCACACCAAAACTGAGATTTCAAAGCTGTTGGGTCAGATTCTCTGGACAGATTCCAGCTCTGCACACTGGGGCTCCCTTCACTGGAGATGTGAGTCCTCCAGTGGTCCTTTATTACTCTAATGAGTAATTCAATCCTTTGGGCTGACCAGCAAACCAAAGCACTCATTTCTCTCTAGGGAAAGGCTCGGGAAGGTTGTTGATTTTTGTGAAGTTTTCTACTCCGTCTTGAGGTTTTTTCCCTGAAGTGAAAGATTCCAAGAGTAGCCTGTGAATGTGCCTTTGGGTTGCCACCACAAGTATTATTGTGTGGTGCTCTATCACTGTGGCAACAAATATGCTTCACCTTGGCCCCTGCTCGGCAGTCAGATCAGCACTAACTCACTTGAGCTGCATCAGGGCCCATGTAATGCCCATGGTGAGATACAACTTGGTGCCTGAGGAGTGACATTCCTCTGACTCCTGGAAGTGTCTCCATCTGCCATGCTTTGTAGTCACTGCAGAAACAAATACTCAGTTCCAGGAAACAATTCACATCTTCCAAAAATAGGCAATCAGAAGTGTCTGTTCCTGTCTGTGGCTATAGAGTGACCATAAATAAGGTAGCAATGTTTGATGCAGACATCTGCGCTGCAGTCCTCTTGAAGTTTGTGAATCCTATCACGTGTATCTTGATTTCACTCATAGCATGAGTAGGTGATCACAGCTGTCCTTGCATTTCTCTGGCACCATCCAGGCACACAAACAGTGTTTCTGTTGACCAGTAAAAGCAATGAAAGGGGCACAACTGGCTGCATCTCCAGTGTGTGGTGTTTCAGCTGACTGTCTTCTTGAAGCACAGTAGAAAGGCAGCTCATGCACAAGCCAACTGTGGGCAACGTGTGGGATGTTTCACTTTCCACATTTTATTTCTTAATTCTAGGTGTTCATGTAAAGTAATCATAGAATCACAGAACCAGCTGGGTTGGAGGAGACCTCCAAGATCACCAAGCCCAACCCTTGATCACCACTGTGATTCCCAGCCCAGGGCACTCAGTGCCACACCCAGTCTCAGCTTAAACACCTCCAGGAATGGTGAATCCACCCCCTCTCTGGGCATCCTTTTCGAATTCCTGATCACTCTCTCTGGAAAGAATTTCTTCCTAATATCCAACCTAAACCTCCCCTGGCAGAGCTTAAGCCCGTGCCCTCTTGTCCTGTAGCTGGTTGCCTGGGAGAAGAGACCAACCTGGCCACAAAAGGGAGTTGTAGAGAGTGATGAGGCCACCCCTGAGCCTCCTCTTCTCCAGACTAAACCCCCCCAGCTCCCTCAGCCTCCCCTCACAGCACTTGTGCCCCAGTCCCTTCCCCAGCCTCGTTGCCCCTCTCTGGACCTGCTCCAGCACCTCAACATCTTTCCTGAACTGAGGGGCCCAGAACTGAACACAAATCAAACTCATGCTTCTTGATTGTAATAGAACTTGTTTCAGTTCTTTGGGAATACGTCCCATGAAATAACCAAATACGTTGTTTTGACATGAGAACTGGTTTTCCTCACTTCTGTTTTCCGTCTCACAGAGTGCCTATCGAGTCTTCACTAACAGTACCTGCCTGAAGCATATGATTCTGAAGATTCGTAGAGATGCTCGGAATTTTGAGCGGTATCAGCACAACAGAGACCTGGTAAATTTTATCAACATGTTTGCTGATACCCGACTGGAGCTTCCCCGTGGCTGGGAGATAAAAACTGACCAGCAGGGCAAGGTAAGAGAGCCAACAAAGCGAATCAGTTGTTTAACACACCACACCAGGCTACGTGATTAACGGAGGTTCCTTCCTTCTTGACTCAAAATTGGTGAGGGTTTGGTTGAAACAACACAAGCAGCAAGCAGGGTTATTTTAGAGGCAGAAAAAAAGCTTCAAGAATGAATGTTTCAAAGCATTTCTGGCTTTCTGTAGACTATCACACCATAGCCGAGGCAACATTGGACTGACAAAAGCAGTTGAGCTTGAGTAGATCTGTTTGCCTGCAAAACTTGACTCAGTGTCCCTACGTCCAGTGAAGCTTCACTGAGTGACTTCTGGAACCGTTTCCCAGTAATGTTGTTCTCCTGTCTTGTTTACATCATGGCCATTGCACGTGATTTTGACCTACATAGCTTCAGGTCTTTTCCAAGAGCTGTTCTAGCCGTGCTAACACAGTCCTGTCACTCACAGGCATCTGCCACGGGCTGTACTTCCCCACCGTGTTCCTGACAGACAATTCCCAGGGGAATTTTGTGCTGCGTTCCCACAATACCACCACAGCGCTGGCCATCTTATAAAACAACCACCAAAGCATTGTTCCTTTGTGTTCCAGTCTTTCTTCGTCGACCACAACAGCCGTGCCACCACCTTCATAGATCCCAGGATCCCGCTGCAGAACGGCCGCCTCCCCAACCACCTGACTCACAGGCAGCACCTGCAGCGGCTCCGCAGCTACAGCGCTGGGGAGGTAACTCTGCTGGGAGCTTTTGACAGGGGTCCTCTGTAGAATTAAAAGCACTTCTTGCGTTTGAAAAGCATTGAAACAGACCGTCTTGTGAGGTTTTTACGCTGTAAAGACAACAAATGATTTTTTTTCTCCCTTTTGAAGGGTTTATTTCAGAGCTCGTTGGTAATGAAGATTTATATTTTGATGGTTTTCAGAATGAAACAATCAGCAAGTAAAACTTAACTGAAATGAAATGATGGCAAAAGAGATTTTAAAAGAAAAATCCATATGTGACATCCTGGTCTTGCTTTACTGAAGTCATTCATTGGTTTTGTAGCCTGGCACTTCAGCAACATCTTTTGTTTCTTCAGTCTTCATTGGGACACTGTGCTCTGAAATTATATACCCCTAGCAGGAGTGCATGTTGAGGTTTGCTTCCCCAGCTTTCAGTCACATTAAGCATCTTTCCTATGTTTCATGGGGTGACTTTTACCACTGAGGGCTGTGGACAGGATTGAAAGAAGCATAACTACTGTGTTGTGTACGGTGGATTTAAGGAGGAAAAAGCACCAGCAATCAGATTCTTCGTATAGCAAATCCATACAGTTGAAGATTTGTAGGGATTGGTGCTGAACAGGAGCAGAGATGAATTATGGCAAAAGGACCTTCCTCTTCCAGAAACATATCCAGAGGAATTCTTGTGAAATTAATTTGTTGCAGCAGGACCAGCCTGACACCTCTCAGTGCCAGCTGGGGTTGGGATCAGGAGCTGACTGGGGTGCAAGGTCAGTTGTTCAGGACCAAAGGCAGGCCAGACATGAGTAGCTTGGGCCTGTTTTCTCCATCTTGAGGGTGAATATGGAAGCATATTTTCTGAAGATGGAAGTGTATCCATGGATTCATTTCAATCATTATCTTCCCACCAGCTTAGCAACTTCCCTCTGCCAACAGCCTGCACTTTAGTGTTGCTGTTGTGGGTGAGTTATTGGCAGGACTGTGATAGCCACCTGCAGGATGATCCATATTTGGGGCCATGCTTGCCTGGGGCTTGCTTACAAATTCACCATATCAGGGACAGAAACACCACTGAGCAACTCAGGTGATGAACCACTTGCTTGGTTCTGCAAGCAGTGGCAAGGAACAATTTGCAGTAAACCCAAAATACCAAGTAGAGGGGAGGGAGTCAGAGGTATTTACTACTGATTGTCTGAGGAAATTATAAACTGCTCTTTGAGGCCACTGATTTGGCACAATCAGCCAATGAAACAGAGCCTTCTGTCTCAGGAGCCATCAGTGCTGGCACTGTCACCTCACAGTCTCAGTGGCCCAGGTCCCACAGTGCTTCTACACCCTGCCTGTAGTGAGCAGCTTCCCCTGTGGAAGTGTCTGCTGCTCTACTGGAAGGACTCCCATTTATATCCAAGGACTTTGGATTGATGCCTAAAAGCCCACCACTTACAAGGAAAAAAATTCAACCCCTTACAGCCCAGCCCATTTATTAAGAGCCTCGTGTTCCATGCCATTTCCTCCAAGCTATTTGGATGTTGTTTTGTCCTGCAAATCATGTCTGTGGAGTCACACTTGGGGCTTGGTGCTGGCCATGTGTCAGCTGTCTGCAGGCCTGCTGCTTTCTTCCCTGAGCAGGTGGTGTGGCCTCTGGAATCTGTCACCAGGATGGTATGAAGGACCATGAAAGACAACCACCAGTTTTGAATGTTATGTACAGATGTCAAAGGAGCCTGAAGGAGAGCAGAATAGTGAAGCTTGTGGGTGCCAGAGAGGGTATAAAAAAGGGCCAGGACACTGAAATAAAGGACCTCTGCAACAACTTCGGTTATCCACCTGTGTAGATTACTGATATTAAATGGCATCCTATATAAATTTGACAAAAATGCTACAGATTCTTTAGTAGGAACTTCTTTAAGGAATCAGTCTTTTACAGGAGAAAAGCAGTTGATGCTACTCCAGGTTTGGGTGGCCACAGTGGCCATCAGTAACTAAAAAAGATAAGGTCACTAAGTGATTCATTTCCTTCTGCCACTGCTATAAACAGAACAGGTCAGAAGTGCTTTCCATCCCCTCTGAGGGTTTCCATCTGCAGTGAAAATCAACATGATTACAGGGTAGGGATTTTAAAGACAGCAAGAAAGAAGCAGGCATCCACAAAGGAGAGGCAGGAGTTGCTGGTTAGAAAGAAAAGCAGAGGAGGCATTGGAATATAGCAGGATATAAATCTTACTGACCCAAACCACAACAAGCAGGTAGCAGGGCTCAAACAGGCAAGGGCCTCTCAAATCCAGCAGTGATATAAAACCCAGGAAAGAATATTGTTATCTTGAAAGGCTTCTGTGATAGTTTGGACTCTCATCCCAGTATCAGTTTCAAAGCTGTTAAACCCTGGCATAAATCTGTAAGTTTACTCTGCACTAGATGGATTGGGTCACTAAATCTTTTTTTTTTTTTAATTAGAGAATAATGTCCCAATCAAAATTAAGTGATTCAATTAGAAAGCCGAAGTAGACGAGGTGATTGTGATTGAACACTGGATTGGAGCAATCAATTGTACTCCATTAGCTAAAAGATTGGAAAGAGAAGTGTTGGCAAAATGAAGGTTAATTAGACGGCTGGGAATTTTCCTGTTGTGTTGCCAGAGAGAAATTGTTGAGAGGTGTAAATGTGTAAAGAGCAAACACAGCATTGGCAATGCCTGAGGATGGTGACGAAGAGAAGCACCACAGAGCATGCAGTTTATTGTATTGAGATTTGTACAGAACTGGATTCTTACAGCCTAGATGACTTTAGGTGTTAAACCAGAACTGGGAAGAATCACAGAATCGATTGGGTTGGAAAAGACCTGTAAGATCATCAAGTCCAACCCTTGATCCAACACCGTTCTGATTACCAGATCATGGCACTCAGTGCCACGTCTAATCTCAGTTTAAACACCTCCAGGGATGGTGAATCCACCCCCTCTCTGGGCAGCCCATTCCAAAGCCTGATCACTCTCTCTGTAAAGAATTTCTTTCTAACATCCAACCTAAAGCTTCCCTGGCAGAGCTTAAGCCTGTGCCCTCTTGTCCTGTGGCTGGTTGATGGGAGAAGAGACCAACCCCCACCTGGCTGCACCCTCCTGTCAGGGAGTTGTAGAGAGTGATGAGGTAGTGAAGGTTTCTTTTCATGGGCACTATACACGTTGCCTTTCAGAATTTTTCCTTTAGGATAAATATGCCCAGGCACTGGAAAGCTAGCCTAAAGAAAAAATATACCATCAGGTGACATGATCAAGGGGAGAATCTAGGCCCAGGCTGGGCAGAAGTATCATGCAGTTCCCAGCTGATCAGCAAGTACCAACCTGTGCTAGTTTTTATGGGAGACGTGTGTTTAAAACCGCTGTTACTCCTCCCTTTACCCCTTATTATCTTCTGGTCAGTAAATCCATGTGTAGCAACAAGGGCACAGGATCTGTCTCTGTTGAGGGTGAGTCAGAGATCACCCTTAAGGACAGGCTGACTCCTGTGCAAGTCTGTCCTACAGGGACCTGAGGAAGGGGCATTCTCACCTGATCCCCAGAGCTCCCTGGAAGGGAAGCAGCTGAGCACAACACAGCGCCTTAGTAGCACCCCACACACCCTCACTGGTGCAGCTGAGCACAGTGTATGACCCAGGAAGGCTTTGTGCCCATAGGGCACCTCTGGCACCTGAGCTCTCTCCTGCTTCCATGGCATTAGCAGTGCTTGTCAGAGGGGGTGCCTTGGGCACACGGTGAGAGCTGCCTAAGCCTGAGCTAAACTTGCAGTGTCAGTGGGTCTGTGGGGGTGTGAGAAGGAGGCAAAGGCAGAAGTTGGGTGCAGGAAATCATAACTGAGTGATGGAGCAAAACATTCACCATGTGCTTTCACAGAAGCTTTGTGTTTTAAATCACAGCGTGTTTAATTAGAATCATTATTTTTCATTGTTTAACCTGTGTATTGATACGTATCAATTGCATTGACTGGTATCTTGTTACATATAAACATTTTATCCTTTGTGGGCTCCAAAAGGCAACTTGGCAGTCACGTTGAGCTTCTCGGTTTTCATTTATATCCAGTTGGAAGACCTGGCATTTGGCCGTACCACTGAAAATGGGTTGGCACCATTTGCTTGGATGCAGAACTAAGCATTTAAAATATTGGAGTAGGGGCAATTTCTTCCTGAAGTGGCTGCCAAGTGCTACAATTTGTGCAGGGAGACAGGAGCAGCCCAGGGGAATGGCAATTGGAGTTCCTAATGCATCTTGTCCTGATACAGGCTGTCCTCACCCTGTAGTGGCAGGACTAGGGGGAATATCTTTAAACTGAAGGAGGGTAGGTTTAGATCAGATATTAGGGGAAAATTCTTTGCTGTAAGGATGCTTAGACACTGGGACAGATTGCCCAGAGAAGTTGTGGATGCCTCATCCCTGGAAGTGCTTAAAACCAGGTTGGAGAGGGCCTGAGCAATCTGGTCTAGTGGAAGGTGTCCCTGCCCAGGGCAGGGGGTTGGAATGAGGTGAGCTTTAAGGTCCCTTCCAACCCAAAGCATTCTATGATTCCTCTGTTGGCTTCACCATGGCCATATTCTGGAGGAAGATGAGAGGCAGGTGGGTTTTTTCCCCTCAGCTTGCACAAGTCCCCAGAGTGTCACCCAGCAAGTAATGCCTTACTGAAGATTCCTGGACCTCACTGTTTGGCTTTTAATATCCTCAAACTGAAGTGTTTTGCCACCTTTCCATGTATCTGCCTTCTTGACATGATTCCCTTCACTAGATAGTGTGTTTAGAACAGTGGCTTTCTTTAACTACCTCATTTAAGGGACAGTGATAAATTTCCTTCTTCCTACCCTTTTTATCAGCTTTTTGGGTTATGGTGTTGGTTTTTTTTTCAGTGTATGCAATTCAATTACTGTTTCTGATTGTGCAAGTTAGGCACTTCTTTTGGGATGATACAGCCTTTTCCTGTCCTGTCATCTACATAGACATACCTTCCTTGTGTTATTTCCAATATTAAATCCCCCTGCAACAATGCCAAGTGAACACGTTGCAGCACTGTGGGCTTCTTCTCTTTCCAAATGAACACTGCTGTAAAAACCTTGAAGTGAAAGCAGTTATGGCAGTACAAGAGAGCCTGTGTGATATTGCAGAGGTTTTATTTCCATGGAACCAGAGAACTCCATCACTGCAATACCTGCATTAGCTTGTATTTACTTCTGGATTGTGGTGCCTTCACTGCAGCATCCAGGAGGTGTGATAGGTGTGGGTGATGGGGTAACTCCGTTTGGAAGCACAGAATTACTTTGCTTTTTGAAGGTGACTGAAGTATAAAGCTATAGTTGTCATGCATGCACAGATCAGTCAGCATCACAGACATCCTGAAGGTCACAGAGGGTGGGAAACCTTTTAACTGACCAGTGTGCCACCAGTGGGCAGATTTGATCATTCCTTTCCTTTCCTCTCATGCTGTAGGCCTCTGAAGTCTCTCGAAACAGGGGAGTCACCCTCTTGGCCAGACCAGGCAACAGTCTCGTCACAGCGATTCGAAACCAGCACCATCACGAGGCGTTACCTCTGGGTAGGCCAAGTCCCTTCCCTTCCCTTCCCTTCCCTTCCCTTCCCTTCCCTTCCCTTCCCTCTGTGCCCCCACAGAGTCACAGTGACCTGTCGTTTTCCTTTCCCAGCTTACAACGACAAGATTGTTGCATTTTTACGCCAACCCAACATTTTTGAGATGCTGCAGGAGCGTCAGCCCAGCTTGGCCAGAAACCATGCACTCAGGTACTGCCTTTTTTTTGCTGGTCTTTTTTTTCCCCCAGACTGCTGAAACCAAGTTCAGGGAAAGATTTCTTGTAGTGGGGAAACCCAAATTCCAGTAGCTGTGGTACAAAAGATGAGCTTGGGCTTCATGTGGAACTGTCACCATGAAAGAGTCGGTGTGGAGCACCAGGATCCATGTAGTTACTATAGTTATTTTCCACAGGCATTCAAGAAGTAAGAAGAACCAAAATAACTATAGGCAAATAGTGATATATCTAATTTCTCTTCTAAGTATTACTGAAGAGCAGAAACTCTTACCTACAGTTATCACTTTGATTTTCAGAAGATAGAGTTATTATTGTGTTTGGATGGAAGTCAGCAGCAAAACCCCAGATTTTACTTTGTGGTTGGATTTACACTCCTGTCATGGACACAGTCATGCTAGATTTTATAAAGAAATAGGAGCATTGTTATGAAGTGGATTGTACTCCTGTCTTTAATCTTTTTCACTTGGCTTAATGGTAGTCCTTTCCAGAGTGGTTAAATTGTGTCTTTCTTTTTCTTAAAGTCATTCCTTTCATATTAGATGTTTTTTTACAAAAAAAGGGGGAAAAAACTAAACCAGTTGCCAGTACAATTTAAACTCATTTGAATTCCAAAGTTTGAATTAATTGTCTTGGCCAAGAACTTAAGCTGGTGTTAATGAGCCTCAGCAATGCCAGTATGCACCAGCTAAGAGTTTGGCCAAGGGTTAAGTTTGCACTGTGCAGTAAGAAGTGTGGCTGCAGGATTGCTGAAGGAGGAGCAAGGGAAGGAAGGACCTTCAAGTTCCTGCAGTGCAGGAACTTCTGCTGGTAGCCTTACTGACTCATCAGTTACCTGTGAGGGCAGACAGAGAGTTCTTTGGGTGTAAGGATTAGACTTCCTTCCTGGAGGAATTAATATATTCAAATAAATTGAGAGAGACAGAATGGAAAGTACTCTCGGTATTCAAGACGTACATTTCTGTAACCGAGAATTTTTTATCTTCACCATCAAATTACTCCAGACTACTTTTTTTTTTATCTCAGCTGTAATTTGAATTCTCATTTCCCAGGGAACACATGATGCTTTTATCTCCTTTTGAGCACAGCAAAAAATTGACTAGTGATAAGGACTAGACGGCTTAGGCAGTGCATAATGAGATTTGTAACAGGATATGGAGCCGTGTGCCTGCAGGTCACTGCTGATCCTGCCTTGGGTCAGGAGTGATCCCGAGCTGCTCTCTGATGCTCACACAGCAGGCATTTAGCAAACTCCTAGGAGGAAAATGCCCATATTTTACAGAGCTCATTGCAGCCCCTCCCAGCTGGTACCACAGCTCATCTTGACTTGAGGTGGAATATTTTGGCTTGATATTAGAATAAACATATATATCTGGACACTGCAGTGCTTTAGGAACACACTGACGGGTGGGGTGTGGGTATGTATCTTCCATGATCCTAATCTGCTGATAGGGTCCTATCCTATGTTTCCCACTCCTTAATAGCAAAATGTATGATTTTATACATGTAACATATGTTTGCACTGTATAACCTCTGTGTGATCAATTCAAATCAAGTGTATGTTAGAGTGTTATTTGCCAGATGGAACTGATGGAAGGAAAGGAGGTGGTATTATTGGAAATTCTGGTAACAAAAGGTGGTATGTTTGTTGTGGACTTAAACAGAAAACCTGCTGCTGGTGGTGACATGAACTCGGAGGACTAAGAATTGTTCTCTTTTCTGAAATAGAGAATAAAATCTCTTGCTTTTGGATCAGTAAACTGAGTGATGTGAATAGAATTTTTTTTGCAATTTTTTTGTCAGTAAGATCAGAAAATGAGTCAGGCATGAGATGCTTACCATTTCTTGTAAGGACATAAACAGGAACTGGCAAAATAGCAAGGCATAACAACTCTGTGCCTAGTTCATGTAGTGATAATGACATGTTTTCTCCTATTTTTTTTTCTTCTCAATAATGTCACTTATGGTTACAGGGAGAAGATCCATTACATTCGGACAGAGGGTACACATGGGCTTGAAAAATTGTCCTGTGATGCAGATTTGGTAATTCTGCTGAGGTAATCAGTTTGATCCATAGCACAATGTCATTACTTATTGTACCAGATAGGCTGGGTGGCTCTTTCTCAGCAAATCTGGAAGGATTCTTTTAAATCAGGTCATACTGATAGCCATCTCAAATAATTCAGCCAGAGTATATCTGTCAATTTGTACTTCCTGGAAGGCAACATCCATCAGCACAGTAAACTCCATCCCAGCTGTTACCATCAAGCAGCAGATAAAAAAAGAAAATAAAGATAAGAAAATAAAGAAAATAAAGATAAAAAAAGAATCAGGTCAAAATGTTTCCTTTTAATGAGAAAAAAATCTTGTTTCTTTCCTTGAAAAGAAAAAAGGGAAAAAACCCCAAACCTTGCCTTTCTCAGTACAATAATGTAAGTGCTTATGGAATTGCTAGTTTTACTGCAGCAGTGCTGCCCACACATGAAATCTCAGGGTGCAGTGCAGTGAGTGATGTCTGGGTGATGTAGATAAGGCTTCAGTTTTTATTGGAGCCAGAGAGCTTGGTCTTTAGACCCTAGCTGCTTTTCCTCAGCACAGATAAGGATTTATTTGATTGTCTTACATGGAAAATGTTGCCTTGCCCAGGTGGTTTTGGTGTGCTACAACACTTGCTTAATGCAAGATGTTTACAACTTGTTCCCATCAATTTAATTCAAGTGGTCAAAGCTCTGAGCGGTATGAAAATGTACAACCCGAGACAAACACCCTGGGATACAGATGTGTGTCTTTTACTTCCCACTGCCAACATGTTGAAAGTGTTCCTGTTCAGCACACAGCCTCACATCTTTGCTCTCTGTCAGCAGGCTGTTAGCACAAAACACCTCATAAAGTTCATTTTGTTCTTAATTTCTGGTGACTGGGCTGTATTTGGGAAACCTGTGGATTTTTTGAACCCACGAGTTCACAGATGCACCCCCAAACTCGTGGCACAGCGGACTTGCACAATCCTGCATGTTTGCATTCCTTTGTGGGATGAATGTGAACAAAACCTCTCCCTCTGACTTTCTCCCTGCAGCCTTTTTGAAGAGGATATTATGTCCTACATACCGCTGCAGGCTGCCTTCCATCCTGGTTACAGTTTCTCTCCTCGCTGCTCACCCTGTTCGTCACCCCAAAATTCTCCGGGTAAGGACAGGAGGAAATTATGACCAAACTTTACATCTGTGGTATTTCTCCTAATAAATAGAAAAAGGGCAGATTGAGAGGCAGTATCAGCTGTCAGCCTCCTGATTCCAGTGCCCATTCCGAATCTGGCCCAGCTGCTTTTCTCTTGGATCAGTTGCCAGTGCTGCTGTGTGTCCTTTGAAATGTCAGCAGTAGCTGAAACACACAGAAATTACCCATAACAAAAGAAGGCATTTTCCTGCTTTTTATATAGTTGGAAAGGTCTAGGATAAGGGAATTGTGTACTCCAAGCACAACTCAGTGACACAGAAGGACACTCATATTACGTGACAGGAGCAAAGAGCACCTTCCCAGTTGAAGGTGTATTGCAATATTTCCAGTACCCCTGCAAAGTTCAGTCTCCTCTGCTCAGTGTTCCAAACACTTCTCTTCTTCCCAAGGCACATCTATTTTAAGACCTGGTGGGATCATCCTCATCATCTAGTCTGACCTCCCGTGCTGAGCCCATTAACTCAGGTCTGACAGGAAGCATATTTTCCAGAAAGCCAAGCTGTCTGAGGAGGTTATTTCCAGCTGTGCTATGTCTCTGTCGTTATTGGTTTTGCTATAGAAATTTGAGGAGCTAATGTCTCCCTTTTGCCAAGATACACAGCTCCCATCAGGGTCTCACTGCACGGCTGTGCCCGGTGGTCATTTGGAGAGAAGAGACAGAAAGGTGATCTGAGGAAACATTCATTGCAATTAGCTGATTTCAAACAAAATTAACGGGCAAGAGAAAGTAAAATCTTGCCTGTGGCTGGTGGAAAATTAAAAGGTTTTTGATGTGAAGAAGTTAAATGCTGAACTTCCATCTAGAGGAGAACAGTGTCCTGTCAGAACATCCTATTTTTATTAATGAGTTTTAAAGCCATTGTTAATACAGTTCCGCTCCTCTGCATCAGGACAGGTCATAAATAAGTCTTCTACAGGACAAAAAAAAACCTAAATATTTGCCACAAACATGACTTAGGAGACTGTTAAAAGATCTGCACTGATCTCTACCTGCTCTTGTGGAAACTCATTTCTGGCAACGTGTTCTGCTTGCTCATTTCTGTCACTGGTTTTAGAGCTCAGGAGAACACCCGTTCTCTTATGTCCTGGAGGGGAAAAAAGTCCAACAGAAGAAAGATGTGTCACAAGGGGCTGTCTTTGCACTGCATGCAAATAATATGCCTTTCTGTTTTACTGGCAGACACAGTAATGTCCTTCCATTCTGGCAACCACGATGCTTTGGGCTCTCACTAAATGTGGTGGATTTAGGGTTTTTTTTTTTCCTTCCCATGGTGCATTTTCTGCCACATTTCTCATCAAAGGCCTTGTTTTTATTGTCTTCTGTAGTGAGATAGGGAAATGGGATTTCCTGGATCCATTCTTTCACCCTTTATGGCATGGCACTTGATACAAAAGGAATAATCACTACTTTGAGAGTGCAGCCTTCAAAGCAAAGCGGGTCCCAAACGGCTAAAAATCTGCTGCGTGTGTGAATCATAACAAGGAAATTTAGTATTTCTTCCTGACAGAAATCCTTTGTTTGGTCTTGATAGCTGGAAGTGTTTAATATACAGTCAGATTAAGGCAGGGAAACCCGATTCCCAGCTTGGCTGGGGTGCTAGGCTCCAGAGAGAAGCACTGCTCTGAGCTCCAGAGCTTAATCCTGCCAAGTAAGGATATTGCCTCTACAATGCAGAGGAGAGAGAGCTCTTAAAAGTGAAAAAGGGAAAGAAAACCTAAATGCCACTAAGCATGAGTACCAGTAATGCATGCCAGTCTTTCCCATGCCTTTCTGATCCTTGAATTTCCGTTCAGATGAATCACAGTTAGAGGCTGAGACAACACAAGGGCACACACAGGGTGAGCTTAACAGTTCTCTTAGTGAAGAAGATACAGCCCCTGGAAATCATTGCAATCACTGAATTACAGGAACTCAGCACTCCACTGATGCCAGGTAGAACAAAAATAAATCCTGAGTGAACTGATTACCTTTGAAAAGTTCCTAACATATTTGTTAGCCAGATCTGTCTGGAAACATAAGCTGCATGATTTGGAAAACTCTAAAGCCCCTTACCCCTTAGGATGCTGTTCATTTTCCCACCAGGGCTGCAGAGAGCAAGTGCAAGAGCTCCTTCTCCATACAGGAGGGACTTTGAAGCCAAGCTGCGCAATTTCTATCGAAAACTTGAAGCCAAAGGGTATGGGCAAGGTCCAGGTAAAATTAAGTGAGTATTGCAACAAATCACTCAACTAGTCTAACACCATGTAGCTTTGCTTTTTATCAGTATCCAGTAAGACAGTGATAAGGGAATGGAAAAGACACTGGAGACTGCATTTTGTACATGAACCATCAGGCCAGGATAAGATCTTAGTATATGCTGCAAAAGAGTGACCTTCAAGAGGCTTTTGTGGAAGTTTTATTTCTTACAGATTCATATTCTCTTACACATTCATATCCTCTTACACTCCCACTTCCTACCTATTTAACAGGGATGTTAAACACCTATGATTTGCTAGTAGGAGAATCACCCATTCAGACAAACATATTAGCAACAACTACATCACTGTAGTGATGGGATGACTCCAAATTCTTTGGATCTATGTATCAGTATAACTGAGGACCAGAATGTGACCCTACAGAAATTAGTCTGTACCTGCAGGTTTAACTGTCCATAGTTCTTTGTGTCAGTAGCCCTCCTGGATTTGAACTAGAGAGATTTCTGCCACTCTTCATGTATTTTGGGGATCTCCGTGATTTGGTTGTGGAGTTTGCTTTCCAGACATCTTGTTAGTTGGCTTTTGAGTCTGCGTTTACTTGTGCTCAGTCTAGTTATCCAACTTCCCCAAAGGACTGTGTGTTTCTAAGGTATTTCCTGGGCATCTGGTTGAATTTGTGAATCAGGTTGGCTTCCTACCAAATAACATCTGTTGTGGGAAAAAAAGGTACGAAGCCAAGCAATTTATTCCAGGCAAACGTCATCATCAAAATAATCCTACAGAGCTGAGGAGTCCTAGCTGGTGGTTGCCCTTTTTGGTGTCCTGCTAAGTGGGTCCAAGGCAGACATGAAATATATTTTAGATTGTCTGCCTTAAAATGTCCATGAACACATGAACAAGAAGGATTTTTCCTACAGATGGTGTTTAAAAGTACCATTCATTAAGTTGTTTTAGAGCTTGGTAGGAGAGCGAGAGATGTGTTGTATCAGCAGAGGCTGACACTCCCTGTGCTGCCTGTGCTACAGAATCAGTATTTCCTTGGACATTCACTGCCTCAAATCCAGGAGGTGTTTGGGGCCAATCCCAGAAAGCTGTGACCTCATATACACAGGAAACTCACAGCCCCCTCCATCATATAAATTTGTTGTTGCAGAGAGTCTTAGCAGAGCAACACCCTGACCCAAACCATGGCACTGGGAAGGAACTCCCCTTAGAGGCACATAGAAAAGCCTCCAGAAACAACCCTCTGGAAGCCCATCCTGGTCCAGCAGCAGGTGTGCCAGCAGAGGCAATTTTATGGCATTCTCCGAGAACAAAAATCTCTCTTCAGCAGCTCTTGTTTACCTTCAGCCTCACAAGCTCAAACAAGGCTCAGTCATCAGGTGTTTCTTTCTGCCTCCCTTTGCAGGTTAATTATACGGCGTGACCACTTGCTGGAAGGCACCTTCAACCAGGTAATGGCGTATTCGCGCAAGGAGCTCCAGCGGAACAAACTCTACGTCACGTTTGTTGGCGAGGAAGGGTAGGGAACCACAAAATGCTCTCAGTTTTGAAGTAGCTGTTCTGTTGCAAAACACCCGGTGGCCTAAGGCTGAGCCTCTCTTGTTATGTAATGTTTGTTGGGTTTTGGTTTGCCTCTGAGTAAGTGATTCATCTTAACTCAAACATTTGTTAAAAATAACAATAAGAGTAATGCTTCACTTTGCTGTAACACCTTCCATCTGGATGCCTCAAAGTGACAATTCAAGTGGTTAAATCTAAAGCCATCTTGTTGCCATGGGTATTTGGACTGGCTGGAAGGAAAAACTCAACTACAGGTCAATGTTTACACACTGAATCAGTCTCAGGACTATAATTAGAGGCCGGACCTTAATCCACTTTGTTGCTCTAACTCTTCACAGCGGACCTGGTTTTGCTCCAAAATTTTTTGCTTTGCATGCCATCTAATGATCATTTGTTACCCATGTGTGGATTTCTTGTTTCTGGCTGAAGTAACAAACATGAATGCTATTTAGTTGTTACAGTTTAATTCACCCAGCTGGAAGGTGGGAGCAGTAGGAGTCTCTTGAGAAGGCCTTTTCTCAGGAAACTTTCTACCAGTCTTACAAATCCACGGCCCATTCTTGTATGATTAAAGGCAGCTTTTGTTTCCAAATGTTAACAGAACCTTTCAAAGCCACCCTGGCTCACCTCAAGAGCTGTGTTGTAATTGAGGCATAATTGGCATGCTTTTATAATGGCAAGGCCACTGTGCATGTTTCCAGTGTTCCATGGAACAAAGGCATGAAATTGTATTCCAGTAGCTTTGCATGTAAAGTTTCTTTTTTTTCCCCTTTTCCTTCAAAAACCACATGGATAGAACCTCAGTTCCAAAGGCACCACAACAGCAAGGATCTCACAGAGCCCTGGCACGTCCAGCAACTGCTGGCACTGTCAGCTCTGAGGTGGCATGTCAAGGGAAGGGCTTCTGCCAAGCTGAGCTTGTCTGAAGACCTGTTAGGTCCAGTGGAAAAAGGAAGCCACCAATCTCAAGGAGAGTCACTCGGTGACCTCGGTGTCAGGGGGTTTTTCACTCCTACTTTTTATACTCCGTGGATTCAGTATTGCTTAACAGAGGTTTGAGAGCTGGTGTTGCCTCTGGCTTGCAAGGAGAGCATAAACACACAGCACACCTCAGTCTGTGTTCAGAGCAGCATTCTGGTGTGCTAACACTGGCCAAAGTCCTTTTTATCCCCACCTCTAACAGCTTCTGCTGTGTGTGGCATGGTGTCCTCGGGAGAAATTACAAACCCATCTGATTTGCAAATTCATTCATTCTCCACTGGTTCATTTACATCTGAAGATACATTCCTCCAGGGTTTCTGCTGCTTAGTGCTAATATACATTCTGCTGGAGGGACTCCAGGATGCCAATTCCCTGCTGAAAAGAGGGGTTGATGCTGTAGGGCCACATGATGCTGTGTGGGCACAGCTTCCCACGAGTTTCACAGCTAAAAGGACACTGAAAATGAACAGTGAAGGCTTTATGATGAGTTCATATGTTGCCCAGAAATGCAATACCTGGTTTCCCCTTGAAGGTTTTTTATTATCAGGTGTTGTTTGTGATTCTTTACTCCAGCCATCGTCAGGCTTAGCCCAGTGTTTTGATGTGGGCTGATCACCATCCTCTTTTGCTGTTACAGTCCCACCACATGATCCTGGAGCTAAAGCTCCTCAAAGAGACAAGTACTGAATCTCCAGATATAAACCAGAAGAGAATGGGCCTGCCTGCCTGCCCTTTGTCATCCTTCTGGTTTCACAAATCAGTCATTCAACTCCCTGCTTCAAACACAGTACAGAGCACTCGGATCCAGCTGCAGAGCTTCCCACTTACTTTACATTTGTTCAGTGGAAGCCACAGTGTCCACCTCAGATCTTTCAGCACACATGATATATGGCTACAAATCATTGCTTCATATTGCTACATGTAGGTTTATTTTACATTAAAAAACCAACCATTATTAGAGAATGATCTGTTTTCAATAAATACATCACAGTTGGGTTTAATGCATTATCCATCTGTGAAACTTTGTCTTGTTTTGCCTTTTTTTTTTTTTTTCCTCGCAAGTTGAGGTAATTGGAAACAGCTTGACCTAAAAGTTGAGTTTGAAAAATAAAAGGAAAAAAGGTGACTCTCTACAGAGCAAATTCGTGCAACAGCAAAGCACAGCTCAAGGTCAACGTATCAGAAAAGTAGAGGAGCTTGGATGGAACAGCTCAGCAATCATCGTTCTATCTTAAGAAACACAGTTCTGTTGGGATTTGGTCGTGTTCAGCATACACCCTTAGGTTACACCTAGAGCTAACAAGGCATCCTCAGGGCTAGATTTGGTTACATCTCTGTGTGGGACAGTAAGAGCAGTTTCTGCTTCAGTCCAGGTTGTTTGCTCTGTGAGCCCAAGTGCTCCTGGGCAGTTCAAACCTCTCAGTGGAAGGCTAGCCCTCTGCCACCCACCCAGCCAAGGTAAGGCTGAGCTTTGTATCTCCAACTCATTAAGCCTTTGGAACAAAGGAAAACAAACTCCTTAAGGGATGTGTCCCAGCTATGATTCCTCCCAGATCAACCTGCACATTGGTGAAATACCAGCATCCTGACTCGTTCAGGACTCAGAAGCAAGTTTTGAGAGGGGAGATACACCATGTTGGAAACACTTGACTGCACAGACTGCTGTGTTAAGACAGAAGCCAACGTAGGCAACCCCAGGAACTTCACTCAAATGGTAAGGAGCCTCATTTTATCTTTTCTACATTTTCCTTTCCAGGTTGGACTATAGTGGCCCCTCCCGAGAATTCTTCTTCCTTCTGTCTCAGGAGCTCTTCAATCCCTACTATGGGCTGTTTGAGTATTCAGCCAACGACACCTACACTGTACAGATCAGCCCCATGTCTGCCTTTGTTGAAAACCACCTGGAATGGTAAGAGCATTTGATGCAGAATTGAACAATCATTTCAGACCATTAAAAAAAAATGGAAAGGCAAAACAAAAACTGCCAGTTTAGACTAGACTATGTACAAGTATAGAATAGGAAGAAGTGGAAAGTAGGTTGTGAAGAGGAAGACAGGGACTAAGTGTAAATACAAGAGCAAACTCTGGAAGGGGAGTTGTGATGAGGTACTGCTATTCAAATGTCCTGCTCACATTGCTTGGGGTTTGATGTTTGTGTGCTTCTATGTGGATGTGAAAAGGACAGGGAGAAGAGCTCATCTCCTCGGTCCCTTTCTAAGAACAGCAAGTCTCCCTGTCCCTGCAGCAGCGTTGTGCCTGGAAGCTGCACAGTGCTCTCTCAGAGCCACACTGGTGCTCTGTGCCTCCCACAGGCCTTGCAAAAGGCCCAGGGGAAGCAGCTCACCTGTTCTTCCCTGACAGAGCAGCCCTGCTCGTGTGGGCAAGGCCAGCAGAGTGAGCAGGTGTTTCACCTCACCAAGCACATGTGCCAACAGGGGAATCGCTGATCTCGCTTCTTTATTGCAGATTCTGGAGGCACATTGTGATCTCCTTGTTTTTTCTATCTGCCTCCAGATCTGTCTGTTTTGGGGAGTTGTTTTCACTGTGATAGTTTCAGATGTGGTTCAGCAAAGCATGGGCTGCGAGCCCTGGGCATCATTTGATCCCTTGTGGGATTTCATTGTGTCAAAGAAGTACTGCCACATGGGTTTTTTCCTGTGCTGTTTTTGTCAGGCTCACTGACTTGTCTCAAGAGCTCCTTTTTTAAAATGGAAGGCAGTTCAGGCTCCTTCTAAATTGCAGATAGTATGTGTTCCTCTACTCTTGTAAACAGGTCCTCCTATGCTTGGCTTACAGTGGGCAGGAGATCGAGAGCAGTTGTACCATCACCTCTGTTAAGGCTGAAGGAGAAACAGAAAGGGATGTTTCTTGGGACTAGCATGGTCTCTGAATTGTTGGGATTCTTTTTGTGTTATCACTTCCAGCAGTGGGGCATTGAGCTGACAGTGACCCTTGCCTTAGAGTGTTTCTCTCCTGACAGGAGCAGGAGGAGAGCAGCTGAGTTCTTACAGCCTGCCCACCCTCCACTGCAATCCTGCTCATTAGACATTATGTGGTGCCTTCCTAGTTCTGCCCTTTGCTCACCTTAACAGGCAGCATGGGGAAACTCTTCATTCAGGAGGCTGTTGTTTGTGGAGATGTTATTTTGATTTCAAGGCAGAGGACCACTTAGGCAGGTGCAAACCCCAGATCATCCTGCCCACATTGTGAGCACACTGAACTCAGGCCTCTGTCTCCAGAAGAGGTGCCACGTTACCTCAGCAGGAGCTGAAAGAGGCCCTTGCTCTCATGTGCTGTAGGCACTGCAGTTGCACAGAGTTCAGCTGCAATTTTCTTAAGTGATAAATTCTGCTGCAAAAAGTGTATATAGTTTGTTTGATCCCTGCATTTTGTCCTTCTGTGCATCGAGAGATTTCAGCATGAGAGAGGCAGGTTTTTAAATGTATCCTGGGCACATAGAACAGCAGAAAGACACCTAAAATGATTTTCTGTAGCAAATGGCATTCGACTCTGAAATCAGCAACAGATAGGCACTTCGGATATTCCTCCATCTCCATGTATCAGTCCAGCTTCTTGCATGCAGAATGTTATCTGGCCTTGGGGCATTTCTGGTTTTCTTTTTTCAAGAAAGATAAATTAATATCTCTTGGCCTGCAGAAGGAAATAAACACTATGAATGAAGAGGTTTGCACTGCACTTAAAGTATTGTAAACAGGGTAGGATTGCAGAACCCAAGAGAAAGATAAGCAGTCCAGTGAGTGCTTGGAAATACTCCTCGAACCTGTTAGGGAGATAATTGGCTGAGACCAGCATTTCATAATTAGCCTGATAGGTTTCACGGTTGGGTTGTAGATATCTAGACATTCTAAATGTTGTTGTGCTGTGTGACTGATCTCAGTGCTGTGCTCAGAACTCTGTGCAACCAGCTGAGGTAGGGTTTGGGCCAAGCTTTTTGAAACTCAGAGTACGATTCTCCCATAAAGGCTTTATAGGTTAACTTCTCCCAGGGCACTGTACTCACTTGCTTCACATTGTTTGTTCATTAAGAATGGGGGTTTGATGATCTTCTCAGTCTTTCTCCAACTTCATCCTCATCAAAGTCAGTGCTAAAACTTCTGTTTCTCAGATTTGCTTGTTGATAGGATTCCAGCAGAGCCTCCTCCGTGTAACATGCAAAAAATAAAGATTATTTTCCTGTTCTCAAATCTGTTATGAAACACCAGTTAGCAGAGATGGATGAATCAGTTTGAGAGTCCCAGGGTCACAGATAATTAATATTCATAGTCTTTTCAAAGCTTGAAGTCTGATATCAGTCATGAAAACAACACAACCACAATTGGTTGAGATTTGCAGATTTCTATGACTTATGCTTTTTGGTGCTGGGAGACTTGTCATTTATGTGAAATCTACTCTTGGCATGTTTTTCTGTACAGTAATTCTGCAAGAATGGGTATATATTAAGAAGCAGGGCCAGCGAAAAGATTCTCTCAGAATTATTTTATGTTTTCTCTTTCTTAAGCAAACAGTGGCGGGTTTGAGATAAACACAACAAAATGCAGAGATGTGAAGTTTTGTCCATACTGGTAGAATTGTGAAATACACTGCTCTTTTTCCCCCAGCCTAAAAGTTACAGTTCTGCCCCTTTTAATGGCTTATTTCATGCTTTGCTCTTTGTACAAACAGCATTCTGAGTCCAAAATGAGCACATCAAAGCACAGAGTAGTTGTATGGAAGCCAAGTTAAGAAAGAGACATAATGACTGGAAAATATTTCTCATTTATGGAGAAACTGAGATTTAACACCTTTCCTGCAAGCTTCCATTGAATAAGACTTTTTCCTTCAGTTAACATATGTGCATGCTGAACACGCAAAATGTAAGATATCACATACTTTTAAAGTTAAAAAAAATATATTTGAAGTCCCTGTGTAACAGAAAGGACACTGTTATAACTCTCTAGAGCAAATAAGTATGGTGATACATATTTTTATCTGCATGCTGCAGGATGTACCTGAAGTTTATAGCCAGGAGAGCCACTTTTAATCCATGCCAGTAATGAGCCATTCTGTCTGATCTGGGTAACATGTGTAGCTTTTTCCTTGGATATTTGAAAAAATCTTCTACAATATTTCTGAAACACACCCCCACTTAAGGTGGTTTGCCCTTCTCCAAATAAGTGGGCAAAATGCTGTGCAAGCTGCTGTTATTTCAGTGAAAAGAATATGGGTTTGCCCAAAAATAACATGCTTGTCTTTGCACTTGGTCAGGTGTTTTGAGCACCTGAAACGGGATGAGCCACCGAAGGATCCTGCTCAAGTTTTGCTCAGTACGCTGGGAGATGGAGTAGTGAGGAATATCGAATGTATTTATCACAGCCTCGTGCAGCTGAGGGCACTTGGGGGGGTCAGCTGGAGAAGGGGAGACTGAGGGGAGACCTCATTGCAGGTCCAGCTCCCTGGGGAGGGGCAGAGGAGGGGCAGGCACTGATCTCTGCTCTGTGGGGAGCAGGGACAGACCCAGGGAATGGCTGGAGTTGTGCCAGGGCAGGCTCAGGTTGGATCTCAGGGAAAGGCTCTTCCCCCAGAGGGTGGTGGGCACTGCCCAGGCTCCCCAGGGCAGTGGGCACAGCCCCAAGGCTGCCAGAGCTCCAGGAGGGTTTGGATGATGCTCTGGGGCACAGGGGGTGACTCTTGGGCATGGGGCTGTGCAGGGCTGAGGGTTGGACTGCGTGGTCCTTGTGGGTCCCTTCCAACTCAGCATTTTCTGTGATTCTGTGGAACTTAGAGCTGTGATATTCAGTACAATTCCATAATGCTGGATTCCTACATGCTAATAAATGGCTCCCAATGCCTTGCCACATTGGCTTCTCCCTTCCCTCCCTGCTGACAGTCCTTTGAAAGATTGCAGGTGGACTCTGAGTTCCTGAAGCATTGAAGCCCTGGGGTCCAGTGTGCCCAGTATTAGTGGATATAAAAAGATACTTGTTCATGTCAGTGAAAAAGGTTTCTGTCTCTGATTTGAATGACTAAAGTTTGATTGAATACTGTAAGTTTTCTTTTCCCCCAAAAGTCAGTAAATAATAAAAGATTGGGTGGGTAAATCAACTCTGAGAAAACATGTTTCTGAATTCGGGAAATAAGATGTCTAGTTCCAGAGTTTGCATAGTCTCAAGTCTTCATGTGGCTTACTGGTTACTCTCCCTGCCTTCTTCATGGGGCGTTTTCGAGAGGTCTAGAAAGTCACTGGCATATTTTCATTGCATCTCATTCCTTCTGGTTTGTAACAAAATGACTGATACACCATGGTTTCCCTCAGTCTATATTTCGTCTGTCATTTTCCATAGTATTTCCCAACTCAGCTGTAGCTAAGCAAGGTGGTGAAGTGAATGTTTGTTTCTATGATAATTTCTGTATCATCCTCACCAAACCTGAAGAGTATCATCTCTGTGCTGTTCCATTCTTTACAGGGCTGCCATTTTCACGTGTTATGATTTGGCTGTCAGTGTAACATCACTTAAGAAGTTCTTCTTCTTAGAATAAAGCGATTTTCAGTGTTTTCTCATGAACTTTCCCTCCCTGCTGTGAGTGCTTCATCTGGCAATGACAACAGAAGCACCGTTGTTTTTTCAGGTCACAAAACATCGTGTTCACACTCTGCTGCCAGGTGGAAATGCTGGCTCTCATTGTCATGGCTTCTTTTCGTGGCCAGTGTTTTCCTCACAGCAGTGCTGCCCTAAGGAGCAATGCAGTAGGATAATGCAATGCCCCCTTCTTCAGGAGACAGCACTGGACTCATGTCATGGTCATCCACACCAGCCTTTTGTCACCAGATCACTTGCCTATTCTTTTCTGACTTGCTCCAGCAATCCATGTCCCATCATCTACTTCTGAATTTTTTGGTCCATTGTGTGTTTGTAAATGTAGAACCAAAGGCAGAAACATGAAAAGAAGATCAGTCTCTGCATAAAAAGCCAAAAGGCCTAGACAGAAAAAATCATTCACAGACATTCATTTGGAGATCTGAGGGATCTTAACTTGAAACATGTTTTTCTGTGTTTTCATTGTAAATTAGTGACAGCGTGGGTTTTTGTAGCATTTGTGGACCTTGCTGGGATATTTATGCAGCCAGGGAGCAGTACCCCAGTGTTGCAGTTCTCTTAGAGGCATTTACAGTTTGCTAATCATATTTAGCATTCTGTGTCCATCTCAGATCTAAGTCTGTTGCATTTTGGTTGTTCTTCTGTATATGAAAATTAACACACTGATTTAGCAGAACCTTGTTAGAAAGTTGAAGACCTGTGAGTAAAGTGGTGGTGTGCAGAACCCTACTGAAGACCCCAAAGATGAGGATTTACTCAAAACCAGTGGCCCAGGTCCCCAGAGGGTGTAGGTTGTTTCCTGGCTACAGTGTCCTAATGAACTCCATTAACTGAATAGTCATTTAGAACTGCTTTGGGGCAGGAGTTTCACTTCAGTTCCCATAGTTAAACCCCTCTTTCTGCCCTCCAATACCCCTCCTCATATTCTAGTTTGTGCTGCTGAGCAGAGTCAGGCAGGAGACTCGTGTGTGTTCCTCCACAGGCTCTCCATGCAGACATGAACTTGCTTCCCCTGTGCCCCAAGCCAGCTGACATGGGTATGGCAACACTGAGCTGAGAAAATACGCTCTGTCTCCCACCAGGGCTCGTTGCTCTGGGCTTGGCACCACCTCAGTTGCTTTTACGTGCTCTGGCAAGCCTGGCGCAGGGGCAGGGTGAGCTGCCTTTGCCTGCACGGTGCTCTGTGGGGATCCCCCCGGCCAGACTCTGAGTGGCCCTTTGATTTATTTCGTGTAAACAAGAAACCACATAAGCATCACTATCCATCTCCAGCACGCCAAAGAACGCAGGGTGTTGTTTTCCCCATTTTTCGTTACAATAAACCCAAGAAGAACCCAGGATGTTGCAACCTCGGCCGTCCTTTCTCCTTAGAGAGCTTGGTTGGTTTCCTTAACCCAGTTTCCTTGGGTGTAGTGCCTCGTGCAATTGCCCTGCCTGTCCCTCGGACAGGTTCCTAATCAGTCTGAGACCTGTTTGACAGGAACGTAAATGTCTCAAAGACACTAATTTCCTAAAAGCTTCATGAAACTTGTGTCTGGGTAAAGGAGAGAGGAGTGGCTCGGTGAGGTGGGCTGGTGAGCTGCCCAGGGCTCTGCTCTGTCCTCTCCGCTGGCCAAGGCAGCAGGAGGGAGCTCACAGGTCCATCACAGGCTGCCAGCCAGCTATGTCATCTTGGCTCCCTAGCTTATGGATGTGGGGGAGAGCTGTGAAAACTCAGGGGAGGCAGAAGGGAGGAACTGGAGACACTCCAGAGTGTGGGAAGTGCTAGCAGGGATGTGTGGGAGGAACCGTAGCTGTTGCAGTGTGGTAATGTAGGGCCATCAGAGACAGATCTATAGGAAACAAAGCTCCATTAATCCTGCCACACAGAGAATGACTTATTTCAATTAAAGTGTTTTTAAAGAAAGTGACAAATTGCCTCATGACCTAATGGGTTGTACTCAGAGGCTGACCAGCTCATAGGGTGGATTTAGGCACATTCTGTGGCTCTTTATAGGAACAGTGGAGAAATGTAGTCACAGCATCTAAGCAGGAGGTCTGCAATCTGCCATTCTTCCTCTCCACTGACTGAAAGGAGCTCTGGGGAATGTGTGGTGTGAGTTACTCATTAATCTCTCTAATTTTTCAACTGTTGTGGCAGTCAGCCTACATATGGCCCAATACCTGATTTAGCCAGGGAGTCAGAAACACTGAGTTTGGGTTTGAGCTCAGAAGGGCCAGTTGTGTGGGGCTACATTTGGGGGAGGAATAAATTTAGAAAATCAATTTTGCAGCCATCTCAAAAGGGACTGTTTATGCTAAACACTGAAAAACCATCCTCTTAAAAATCAGATCAGATATAGCACCCCAGATACATCCAGTTGTTTTTGAAATCAGATGATTACCTCTTTGCCTCAGTTTCCAGCTGAAGAGATTTCCGAGTTTGTAATCAAGCTGAAAGCCATTTGATGCACCCTAATGCTCTAAACTGCTTTGAAATTCTCAGATGAAAGGCACCGTAGAAAACCAAAGACTTTAATGTTATGTTACACTATTAATTTTAATTGCTAGCAATATCTTGTTTTAAATAAATTGTGTTTGCATGAGAAGTTTTCAAGCACTATTGTAAATCTTCTGGACAAGAATCATGTTATAATAACCATGCAGCTAAAATAATTTTATAAGACCTTTTCACTACATGAAATGGGTATGTTATTGAAATGGCTTCTTGCTGCTGTACCCTGATCTCTCTCAGTGCCTTCTGTACTTAAGTAAACTTCGATTTTCCTATCAAGTTTGGTGTGTGATTGTATCACATAGAGCCTACCTCAACAGCTGGATAATTATTTATTAAGGGTCAGGAAGAAAAACATTCTCCCTAAATGGAGCTTGTACACCAACCATTTATTTATTTATTCATTTACTTATTTATTTATTTATTTATTTTGAAAAGAGGTTCTGGTTTATATTTACCTTATTCTTGACTTTCTGTCTCCTAGTAGAGAAGTTTTTCCCAAGTTCTTGTGAGGATCTGAATGGTGGTGTTATATCAGCTGAAAGAAGAGATGTCTCACAGTCTCTTCTTCCTACTCTGAATCTCACAGTCTCTCTAGCTCTACTTCCATAATTGGAGTTTGGTTGGAGGCAAAGGCAGCTGTTCTGTTTTGTTCTGTTTTTACAAAAGCCATATTTATGGGGTTTTTTTCCCTTGCTTGGGGCCATTTAGTCTTTTGCAACATTGCAGATTAAATCTGCTTCACATGGAAATCTCTGTAGTGTCTCCACCTCTCGCATGGGGCAGAGGAGAAGAGGGGAAAACCCACAGTGTCCCTGGGCCTGCAGGGAAGCACCAGCAGGGGCAGTGACTGTGTGTGTGTGTTTGCAGTGGCACAAACCTCCCAGGGAGTGATGAATGTCCTCACATCTCCTGCCCCAGCCACCCTGCAATGGCAAGGCTGAGCTGTCAGGGTGAAGTATTGCTCAGTAGTCAGCGCCCCTCCTTATTTCTCACTACATTTTATTCAGACTTTGGTAAGGAAAAATCAACGAGAGCAGGTGCAGAAAAATCCCAAGCTAACTTTTCTTATTAGCAACACAATTCATACATCAAAAGAAAGACTGCTTGCAGAGCAATATTGTTTTCAGTAAATCACTCAACTAATTTTGGGTATTTTTGAGTAGAGGAGGCATTTCTCTTTGTGTAGGCCTCTCCCTGGGGTATTTTGAAAGTTAGAAGTTTCATTTGCCCATTGAAAGTTATTTTTCCTTTCAGTAGGTTACCTTAAGATTATATTCAATTTCAGAAAAAGGCACGATTTAAGATTTAATTTGAGCTGATCTGTATGTTTTTAAAGGGAGAAAGGCAGTGTTGAGTTTGCCAGTTTTGCCCCCACTTGAGACAGGAATATTTTTCAAGATCTTAATAAATATATGGAGGACGAGAAAAATCCTGCCCTGACCACCCTCTGTGAGAAAAAAAAATTCATTTAATAACAAGAATACAGAGCTGTACATTCAGCATCTTGTGTCTGATTGAAGGAAGCTTTTTACACTGTGACTTGTGACCTCCATTCTGGAAAATGACTGACTAGAAACTAGAATTATTTAATTGTGCTGACAAGATTTGTGAAGAAAGAGTAAAACGCTTTTCTTAGACTTCAGAACAGCAGTGCAAAGGTTCAGGTCTGCTATTGTGCACATTCCCAGGAGAGGATCAGAGCAGTCAGTTTCCAGTGGTGTCCATAAAAGTTGGGAGATGTTCAATGCTTTGCAAAACAAGACTTAAGAGAGACTGTCAAGCAACTAATAGCATGTCAGAATATTAGCACCCAGATTTCTGAGCTTGCTCAGTTGAGGAACCTGATCCTGAGAGCCAGGGGTCCCTGGCTGAATGGCAGCACAGACTTTGTGCTTTTAAGGCCCTCTTGTTTGGCAGATGGACTAAATCTCTGGATTTTCCCCCTGTAGCTTGACTAGTTTGTTTCAACACATGGCAAAGCTATGGAAAACAAGCATAAGTCTTGCAATGTATAAAACTTCACTAGTTCAGAGGTTTGAAAAGTGCCCACCACCAACCTTTCTAAAATCTTCAGAATTTCAAAATTTCATAAATACTCTTTTGCTGGCTTGAAAAGAAAAAACTAATATGCATCAGAGTGGACTGGCCCATAAGGAGCTGATCATAAACTCGAGCTGACTGACAAAATTAGTTATCAATTTATAAATGAGAAGATGTCAAATAGACTAAACAACTGAAATGGAGCAGGGAGTCAGAGGACTGTGATTCCATTGTTGTCTCCAGCACTTTTTTTTCTGGATAACTTCAGATAAGTAATTCTGCTTTTCTGCATAAGTTTTCTCATTTTTCAAATGAAATATTGGCACTGGTCCCCTCTGTGAGCTGCTTTGAGATCTGCCAGTCAAAAATACAGTCTAGGATGTGAGAATTACAAAATGTAGGGGTTTGTAGTCTTCTAGCCAGTAGTTCATACCTCAGTGTGTGTCTCCCCTGTAGCACTGGGCAGAATTGGAGGAGTGTTTGCCAAGAGTCTCCCAGGACAGAGTGTTTTATCCCTTGTGCCAGCAAAGAAAGCCAAAGGCTGGTTTCTGAGGAGGGTTAGTCATGCTCGTGCTGCCCTGTTTTGGCAGGGGCTCTCCCAGAGGAGGAGGAGGAGGGGTGTCCACTGTAGTCCGTGAGGTTGGTAGCTCTGCAGGCAGGGATGGCCCCTCCAGCACTCAGCCAACACTCCTCCTCCTTCAAATAAGGTTTTCATTATGGCTGTGCTTTTCAATTGCTGGTAGATTAAGCTTCAGGAATGGCTTGAGGTTTAGTTGCTAATTTAGGGTGCATGAGCTCCAGAGATTTAGAAGGACATGGATTGTTCATATTTCCATCACACATAAGCAATAGCTCTTTTTCATGTGGTTACTCCTTAGTACTGGGAAACAGAAATGCTGTGTTCCACTTGCTGATAGGTCCAGAAAATAAAAGTAGGAGAAGCACTTATAAGACTGTCAGTATTGTACTGGCCTTTGCAGTAGAGAATTTATGCACAAACTAGCAATAACCATAGTGAGGAAATATGGAGACTCCCCTTAAAAACTCAGGAACTGAGGTCTGAAAACCTGTAATGCATTTTGACCATATATGCAGGAAGTATTTTGGTATTTAGAACATAACTCATAGGGGGTAAAACCAAGACCTGATCATTACCATGCCTTCAAAAGAAGTGTGTGTGGATCTAGGGTGAGCTCTCAGGTGGCACACCAGTGTGGTTAGATACCAGAGAGGTGGGATAAGTTCTCAGTACAACACTGGAAGATGCCATGTATACATGACCCAACAGTGTATCTTGGTCTCTCTGAGAATTCTTCATATTAAAGATAGATATAAGAAAAGAAAATGAGCCAGCAGTAGTCTTGTTACTCCTTGTATTGGACTCCTCCCCCATGACTAATTTTGGAATTATTCCACCTTTTCTTTTGAATGTGCTGAGTCTTCATGGACTTCTGTCTCCCGGCCTTTGTAGGAGCCATTCCTTGCATATTAATGACACATGAGCTCATCAGATTCCTGAGGCACAGAGGCATCACCACCTCTGAGCCTGCAGATACTCAGAGCCAACAGCCCCAGGTGACAGGGTGCCAGAGAGGGGAGGCCTGCCCAGTTTGCAGATGAAGGGAGATACACAGAACAGTGTTTGCTGTCCCAGCCAAGCCTCCTGACAGCCCCACGTCATGCCCAGACCTTCTGCCCTCGGTGTGGGTGGGGGGGAAGGATGCACACCAAAGGAAAGACAGGCATGTGTTAATGGAGGCCCATAGAGGTGTGGTTTTGACCCACTGCCAAGGTTTTGGGAAGATGCTCTGATCCACTGCTAGATTATTTCCCTCTTACAGCACGTGTTGCACTGAGCCAGCACAAGGGTATGTACTATCAGCATGTAAGCACAGACCTCTGATGCCTATGCCTGACACACTGCCAGTTTAGCTTAAAATTCATAGTGTATGGGTCCAGGCACAATTGATGTCACCATCTGGTCAGCTTTTGTGCAAAATACATTCTTGGAACTTTCTTGCATTAAAAACAAGCAAACAAAAATTTCTTTTTTTCTAAAGTGTTGATGCTGGTGATAACACCAAAATTCAGCAATCATAGAATCACTGCATTCTCCTCTGCACGTGTCCCCCTCCCCGCCCCTTCGTATCACAAGATTGCAAATTACAAAATTTTAGGCTCTAAGAAGGGATTTTTAATTCCTCTAATGAGAAGTTTCTGGCCTTGAGGTTGTTCACAGGTGTCTTCATAACAAGTGTCCTTTCAAATGACACTGGTCCACAACCTCTCGAATCCATGAGGTTTGGTTTCCTGCAAATTCCTGTTTCATGACTGAATTCTCCATTGTCCAGTAAGATGAAGGTTCAGAGTGAAGTCTTTGCCATGACTTTCTAAACATTTTCCTCTTGTTAGATTCTCTGGTGTCTAATAACGATTGAGATTAGGTCCAGTCTCTCCCACTGTGAAAGGACTAATAGGCTGTCCAGCTGCCTCCACCCAACAAATATCCTTCCCCCTCAGAGCAGCCACCAAGGACAGAAACCCTGCAGTGCAGCCTCATTTGTTCAGCTTGTCTTTCAGGTGGCCAGAAGTTCATCTGCACGATTAAACACTCAAAAGCTTTAAAACCGGTGCAACAGAATGTGTAAATTTGCCTTACAAATGAAAGCAAGTTTTCAGTAGCCTTATGAAACTGACATTTTCAAATTTGATGTGAACCATGTTATATTTATCTCTCCTGAGCCTCTCTTTGACTATTTTTTCACAAAGGGCACACTTAAACACAGCTAATGTGTTTGAGTGAGATAAGGTTTGCAAGATTTTCAATCTTTTTAATCCCATCAGGTGCTTCCTCTATTTAGGATTTAAAGTTCTCATACCATACCCAATTTAGCCCCCAAAGTATGGTTCCCAAAGCATCCCCAATGGAAGGGTAAAACCCATTCTTCCTCTTTGCACATGGATTACGATCTTTTCGAGGTACATCATTATCCATGTGAATCCAAGGGAAAACTGTCATATAAAGCAGGGCTGTGTTCATTCAACCAGTTAAGAGAGAGCCTTGTGAAAAAGTGTCATGATGGGTCCTGCCTTGCTTTGGTGCTACATGATAAGGACTGGAGTAAATTAAACTCCTGTGACTCGTCTGCAATTGGAGGGAAATGCATTGCCTGGTAGCTGCTCCAGCACATGGATTTGTCTGTCCCTGAGTGCACAGACATGCAGTGAGCATGCAGAGCCCCACCGAGGGGAATGAGTGCTCTTTTGCACCAGGCTGTTATGAAAACAGGCTGTTCCAGGGGCTCCTGAAGCCTCACAGGGAAAGGGAGTTAGCTGGGTACTGTGGAAACTCCTGCAAATGGGTCAAAAAGTAGTGTTGTTAAAAGGCAGAGAGCAGGTGCACACAATGTCCTTTTTGAGTGCAGGAGTTCTGTCAATAGGCAGGCAAACCAGAGCAGTTCTACTGCTCATTAATTCTGTCTCTCCTTGCACCAGTTTCCTGGTCATTAACTCCTTCCTGCATTTCCCCTCTCTGCCCGAGCACATTACTCAGACTCAATCGTTGTCTCCCAAAGGGAAGGGTGTTGAAAGAAAAGGCCAGAGCAAGACCTTGCATTCCCCAGCTCTCCCAAACCAGCTTTTCTGCTAGGAAAAAAAAAAAAAAAAAAAACCAAACAAGCATTTTACATTTCCTTGGAAAGATAAATGTAAGTCAGGTTTAAAGAAGGTATGTGCCCTCCAGCCAGGATTTACCTTTGTGCTGCTTATTCTGTCAAGAAAACTTGTTTTGCTCTGAAGGGACTGTCTCACCCACCTCTAAATCTCACCTGTACCCTAAATCCTTCAGGCAGAAAGAAACACAGGAGTCTGGTTTTGTTTTAACTGGCTTTTGCAAGGAGGGCAATTTGTTTCTTCTTGCTTCTTTGTCAGTTTTGCTATATTTTAAGTGGGGCTGTTCTGCTTGGTTGATTGCAGTGGCAGCTTGATGGGCCGTATGGACACACATGCAGGGAGACTGTTTAGTTTGTTCTCTGAGAGCTGCAGCAAAAACCTCCCTGTTGATAGATATCCGTGGACTTACCATGGTCCACGTTTCTCAGTGCACTGTGGGACCATGGAAGTGCCTCCTCTGGTCCCAAGCCCTGTCTAACCTGGACAAGGGGCCCAAGGACCTTCTCATACACCACTCTGCATATCAGAGAGTCAGGTATAGCAGGGCTCTGCAGAGGTACCAGAGCTTTGTGGGTTGGAGAGCTCACACACTTGGGACATGAAGCGCTTTGTCTACTGGGGTGATACAGAACTGTCAAGGAATACAGTCTGCAACACAGCTTTTTTATCCAGTGTATTAATAAGCACCAGGACTGGCAATGTCTTATTAATTATTTCATCTCCCTTATCCAGATCAGTTATTATTGGCCTTGTTTTCCTAGAGTCCCATTGCAAGGGCTGGGTCTGTGGAAGCATAGTCAGACCCCTTGCATGAGCAAGCTCTGGTGTGTCCCTGAGGGCTGCAAGTGCAAGGCCAGCCTGATGAACCACACAGCCCAGAGTTGTTCTGCCCACATTTGCTTAGGCTGACCCACCAGTCTTGGTCCTTTCACACAGCAATGCTGCCCATGGCTTTTGGATGGATGGTTGGACACAGTTCTGCCACCAGGCACTGGCTCAAATTGAGCTCACCATTAATGGCCACCAAACATGTGCTTGTGGTTGTAACCACCTTGACCTCAGAGCACTGCCCCTTCCTGTCAGCTGTGCATGAACACCCTCAAAGCCATGCAGAGGTACGGGAGTGGTATGACCAGCAAGGAGGGAAGGAATACTGTTCACACACACTTGGAGTAGTTTCTTAGGAGGAGCAGCATTCCCAAATCTTCCTTGGCAGTTTGCTTTCAGCTTCACTTTATTCCAGGTGGCTCCTGCCTGCCCCATCCTGCACAGCTGAGTGGCCGGGGGGTGGGCATTGTGGTGGGGAACACCCCCAGTGCTCCCAGTGTTTCCACTCAGTGTTTGCTCCTTGGGCTTTTGGATGGACGGGGGGCAAAGAACCAAACAAAAAAAGCCGACATGAATTATTTAGGACAAACCAACTTGATTATGGATCCTGAAGGTGCTATAAAAACTGATGGATTATAGGCTCAGCATTTCTGGGATTTGAGCTGTCTGGCTTCCACTGTGCTTTCATTGTGTGAGCTCCCCCTCTTTTCCCTGCTCCTTGCTGGAAACATTGCACTGGAGCACAAGTGAAGTGAAGCAGGTCCTAACTGGAGCCAACAGCTGCCTTTTGTTGCTGCTGTGGAAACAGCTGTAAAGGGGTAATATAATCACTCTTCTGTTGCCGCTCAGCTGCGTATCATAAGCACCTTTTTGGATGCAGGGCACCCCGAGGCAGCTCCTGGGGTGATGTAAATGCTAATTGGGCCCACAGCATGCTATTTGGTGCCCCATTTGACAGACTAAGAGCTTGTCGTTCTGTCCCATGAGCATAAAGTGGACTGAACAGGTATTTTGTGCCACTTTTATTACAATGAGACTCGTGTTTCACTCATAGGCAGGAGAGGTCTTTGCACTGGTTCCTGGAGTGGAAGGAATGGTTTCTTGGATGTTAGATCTGTTTCTCATCTTTTGTGCAGTAAAACTTTGCCGTGATGTCAGTCAGCTCAGGCATGGAGTGCTCACATTCGGGATGTTGGTTTTTTTTTCTGTTCCTTTTTTAAAAATAAGCACGTTTTGAATGGGTTTTGAGGGTTATTTTTACACCTGGATGCACACCAGTTCTGTATTTTTCTCTCTGAGATTATTGAGCTAAAAGTAGATTTGATGGAAAAATATCTAATAAGCCATAGAAGAAAATCATAGGAAGAAAAATGTAATAGCTTATCATCAGCAGTTGCAGGGCACTATTTAATGTACTTTTTAGTGGGACTAAGAGGTTTTTTTTTAGAAAGCAGAAACAAACACAGGAGTATGTAAATGCTGAAGGCAGCTGAGCATCAGCATTAAGAAAGCATTCTGGGGACAATGTGCCTGAGCTTTAGGTATTGGTTTTAATGTGTCCTTGGTCACAACAGTTAGCTTGCTTGAACTTCAGTTTTCCCATATAAAGCCAACTCACTACCTTTTTGAAGCCCCACCTCAGACAGGGTTGTAACTCGTCAGAAACTGGATATACTGATTCTCCAAATATGCTTTGCAGCTCTTTTGAAATAGTATGTTTTCTGGTGAGGTGGAGTATGGCAGTATTTCACTGGCTAAATACTGTGTTTGATGGAGTCAGTCTGTTTCAGGGCATTCAGCTAAAGGTCACAGAAGGTGAGTGGTGATTGGTTTGGCACAGGAGAGCACATAACATGCCAGCTGCAGGTATGGGCACTGTAGGGGGTGGATCCAGAAGAGATCCATAATTGATTGGACATGGGAGGGGTGGTATTAAGTATATTCTCAGAAAAAAAGAAATCAGCGAGTAAATGTGAAAAACTAATTCAGAAATTAAAATTATGCCAGTTGCTGCCTGTGTAAGTTTCTGTACCGAATATCCTGAGCTGCACTTTGTTTACTCTGTGTTTCTGTGTCCCAGGTTCAGGTTCAGTGGTCGCATTCTTGGCCTTGCTCTCATCCATCAGTACCTTCTTGATGCTTTCTTCACAAGGCCGTTCTACAAAGCACTGCTAAGGCTGTAAGTACAACCCTGCAGAAAGCCATGCAGCAGCAGTGAGTCCTACACACACACACACACCCTTGGGGAGTTGCTTCAAGCACCCTGACCTTCAGGGTCTTCCTGCTGTTGGTTGGTTGGTCTGTGATGGAAAATGAACACAATTTAATTTTTCCTTACTTTCTCCAAGAATTTGCCAGTCGTAAACCCTGTGTTGACAAAACCAAGTAATAAGTATGGCATTTAGGAACACACAGTTGAAAGTGCTGACCCATAATTCCTCAATTTGCTGATGAAAAGTTACAGAATTTCAACGGTGTGGAAGACTGAAAAGCATCTTTGATGGAACAAAAAAAGAGGGCAGTCATATTAAGAAAAAACACATAATTTATCATGCCTCACTGGAGGAGTAGGTTTTCATTCTAAAACACAGCTAAGGTTAATTAGGAATGCTAATGTAGATATAAACAGTAAGGGTTTTATTTTGGTCTTCTACTGTTTTTTTTTTTTATTAGTAAGCAGAAGCCACCAGTAATACACCACTTTCAATTTCAAGTTCATAAGGTTAATTTTGATTGACAATCTGTCGCTCTTTAATTAGTAGACTGAAGTAAGACAAGGTATGTAAAATTTGCAGCAATAAGAAAAGCCACAAGTATTGTGTCAGTACTGGAATTAACTGACAAAGAGCAGAATAAAGCTTAGCTGAAATAATTTATCAATTAAGATGATTCCAGATCAGCAAAGATACTTGTCTTAATAGTCCTTTGAGTTCTTTATCAAGTTGGGGTTTTTAACAGTGAGTATTGCTGGGGTCCAAACACTCCTATCTCAATCATACCTGATCTAGTCTGGCAATGGCCTGGGGTGCTCCCTGCATCCTCATTGCCCTTCAGGGAGTTTGCACCCAGGCTGCTCCTGACATCCACCTGTCCTTTGAGCAAACAGGGACTGCTCCTTATCAGCCAAAATTTAGGCTGCCTGGTGTGCCCTGTGCCAGTCCTGTGAGCTCACCTGGAGGGGGGTGGGGACGTGGAGGCAGCAGGCACAGCGTGGTGGGGCTGAAGGAAAGCATGTGCTCTGCAGGGCAGGGCAGCCTCAAGATTCACATAGAATCAAGCCCCAGGGGTGTCTTCTCACAGCAAATAGTGCAGGCAGCCAACAGATTTGGCCTTGAGCCCAGCTATGCAAAGCACACAGTTGCAGAACTGCTTCAAGAGGGTCTTGTAACAGGCTTTGATGTTGACAAAACCAAATGAACAGCAGCTTTCTGTTGGATCTTCAGCATAAATTTGTTCACGTACTCAGTAGTAAGTCATCCTGCCAGCAGTCATGGGGCTGTATTTTTTTTTCTTGTCTCACCATCAGGCCATGTGATTTAAGTGACTTAGAGTACCTGGATGAAGAGTTCCATCAGAGCTTGCAGTGGATGAAGGATAACAACATCACAGATATCCTGGATCTAACCTTCACAGTGAACGAGGAGGTGTTTGGACAGGTGAGCACAGCTATGCAAAACATCTCAAAAGCAAATCTGAAGCTGACAGAGCTGAGCATGATGAACATCTTTCTGTCAGAACAGATCCTTTAGCCTTTCAATAACATTTTCTTCTCCTACCTTCTGTTTCTTTCAAGCCACCTGTTCCAAGGCAGATGTTTATTCTTAGGGCATATAATATAAAATACCAGCCCCCCTACAGGCCTATTGAGCCACACACTGCTGAGCACAAGGAATTCTCTGGAGTGCAGCTCTTCTGTCCAGGGTGTAGTTCACACAGATGTGGCATTCAGTGAATGCAAGCAATGTAACTTAAAGCTGATGGCACTGAAAGGATGGGGGTTAGGAGGGAAGAAAAACATCAGACAGGTGGTGCAGGAGCTGGCAACCCCTACCAGTATTTTGTTAGATTCTGTATCTCTTACCTACTTAACAACTTGGTATGTACATCTAATTGTGCTTTCTACAGCTCAGCTCTCCCTCAGTCAGACAGTTCTCTGTAACCTGGTGATCTGGGTGCCTTAAATGGGGTGCAACACTGGCTTAAGTGCAGTCTGGTAACGAGAATAAGTGTCTGCTGTGGGATTCTCTGGCTTGCACTGAGGCTGTTGCAACCCATGCTAGGTTATGGCTGCCTCTGGAAAGCCTTCAAGGGATGCAAAGCAACATTCAGCTCAAGATTAAGGATCTCCAAGGTGATACTGAAAACTAGGGAGGCTGAAAAACCAAGCCCACCAAGGGATGGAGTTCACGTGGGTAAGGAGCAGACACACAAAAGAGGGAGCAGAGAGATCATGTGGAATATACAGATAATGGCTCTTGGCACTTGAAAATGAAGTTGCCAGGAGGAGTTTGCACAAAGCTAGAATATTCTGTGAGCTTAGGGACAGTTAGACTAGTTTCTGAGGGGAGGAAATCTGGCCCTGAAAGTTAAAGGGCTGCTCAGGTAAAAGCTTGAAAGTAACAGAAACCAAGCAAGGCTTAAGGGGGTATATTCAAAATTGAATTAAGTCTGCATACAGTACCAGGTCACAAAGGATGAGCAGAGTTAAGGGTAGCTGAAATGAAAAGGATGGGGTAGAACAACTGAGGTAGGAAACCTCTGTAGAAATGGCAACACTCCTTTTCCAGACTCCAATGCAGGGGTTTTTCATGGACTTGGAGCTGAGAGCGTGCATGACATTGAAGTGACAGTGCAATGGTTTCCCTGGAAGGTATGGCTACCTAAGACTAATACACAAAGACAGAGAGAAACATACAGACATACTCACAAAGGCAGATGAGACAAGTTTATATTTACATTGGAAGACTACACAGTTGAATAAGAATCTCAGCCTGAGCTGCCCTGTCTGCAGGTAACATTTGGCACACTGATTTCTTGTTATACTCTCTCCAAAGAAAAGAGTTAGACAATTAGATAGGAGTCTGTTGTGGAAGATAAGAGAAGGCTCCAAAGACAATAGGAAAAAAAATCACAATCTAGTGTAGGTACTGCGGTATGAAAGGAAAAGAACACTAAAAGCCAGATTTTGATGCTAGTTCACATGTTGTCGAGCACTTTATTTCATAGGTACTAGACACTAACCTTGCTAGAACTAATGATAGGGGGGGGAATGGTTCTCATTGTGAATTACAACTGTCAGAATCCAAGAGTCCAAAGTGAAAGTGGGAATTTCCCCCTTCTAAAATTTGCTGAGTGCTGACAGCAAAATAACGAAGAAATCTCAGTCACATTTTATGCTCACAGATGGATCCCAGTTGGAAATTCTTGCATGCCAAGAGAATGTGAGCACTTAAATGCCATCTGAGCATTGCTTTGCTGGATACATGTGCAAGTGTAAATCCCAGTGGGAGCTCTGCTAATATTTGGGAAGCTGCATTTCAAGGGCTGGGTAAGGGAAACAAGAAATACTGAATTTTTGAGGAGCTGTATGGTAGATGGGTCACAGGCCTTTTGTCTGTTTCTACACTGGCTTTACTATGGACCAGTCACTGCTTTCCTGTCTCATCTCTGATGTGTGTTGAGCTTTTAAGCCTTTCAGGCCAAATCCTCTCTTTTGGCACCTTCCTAATTAGAAAGAATTGTAGCCTTCTTGCAGACTGGAACCCAGAGCACTCCTGGAATGGCAAAGATGCAAAGTCAAATTGAGCATTAGACATCTTTGCTGGTGGAGAACTGAAGGCCAGTTTGAGAATTTCCCTCATAACACAGAGAGAGGTGTCAGTTACTTGTGACCCAAAGTAGTGTCTCATGGTTTTCCCCAGCAGAAAGTGTTCTTCCAGGCCTGTGTCTGAGCTCTCTGGGTGGATACAACCTGACTCTGAGCCCTGGCAATTGCCCCAGTCAGGGAAAAGGAACGAGCTAGATTGTTCGAAATGTCTCCTTGCTACTCTGAATCCTGATTCTGAATTCTAGCTCACAGCTGTGTTTAATACAAGAATGAGAAAATAGGGACACATTGTTATTGATTGCAGGCCTCCAATTCTAGATACTGCTTGTATTTGAATTTCCATGGATAGTGAGAAGTTGAAGACATCACCAGCTTGTCTAGGTATTTGTGGGAAATGTTGCACGAGACTTGGAACATCTGGAATTGCAGCCATGCTTAAAGCTGGACAACATTTAGTCTTTGGTTCTACAGATGGATCTTAATGCCACACAGCCTTGAAGAATGTAACATGGCAGCTGGGCCAGGGGCTTACCCTTTGGACAATGCAGCATTGCTTGTTTAATGGTGATGCAGTGATTTAAGTTTGGGAGTTTAACCTGAGCCAGCTAAGAATTCTTAACTCATTCCATCCAACCTCATTTGTTCTTGCTGTTTCTTAACAAAGCTGCAGATTAGATGACTCAGTCAATGTTTCCCTAATTCATAATATTACAACAGGTCCCTCAGGTAAAGTGACCTGAATACTGTCTATGCTGGGTGCTGTCTGTTGGGCTAATAAATAGGTAATAATATAAATAATACTAATAATGAATATGTATTTGTGCAGCTCATTTACTCTCTGTGCTAGACATTATTGTTATAGCAGCAGAAAAGTGGAGAGCAAAACATTCTTCCTTTTAAATCCACTAAATTGAATGTGAAAATAATTGTAAGATAAATATTATTTTCTGTCACATGGGAGAAGTATATGCTTGCTGGGTAGAATCCAGATTGATTCCTTAAATCCCTTCTCAGTCTCAAGCATTAGTAACCCAACTAAGCCAGCTAAATTAACCATGAAAATGCAATGAAATGCTATAGCTCTTGATTTATTTTTTTTTAAATAAAATTATTTACAGTACAAACACTTCTCAGGTTGGGATGACTGATAGAAAAATCTGAATCCCACGGGGTCTGTTTGTTATCTGTGCAAGGTTTTAGGGAGTGTATTGGGAGTATCCATTTAATGATAATTTCTTTAGCTGTTGGCATTTCTGAATAAACACTTTTGCCAGCACTTGGGGAAGGGTAACACTTGTTGCCTAAGACACAAGTAGATACCCCTTCCAGTTGGCAGAGCAATCTGCCTATTCCAACACTGTGACTGCCTCTCCATCCTTGCCTGTCTTGTCCTGTACCGTTGCTTGGATAGTCTCTGAGTTTAAAACACAGTGTGCTCCATGCATTGCAACACCACTGCTTATCTTTGGTCCGTAGGTGACAGAGAGGGAGTTGAAATCCGGAGGGGCAAACACAGCAGTGACGGAGAAGAACAAAAAGGAGTACATCGAGAGAATGGTCAAGTGGCGAGTGGAGCGAGGAGTGGTCCAGCAAACAGAGGCCCTGGTCCGTGGCTTCTACGAAGTAAGTCACAAAATGATGCTCCCATCTGAATGAGCTTACCCCCAGGGCTAAACTGCTTCATCAGGACCTTAGGACAAGGCTAAACAGACACAAAGAGCAAGGAGTTCCCGGGTCTGTAGAGACGGGGACCTTGGATATGGCAAGTTTAGCATTAAGGGAGAAAGGAAGGAATGTGTACTCAGAACATGACAGTGTTTTGATCAAGAGTTGAGAAGGACACTGCTTGCCATTCACACAGTGAGAGATGCAGGCATTTGCAGATTTTGTTCTGCCCTGTTGTGATACAAAGGAAGGTTGTGAAGAATTGTATGCTTTGATGAGAAGCTGGTGGAACACTGTATCTTTAGGGGTTCATTCCCATAAAGCTGGTCCTTGAGTGCAGTCCAAGCTATCATTTGGCTGGTATTCATGGATGCTGCTGCTTTGTTTTCCCTGGATTTGTTGCTGAAAATGTTGCTGATTTATCTTTGTTGAAGACCTGGATCTGAGAACATCCTTCTGGCAGAGCTGCTAGAAGGACTGGGTGAAAACCTGTGACTTTGCTGACCAACCCCCGGAGTGACCTATTCTTGCCCTTAATAATTGTATGCAAACATGTATCTTGTCCTGGAAGTAGAAGTTGAAGTCTCTCTCAAAGAGGGAAACAACTGGAAGAATGACAGTCCTGGAAAATGAAACAGCAGAAAATGGACACATAGAATAATACTATAATGGCTCTAAGCAGTCCTGCACTGACATTTACTGGAGGGGGGGATGTCAGTGAGGGTGGCTTTGTAGCTGCATAGACCTGGCCAGCCCTTTTCTGTGGGAAGGGGCTGGCTGAGTGATTCCATGCTGTTTACAACACGTGCATCTGGTTTGCTACCTTTGTCTCCCTGTGGAGTATTGCAGGCTCTTAAAGCCTTTGGTTTCACACAGTGAAGGAAGTGAACCTCAGCTGCACCTTCACTGGATGAAGACCCGAGGGCACCCCTACACAGTGATAATCAAATTCCAATGTGAAACAAATACAAAATAAATTGTCCATATTGCAAATCCAGGCTTTATTTGTGAAAATCACTTGTCAGAATGAATGTAACAATGAAGAATGTTCTGCACAGATGACATCCTGTTACTTCTATTGTTTCATTCTGGCCAAGTCTCACGTGTCGTGGTTCTTTGGAGCTCGTAACATCAGCAGACTCCCTAAAGAAGAGCACAGGTTTATCAGCAGAGCAGTGGAAGTTGTCTGTCAGCTTGCAGACTCTGTCAGAATAAGACTAGGCCATCAGTGCCATAGGTTTATGAGGCTTTGCATCTGCTTTATTTCCAGTCTGCAGCTGTGCTCACAAGTGGTTTTTGTTGCAGGTTGTAGACTCGAGGCTCGTCTCTGTTTTTGATGCCAGGGAACTGGAGCTGGTTATAGCTGGCACTGCAGAAATAGACCTCAATGACTGGCGGAACAACACGGAGTATCGTGGAGGTAAACTCATATTTACTGACATCTTCACTGTTTCAGTCTAAAACAGGGAAGACTTGGTCCATCTTTTCCTTCTGTCTTTCCTAAGGGAAATGCCCCTATTTTGTTCAAGATGTTATTGTGAAGAGTAATGAAATAAATTAAGTAAGAACTCAGGTTTGGATCAACAGGTGTAATAGTACTGAAATTGCTTCTGCTACTTGTTTCCAGATTTTATCCATTCAATTCCTACAGACTTAGCAGGAGTTTCGACTATTAAGGATTGAAAGGGATCTGCAGTATTAGGTCTAAAAGTTACTTAGATGACTGTGAAAGAACTCCTGGCTTCACTGAAAGTAGTTTCACAAATCCTCTTGGCTTCAGGAGGGAGCTGAAATCAAGAGCTGAATTTTGTAGTTCCCAATTACACTTCAACAACGTCCAGATCTTGCCTAACTGACCCCCTTCAGCCTAAACTATGTCACTGCTCTACAGTTTAGCCTGGTTTTCCTTTAAACACTGAGTGTGATTTATGCAGGCTGTCTTGCATGATGGATAAATGTGAAATCCACCAGTTCTGCACCACAAATGGAAAGTCTCTGAGGTTCCCATATCCTGCCCTGAAATACAAGGTTTCAGTCTTTGCTGCTCCCTGGCCAGCCTTTGTGTTACCTTGAAATACACAGCTTACCACAAGCACAGCTGGTCCCCAAAGTTATTCTCCTCCTGCTTAGCCACTGAAACAGATTCAGCCTGGGCTTATGCTGGCTTTCACTAGCACAAACCAAGGCACAGAACTCGGCAGGTGGGAAGTTTGCCAGGGAAGGGCTTGTGGCAGCAAACTCCTCTCCATATGTCAAACACTACTGTGATCCAAAAGAGAATTTATTTGGGAACCAGAAATTGTTAAGTCATTAAGACTCATGCTTTGTGTCATATTGCAATTGGCCTTCAATATCTCATGCATGTAACACCAGTGCTTGCCAAGGGATTTGTGAGAGGCCAGTGCACCTCAAATACATATTTCAGGGTTTGAAATGAGTTAGTAATATTATAGTATCCACAGCCAGGACAAAATGGAAGCTACTGCTCAAGAAGAAGGAGATATATTGTCAGGTCAGGATCTCTGCAGTAGATCTCCCGACCCGTGCCAGCAGGAACGTCTTTCAGTGTTGCTCTCCCCCAGTTTTCATTTCTCTGTGTTCCTGGTGCAGGTTACCACGACGGCCACATAGTGATCCGGTGGTTCTGGGCAGCAGTGGAGAGGTTCAACAACGAGCAGAGGCTGCGGCTGCTGCAGTTCGTCACGGGCACCTCGAGCGTGCCCTACGAGGGCTTCGCCGCCCTGCGGGGCAGCAACGGGCTGCGGCGCTTCTGCATAGAGAAATGGGGCAAAATAACCTCCCTGCCAAGGTATGCCCCCACTGCGGCTCTGGGCCACAGCCCCTGCGGGAAACAGGGGCCTGGCACTTTGGTGCATCGCTCTGCCAGTGAAAGAGGATGAATATAGAGGGGAACCTGAAAAAAAAACAACAAAGAAACAATTATGTTTGTTCTGTGACTACATTGTGCAAACAGTGTTTTCTTTTGCTACCTTTTTGACTCACAGGCTCTATCTAAACTAGTTGGAATCCTTGGGCGTGGTGAAGATGAAGATTTCTATAGATCCAGACCTAGTTCTCTTATTTTGGTTGTAGAACAGATCCAGACCAGCAGGAGCCTGTCCCCTGACTCCGTTCCCTGTACTTCCAGAGTACCAGTAAAAATGCTTGTGAATTTAGAGAGACATGAAAGCCAGAATCTGTCTCTGAGTTTTGGCAAAAGAGCAGAGTGTAATCCCTTCATTTGCTCTGATGGCTCCACTTTTTCATAATGAAGAATCTTAGTGATGGGACTTCATACCATGTGGTGATAATATCCAATTTGTTACATCTAGTTCAGTCAGCCAGCTAGGAGCAAATGAGCTATCATGTCATACAGAATAACAGCCTTGGCAGTGCTTCCCAAAGGAGGGGTCATCTTCCTTTTCAGAACAAAGGGACAGGGGCACAGAGGGTTGATTTGACTTGCCTAAGGCCACCCAAGAAAGCCCTGACACAGCCAGTGATACACTCAGCTCTGAGTTCTGCTTCACTGCTTTATGGGTGACCAGCACTCATCCTTCCTCACTGAAGTGAATCACCTTGCCTTGAGTGTCCTCACAGTTGCCTGAGGCTCTGCCCCTTTGACATTACACAGCATTTCAGCACCTCTGAGATGCTTCTGCTACATGGTCCTTTTACATCCCATTTGCCCTCCAGGGGATGGTTTCTCACTGCTCTTACCATTTGCTTTCAGCTGCAGTCCAAAGGAGTTACTTGTGTGGCACAGAGCAACAATCTCTTCTCACAGACCTTGCAAATATATTCAGACAATCAGCAAGGGGTCTGGTCCAGTTTTCTCATTACTTGCTGTCCATGTTGTTTACCCAGAAACATACTATAAGACAGGGACTTGAGCAAACCTCCAGAGTCCTCCAGAGAGGGAAAGTCTAAACCTGATCACCCTCTTAGCTCATGATCAAGCCCATGTTTATTCAGTGGGGAGATGCAGGAATGGGACCAGGGCACTATATCAGCAGGCATCTTCCATGTACTCCCTCTAAAGTCAGGAAAAGGGAAGGAAGTGTTTTTAAGGAACAATTCATCCCACCTGAACACAGAATTTTAAAATAGTTCAGCCGAGTCATACCTGGTACATTCTGATTGATGTCCATCTACCATAGAGACTCTACAGAGACAATACTAGAGCCTATATGAAGGCTAAATGTGGGCACTGAGATTTAAAAACAGCTGAAAACATGTAAGGTCAGTGAGATGACTCATGCACTCAGAGCTTCAGCCAGCAATGTGCAAAGAAAGCCTGAGAGCAACAGTTTGCATGCACAGCCTGGCTCCCCCTTTTGCAGAATACTTGTAGTCTGGTTGTGTGCAAGGGTTGCAGAGCTCACTGAGGGCATTCCTGCCTGCAGACAGCCAGCAACCAGCAGTCACAGCCCGGTGCAGCATTTCTGCGGAGCTGTCCTTGCACTCCTTTTGGGGTGGAAAGGGGCGAGAGGGGAGGGTGGACCTTGGCACGTGCACAGAAAATGCCCTGGGCTGACCCATCAAGTTCTGAAAAGGTAATTGGCCTCTTTCTGCTCTGCTTAACTTTCTTTGTGAACCCAGGCATTACTTCTGACCTAGATTCAGCTAGCCCCGAGATATTCACATTAACGATTCTATGTTTGTCTGCTGATCACCGAACTTGTTGCTCTGCCTAAAAGAGGCCCCTTTTCCAGGTGAAAGTTGGTAGCAACTTTTAGAAGTCTCAGAGCTCTGCATTCAGTTCAGCCAGAGGAAAAAGAAACACTTGCTCGTGAGGAATAAACACAGCTTGATCACCGTGAATTATTGCCTGCATTTTTATAAAATTATGAGCTGCTGCCAAGTATACACAGTGTTAAGAAATAGCATAAAACACACAGGCTAAACCTGGAGTTTCCCTAAATCCTTAGTTAAGCAACTCAAAGAGTATTATTTAAAACTTTTTTTAAATGCCTGATTATGGTTTGCTCATGTATACTTAGATTTATTTGTGTACTTACTTAGAGGCTAAAAAACAGCCGTACGTCATATCCTGTAGGCCTTTTGGCCCCTGTGATGTGAGTGTAACTAACTTCAGCTATTTGCAATAAACCACCACAAATTCCCTTCTCACTCCAACAGTTCCTACAATTTCACAGTGAGAATTGTTCCATGTTTTCAAAACCCTAGGAAAAAAAACACCAGCTTTCTTGTGCTTTAGAAATCATCAGATTTAGTTGGTTATGTGCTTATGCACCTCCTAATGAGTGGCCTTAGTTCTTAGACTGTGACCCAATAAATGCAATGTGTTGAAAGTTCTTACAGAAGCTGATCTATTTGGCTTTCCTGGCATCCAGGTATATAGTGGCTCACTGGGGATAGGTTAGCCTGCCCTTTCAGTTTTCAACTGCATTGGAAAGTATTGAGAACTTTTAGCTCCATGAAGAGAGTCCAGGACTCTTCCTGAATTCCCTTGCTTCTGCTCCAGAAGGCTGGAGTACTTGGGTGAATCTCCCTTATGTCCTGTGCTTACACTTTGGCAGTGGAGCAGGCAACTCTCATTTGCTTATAGTGAAAAAAGGTGTGATTAATACCTAAACCACTTATGCTTTTGCACTTGCAACAACAACATGGCACTCCCAGAAAAGAGGCATGGCATAAATTTCTAAAATGCAACACTTTTCAAAGAATAACCACGAATAAATGGCACTTAGAGTGCTTCTTGAAAGCACTGAGGGTAAGAAAGACTTTTTCAGGAAGGTTCAGAATCCAGTAGCTTAATTCTGAACTGGTGGGTTTGTACATCAGTGCCAGTTCCCTTGCCATGAACAGGGCAATCGTGGTGTAATGTGTTCTTCTAAGAGTAAGATGACACTTGTGCCTTATTTCTGGAGTGTGCATGTGTGCTAGACACATTATTCCTATCTATATTGATTTTTAAGGCCACACATTAAAAAGTTGAGGCACCAGAAGCTCAGAGATGCTGCTCCAATCCCAAACCTCTAGACAGTGACCCTGAAGCTGGTCCCAAAGAGGCTGCCAGCAGACAGTCTGCAGATCTGTCAGTGTAAATCTGCTGCAGGGTTTCTTCCAAACTGGTGTAGCTTGTCATATGAAATAACAGGTTCAGTCATGTTCATCAAGGTTGAGTTTTACTCTCCCTATCTAATATGCAAAGTTTTGCCCCAAAATAGAGGAGTCACATGTTTTACTTCTTGTAACTGGTTGCCTGAGTAGAGATGGCTGGAGAGTTCTTCCAGCTATAGCCCCTCCTGAAGCAGGAAGCCTCTCTTCTCCTTTCCTGGGTCATGCAGGTATTTTAAACTGAACCAGTTTAGCAGTGGTTCTGCAAGAACAGATTGTTTGTTCCCCACCAAACATTAATGAACAGCCACTGTTTTCCAGCTGGGAAAACACAGCTTCACCTGGTATCGTGGGATTGGAGCTTCTGGCCCAAAACAAACCTCTGCAAAGAACTGGCAGTGCTTTTTACTACAGCAATAGGAGGCAACACTTCCCTCTTTCTAAATTCTCGGTCAGCAAAGGCATTTGGTGCCTGCAAATGCCACTGCCTCATCCTCTGGTTGTGTTCCTCACCTGGCAAAAACTCCTGCCAGCTCCAAGGTTGTGTGTGTTTGGGTATCAATTAAGTAAGGACCTCAGAATGTATCTCAGTGATTCCAATGATCACATCTGAGGCAATGAGGTCGTTTTTCCCAACACTGCTGAGCTGCAACTACCCTTTTATCAGAAGAGATCCTCGTTCAGAAGAGTAACACGTGTTATGTAGGATACAGATCACCAGTGCTAGAAAATATCTGATCTTTTCTAAGAGAATTCTCTCCCTTTCTGTTAGATGATCAAACATTTAATCACCACAGAATCCCATATAGCAATTAAAAAAGATTGTGTGTGACTACAAAGCACTTTATTCTGATAATTTCCTTCTTTCCCAATGGACTGAGCGTATGGGCTTTGCTGTCTTTAACTTTCCTTATCTCCCACCCCCCTTCTCTCTCCTCTTTCCTCACGTACAACAGAAATATCATCTACAAATCTACATCCATCTATTAAGCACTGGTTCCCAGGCAGCATAGAAGTGTTCCTTCTTGCAGACAAAAGAACAGAAGTTGCTACCTGTGGGTCCCGAGGTTGATCAAAGAGGCTTGTGGGTTCATCCAAAGAAAGCAAGGTGGAAAGGAGAACTGCACAGTTTCTGCCTGACAGGCATATTTATGTGAGAATGCAGTCTTATTTCAGTTGATAGGTTCAACCTATAATTAACATAGGAGGGGGTTCTGTGCCCACTTTTACTGCCTTTGGACTCTCATCTTTATGGGGAATAAAGGAAGTGACAAAGAAGAGAAGAATGCAAAAATCTCAAAAGGTTGTAATTTTTAGAGCGAATTCTTAGAAGAAAAGAAACAGCATAGTACTGTGAGCAGTGAACAAGATTAAAGGTTCCAACCCACCAAAACTACTTTAACCGATAAAGACAGTCAGCCAGAAGAAATGAAATTTTAAGTGGTCCATTTACTGCTGTACTTACTGGAGAAGGAGGGCACATGAGGGTCAAAGTTGTTTTACATGACTTTATCTTGCATTTTCTTCTAGAGAAGCCAGAATCCTTCCCATAACAGCTCTTACCAGTCTAATTCTTATTCCAGACCTCTCACTCCCTGAACACCCTCTCAAATGTCACCAGGCTTATGTGGTAGGAGCCTTAATCAAGGGAAGAAATATTTTCTTACTGCTATGACTGTTTCTTGCACTCCTGATGTCGTATTTTCAGCCCAATACGTGCAGCAAGTGTTCCCTGGATTATGTTTACTGTAGACACTCTTGCTGGGATGAGTAGTAGGAGGCCAACAGGGTTCAGGAGGGATTTACCTCTTTGGAGGACTGGGCAGTTGGGCAACAGTGGATGTTATTGTTGACTCTTAATTGTCCTGTGTACTTCCTTATCACACATCATATGATATAACATACTGGACTGAGAATTTGGCTCCAGTCCAGTTTGGAAAATAAAGGTTGCAGCTTTCAGTTGTGAGAGGCAAAGGCGCCGTGCACAGCAATACTAAGGAGTGAGCGAGCACTCAATGAGAAGGAGGCCCAGTCAACCTTCTCTCTTATTTCAGGGGAAGCAGAGTATGTTGTGCAGTTACACAAGGAGGTACAACCTTTGCAGCAAAGGAGAAATTAGGCCCTTTGCTAAATGGAAAACAGTTTTGCACATAATTATAGTTTTATAAGATTGGATGGGCTTCACAGGCATCACTGGAGCTGCAGTAGATCTGTATTAGTTTCACAAACCAGAATTTGAACTCAGGCTTTGTCCTTAGCAATATATTGTGGTTTGCACTACAAGTAGTAGAAGTGTAAGCCTAACCTGATTAGTACTCCAGAAAGTCAGTTTTCTTTGCTTGACTTGATGATGGTTTTTTGATTTGATGATGGTTTTTGGAGGCAAAGGATTTTTTTTCTGTAAAGTTGTTGAATCAGAAAGCACGAAAGTGTTGATTGGCAAAATGTTTTAGTGTTTCTAGACACATTTTTTCCCTTTCTTTGTAATGGTTTCTCCCCACGATAAATTCTTTGAGACCTTCTGTAGAAGAGCCCACTTCTGCAAACCTCATAGTAAGAAAAGGATCTTTTTTCTGAGTTTGACTAGGTCGAGGATAACTAAGAGTCAATGGCATTGCAAGGTTGTTTCATAACCAGTATGAAATGAAATGGATAATGATCAGTCAAGATGAATGTCTGGAAGACAGTAAACATCGGAGTCAGTGGCCGTGGAGGTGCTCTTGTCTCAAACAGTTGAATGTGCCATGGTTAAATGCCATACAGAGATCTTACTTCAGGTTCTGCAAAGCTACCTTAGCAGAATCCACACCTGAGCCACCATGGCTAAGCTGCTTCCAGCTCTGGAGCCAGGCAGCTGAGCCCCTCAAGACTGGCTCTCTTTGCATGGTGCTGTCTTGCCTGTGATAAACATGTTCTGAATGGACTACAAGAATCCTTCAGTTAATTAACTCCCAGTGGTTGACATGTATTGGCAATAGATTGCAGAAACAACTCATGCTGCCAAAGATTGCTGAGATAAACAATAAACAGTGCAGGGCTACTCACGGGTAATACACATTAGCTGCCATGTTTAATTTCAAGAGATGAATTAAATAATGGCTTTATTAATGTTCCTTTTTCACTAACTCAAGTGTTCCCAGCTCATTTCCCCAAATTCTGTGTTTATTGTACTCTGAGAGTGAACAGCTAACAAATCTTCATTCAGAAGGGGAAAGAGGATGGTAAAAGCTCTCCTAATTGAAGTTCTGTGATGCAGTGAATATTACGTGCCTCTGGCTATTTCAGTTGCCTGATTGCTTTTAATGATTCATCATTGGTGCTTGATAAAACTCTCCCTCTGAGCCTACAAGTGTCAGGCCAGCCCATCTACTAGTATTATGTTTTTCCCACTTTGTGGGTGGCCTAAGAGATGGCTAGCATGGTTTCATGTAGTTTTCTACAAGATAGCTCTGCTACTTAAGTTTTGAAGAAATAGCATTGACTTGAAGTAGGAGATGGGAAAGCTAGAAGTAAAACACTCAGGGCCAGAAGCTTAGACATCATTAGCAACTGAGGCTACGTTTCCCTCTGCACAATTTTATCAATTCACACTTATCAGAGGGAGGAAGAGGAAACAGATTTCTAGCATCATGTAAAACTCTAAGCTGGTTGAAAAAAACATGGAACTATTTTAATGAAAATGTGCCCCTCCACTGCCTTTGTTGAACGAGCTCTACAGTTTTTCAGTCATTTGAAATGGCTGAACTGCTGGGGCAGCGCCTGGTTCTTTAGTCCACATTTGTGTAGCACCTCACCCAGTGAAGTGCAATCTGTCTCTGAGTCTAATTGCTGCTGCCAGAAAACTGCAACAAGGTGGAGGCATTCATGGAAACCATTCCACAGCTTCTTTTGAAGGTGCTGCCAATGTAACTATAACGGCGGGTAAATATAATGGTAAAACCAGGGGAAGGGGTGCTTGTCCAGTTTGCAGCTTGGTCTGCAGAAAATATTTTGCTTTTGTCTTGGCTGCTACAAATAAATAACATTTAAAGGCCAGACTTGCAGCAGATGGCCAACAGCTGACTTGCAGGAGCATTTTCAGCAGCCTTCCTTCTTCAGTTAGCAGATCCCTGAATGGTCTTTTGCCAGTCAGCCCTGCCTCGCTACAAACACATGCTGAGCCCATTCTGGCAGTACAGCCCATCACATTATCGTTTTGCTGGTGCAAAACTTACTGGCTGCTCATGTTGCATGTACAGCTGAGCTCCATTTTTTTCAAAAAAAAATAAAATCTCAAAGCAAGCAAAATTATAGTAGTTAGGTTTTCTCTCTGTTAAGGGCCTGGACCACAGCTACTCTTCTCCATCGAGATCCCTACAAGATCCCTGCAACATCTAAGGCAGGATATCAGAGAACAATGTTATGTTGATGCTTAAGCTTGTGTCTTCTTTATGAAATATTCCTGTGTATGTGCACATGCATTTCAGTGCCTCATATTGTGGTGGAATTCAAGAGTTTCACTTTAATAGTTAGAATTTATTTGTCTCTCTCTTGAGCAAACTTGAATGCCTTGAGTCTCGGCAGGATCAATTTTTTTTTCAGTTCTTATTTCCACAAGTTTTTTAGATTAAACTTAACATGTAGCCTGTTTTCCTCTTGCAGGGCACACACATGTTTCAACCGTTTGGATCTTCCCCCTTACCCCTCCTATTCTATGCTGTATGAAAAGCTGCTGACAGCTGTTGAAGAAACTAGCACCTTTGGACTTGAATGAGGGGGTTCAGGCACTTCTGGTGTTTTTATGGCTGATGATGTCACCTTTCCTGTCCACCATCATTTGATCTCAGTTTCCCATGTTTTTATTTTTGAAAACAAAACAAAACGAAACAACAAAAAAAAAAAAGAAAATCAAGATTAACAAAAGCTGTGCATGAAGAACTGCCGCCCTCTACGATCTAACCTTCATGCTTTCATCCTCTGTTTCCAATGGACTGCTAGTCTGTATGCAATAGAGAAACAACTGTCTCAAGGTTTCTGTATATCTCTACATACCTCCATTAATAACAATGAAAATACAAATGCAAGTTACACTACACTTGACCAAATGTTAATAAATGTTTACTTCCACCTACGTTGATTAAAAAATAAAAAAAAAAACCTCATCAAGCATTCCAAGCTTTTATATACCCACATCTTCTAAATCCATTCACAGCCCATCTTACTTCTTAACCCTTGAATCCAGTCCTAGGAGCTGGTCAAATAGATCTTCACCCATCCTTGTTTTCCCTGTGTGTATTGTCCATCTGAGAGACACCTGTGAGCAAAACTGAGATTTTTATATACGAACTCATGGTCCACAGCAGTTGCATCAGCTGGAACTGGCCCAGGAACATGGTGCAGATAAGACCTTTAAATACTAAAAAACCCCGACCTGTAATGCAACACAAAGCATAACAGTGATTGTTATGGTTGTTGCTTGCCAGTACTGGAGAGAACTTGCCCTCCAGAGTTCTTGGGAGGGACATCTCCATTGTAATGTTTACCACACAAGAAGCACAAGGTTGTGCACACTCGAGAAGGATGTTTTTATTATGTAGCATAAAGGACAAGGCTCCCTTACCTTAGTATTGTATATGACAAGGAAAAGGGGAAGTAAGAAGAATGTTCTACTTTTATGAATACCCTTGGGTTCTGTTCACCAGGTCTTTGTTTTCCGATGTTTAAAATGCTCCTTTCCAAATGAGAAGTCTAGACAATCTCTTCCCTGTCAGAAGCCATTTATTTTCTGTCAGGTTGGGCTGATCTGTCGCTGCTGGGGATGGTTTTCAGCTCTGTCCTTTTTCTTTTCTTGCTCAGTAGAATTCTCCATATCCTCAGGAATGGTTGGTTGTAGACAAAATGTTTTCATGTCTGTCAGATGTGAAGCTCCATTGAATGAGGGTGTTTGTCAGGGATGGAGGGGACTGTAACTCTCTGAAGGTTAAGACTTGGTTGCACTTCCTCTTGGAGCAAGCCCAAAGGCCCTCCGGTCATGCTACGTACCACTAAACTAAAGATCTAGCTCTTGTTGCTGCAGGCATAACTCTTCAGTTTGGTGTATTCTGCATTCCAGCTCTGAGTCCAGGCAACGAAAGGAAAACAGCAGTAGGATTGTCTTTGCACGGATTCTGCTGAGGTTATTACGGTCCACCTCACTGCTCTGATTACTTTCTGTTTATTAATCTTTGCTGCCTTTGTTTTCCAAGACTAATCTCAGATTGAAAGTGTTTGTCTTGACTGGGAAAAGGAAATACAAAGTATCTCCCACACTTAATATGTTAAAGGATGCCTGAAATACGAAGTGAGAGACTTGCAAAGGTAAGTGAGACGGTAACATCAGAGTGTCTAGCAGCTCACATGAAATACCACCACCCCCCCGGGGGCTTGTTGCTGGTAGTTTTGTGTTAGCTATGCTTCAGAACACTGTGAAATCAGCAGGTTAGTTTAAGCTCTAACACAGCTAAGTTCTCTCTCCAGAGGAAAAAATCGGACGCTGCTTTCTCGCATATTTTTATGGTGGCTGTACAGAATCTCATCACACTTGAAAGACTGAGAGTTCTAGATTATTCTCCTGCTTTTATTCGTAGATCAACAGGTATTTGAAAGGTGATGGACCCCAAGCAAATGTTTCTAAGTAGAAATAGTAGCTTTTGTTAATGAGAAGTAAAAAATGTGGAATATTTCAATTGCCCCATTCATTCAATTTGTGTGGCATTTCAGCCACTTTTATACCAACTGACTGTATGGCTTTTACTGAGAATCTCTTTTATAGTATGTTGTTATTATTCTTACTGAGTAATCACCATGCAGTTGCAGAGGGAGGCTGCAGCTACAGGCCAGCTTCAGTGTACTACACACCAAAAATGATGTTTGGTATTTTCATACCCGAGCTCTCAGGCATCTGTCCCACATGACCAGCCCCACTGCACAGGAGAGATGGAAAACCTCACATTTTTCTGAGAGCATTTGTCATGTGCACATGAGTTCTGTCAGAACAAGGGACACCAGGAAAGACTGAACATGAAATCTTCCACTGTATGTAATTTCTGCTTCTTCACCCCTGGGCCCCAAAATACAATAGTTCCTTTATGGTTCTTAATTTATTCCTGGTGATGTTACAAAGTTATCTGCACTATGTCAAATGTTGGATGTCTTCCAGCATCTGAAGAAAAGAAAGAGAAGCATCCAACTGGTTGGTCCATGTTCGGCCAGGGAAGATCAAGAGCTGTCTCATTAGCACAGTAAAAAAGTAAATAATAATAATAAATAATAATAATCCAATCTTTACAATGCTGTATAGTTAAATTTTTTTAAGTATTTTAAAACTATATTTTATTAAGGAAAAGGAAAACTATTTTTTGTAGCATAAAAAAAGATGTTTGTATTTCAGAGACAGCATCAAACCCCACTGACTGAAACATGGAAGGCTTCCTCCTGAAATTCTTCACGATGTGTTCTGGCACTTGCTGCACAGTAAGCTGGATTAGGTTTGGCAGATGCCATGTCGGGCACCTTGCGTGTTCCTGCTCTGAGAGACGTACAGCATAGCCAGCCACTTCCCATCCAAATCCCTGATCCAAACTGTCTTTCAAGCACACAGCCTGACATTCTAAAGAAGGTTGCTTTCTAAGTTGACAAGGTCGTGCAGAATGCCTTGCAAATTGTTTTGATCCAAAGCCAGGAGTAGAGACGATTGGCTGTTTTCTTAAAAGAGAGAGAAAGAAAATGCCATACTCAGCTTTTCTGGTATTCTACCATTCCAGACCTATCCCTCTCTCTTCCCAAATGCCCTACCCCAATAGGTTTTCAAACTCTGACATCACCTCTAGGATACCCAGATCGATGCTTCTCCATCCATTGCATGGGCAGAATCGGCTCCCAGCCTGGAGTGAAGGGGAAGCTGTGCATCTGAGTGACATCATGGTGTTAGAGGGAGGCAGTGAATGGTGCTAACAGGAGAGAGGGAGGAACCTGCCTTCCTTTGCCCGTTACTTAACCTTCCCATTATGCAGTTAATTGACTTTGTTGCTGTTGTTATGGATATGCAAGACATACACCTTTCCTTGTTCACCTTTTGATTCCAATGCTGTTACTCGCTCCCCAGGTCTGCATTTTCTTTTGTCAAGCACAGACTGTTGATTACAGAAATTCTGGTTTCATTGTTTCCCCACAGGAAAGACAAGAAGACATTCCATAGGGCAGATTTACACTGAAATAATCTTTTCAGCTCTTTAAGCCTCATTTCCCTTTAAACATGGTGGTGGCTAGATTAAGGTATGACATCAGCACCAACAGATCTTTAAACTGCAAGTGAAAAAAGGAAGATGCACTCTGACAGCTTTTGTGAATTCTAGGTTTTGATTGGAGCAATAATTATTGGCAACTTATACGGTTTCAGAGGGTCCATATGTCTCTCAAAGTGATTGTCATGATGGTATTAATGGTGGAGGGAGGGGAGGGGACATTTTTGAAATCCTGTTGCCCTACTAGCATTTATCTGCAGATAAGAGAATGAAAATAGATATTTTAAATCATCCAGAGGTCTCCCACCTTGAGGCAGTCTCGCTGGCTGTTCAACCACATAAGCTATGCAAGATTTGATCCAGCACAAACACGTGTAGCTTACTGTTAGCAGCACTACCCAGCGCTGCCACTCCAGTCTGCGGTGCCTCACACGAGCTTTCCGTTCCAGTCGTGAGGCTGTGTGTATCCAAAACCTGACTTGTATGTTCCAGGGAGACCCGTGGCTGTCACAAGGCAAAGAAGTGAGTGGTCCCATCTGCATCTAACACCTGATGGAGAAATCAGGAGTTTTGTACAGGTCTGACACAGGGGGCTTTTTTCACCCAGTTTGCTCAAGTGCCCGTGAGCTTTCCAGTGGACTGTAGCTGAGCTTTGAGTCCGTAGTCCAGTCTGAGAGACAGCCCATGGGGAGGGGGCTGTTTGTTGGGTTTGTGTTTTGTTGTTCTAGTTTCACTGTAACAAGTAGTTGACATACCTCTGGTTGAAAACAGCAAGATCATGGATTTGAACGTGAAAATCGAACCTGAAATAAGCTAAAATATAAACGCACAGGGGACGAGTTAAGCTGGTCCTTCACTGTTAATCCTGTGACAGTCTATGGAATTCCAGAAGGAAAAATTTGACTGGAGATTTGTTTAATTTCTGTTGAAATAATATTTGCCCTGTCTCCATAGTAATATTAATAGGGCTTCCCAGTCAAGATTAAACACTTTCAGTCAAATGCAGACCAACAGATCTTTGTACAACAAATGCGGTGCTTTTTTATTATTCTTGCTGTACCTCAGTGTTCATTATTAAGACATAAAATTACTGCAATATACTAAATCTGGGATAGGTTTTCCAGTTATCACAAGGTCCAAAAGATTGGATTGTTACTTTCTCTCTAGTGAGTCATGTAGTTCCTTTGTTCTAGTAGAAAAACAGATGCCTGTAGATAGTAGTTACTAGGTATAGTAAATATTGTACCATTAGCCAAATTCCCTGCAGCTTCCAACTTATCTAACAGAAATGTCTGTTACAGTTTTTGTTAAAGACTACATAAAGTCAATGGCAGGAAAGGTCCTCATTACTGGACTGATTTTGCTTATATTGACAGAAAAATGTCACATGATACTCAGGCTGTGCTTTCTATTCAACCATATCGCTATAGAGGAATGTCAATAAAATCACTTTGTTATGGCATTGTGTGGACTGTCTATTACAAATAAATTATTTCATAGAGGATGTAGCTTAGAGTGGGTGGAAACTGGCATTGGTCAAAGTCCACTAATTTCAGGCAACGCAGATCCAGGATCATATCCTTTCTGACCATTTCATACAGGCCCTTCCACTGCTTTTATTATCAAAGTGTAAAACAGTGTCTCAAACTTGAGGTTCTCCACATAAGTGTGCATGACCAGAGCCTCCATACTCTCCTGGAGTACCCTAAGGCCAGCCCTGCCTTGAAAGCACGTGAGCTTATCCCTCACTATGGAAAATGCCTGGTGGAGCAGAGGGACAAAAGACATGTATGTGCTGCTTACTCATAGCTTGCTTCCAGGTGTAATTACTGCACTGGAGTTATGAAATGCAAGTGCAAAGGTGATTTCTTAATAGCATATGCTGGGTCTGCACTGGGTGTTGACAGCACATACACAGCAAGATGCTCTGGCATCTCAGCATGTCACACCCATTTCTCTCCTGCTCGTCACTGTAATGTCTCAGGCATGTTTCATTAGCACATTCCAGGATAGATTAGCACGCCTCAGATACACCGTCAGCAGACACCCTGCTGACCAGACCTGTTTTCTTACATCAACGGCACCCCATGAGGGAGCACGGTACAATGTGAGCCATGGGAAAGCTTAAATATGAGGCACGGGTTTTATAAGGAAAAACACAAATCCACGGAAGACATTCGGACAGAAATGGTAAGCATGTCTTGCACGGAACAAATCAGTAGCAACTGTGAAACTGTGTGACTGTGAGAACTCGCAAGAGCCCCTCTGCAGGTGACACTGCCTTCCAGCCCATGCGGAGGAGCACAGATCCACGAGCCCCAGGCCAGCACAGGGATGGGGGTGCTGGGGGCAGGAGCAGCACCCACCCCTGCACCTGCATGAGAAATCCAGAGCTCCCAGCACAGCCTTTGTTCAACGCTTGCTTGTGTGATGTGCATGTGTGTGAGGGGGAAGGGAGGGAGAGGCCAGTTGTAACACTAAGCTAAATTTCTCTGATTATTCACGTATAAAGGAAGAGAAAATCGGTATTTACTAAAAAAGCAGTGAGATGAGCTGCTGCTCATTAGGGTGCATCAGAGGTGTCAGTTTCTGCAGCAGCGATCCGTGTATGTGGCTGGAACTATGCCTTTTACCAGAACCCCTTTTGGGATAATTACTGGATTTCTTTTGAAATAGAGCAGCAGTCCACCTGAAGTCTCCATGTGTGCATCACACGTCTTTCTTGGCATGCTAACAGAACTCCATAGTCCTATAGGATATTACAAAGCAATAATAATCCCTTCCCACCCTGTGGTAGCTGTGTCACAGTTTTTTCTACAATAGACAGTAAATAAATTGCAGCCGGATGTTCATTCTTGTACAAGAAGGCCAGACTGGACAATAGTTGTCACATCTGGAGAACAAAGCCACAAAGGATCTGCTGAGTCTCCTCTAATCATAAAATCCTCCCTGAGCTGCAAAGCCACACTCTTTTAATATTTTTTAATTTAATTCTGGTAAACTTGAAAATCGATTTTGACTGAAAATACCTTTCATGGATTTATCAAGATGAAGTGTGTGTGGCTTTGTTTGTTTAGTTCCTACCCTCTTGGCACTAAGTTTGAAGAAAAAACCCCAATACATTATTCTGCCCAAAATAGAAGCCTGGGTTCTTATTGATAGTAGGCTTTAATGTACAGCAGGTTTATATTGTTTTAACTCTAGTGTAAATGAAGCTCATCCGCACAGTGCCACGTTACAGCTTTTTGAGGTTCAATAGAAGTCACTGGAAAGCACAAAGAGTGTAACTAATGATGTTTTTTCCTGAATTGCTGTCATGTAGGATTTGAGATGATTAATTAACTCCTGTGGTACAAGGAGATAGTGGAACTGCATGGGGGAGTTTTCTGTGTCAATGCCAAGCAATAGTAACACTGAGGTCATTTGCCTTTCCTTCTGTGAAGTGATACACTTTAGGGACACTTTACTTTTTAAATTTTTCAGTATGAAAATAGAGTACTGCTTCGGGTTATCCTTTTTTCTTGCTTACGAAATAAATCAGTTGTAAGAAAAAAGTGCTGTAAATACTCTGTGGTGTGACACTGAAAATCTGTTCAGTCAGTTTTGAAATTGACCACAGACAGCAATTGAAAAAGTGTTGTTGGGTGTGATTTCCTAATGCTGGTTTTCCAAATCAAAACAGCATACAAAAATAAATTCCACATGCTCCTATTTTTCTGTTTGCAGCACTTAATATGGGTGGGTCTGTAGACAAAGCAGTTTAGGTTCCTAACTAACCAGCATGCCACATGGAGTCACCTTGTTTAGGTAACAGCTTTTCAGGAATGCAGCTGGGGCAGCGCTGGAATCTCTTTAGGAACTTTGTTACAAGCTGTGATTTGACTTCAATACCTCTTAGGTATGTCTTAGTATTAAATCCAATCAGTGACTTTTTAAGAATGACTGAAATGAGTAATAGAGATTACTATAGAAGATTATCCTTTCAGTGTGTGAGGATATGTTTACTGACAGCTTTGGTGTATTGGCAATTGAATATAAACTTCCCTGCTTTAAGTATGTAAGTTAACAGCTCTGGTGCATTGATTAACAGAACTGGGACCTCAGAGTTTAGCCCTCCCTTCTGTGGCATGTAAAGCCCACAACATGATGCCTGAACATCATCATTGTGCTTCAACTACCTATTTCGGTCCTCCTGATGTACCAACTGAAACAGTTGATCTTTGTGCTCTGGACAAAGCCATTAAGTAAGTAGTGATGCATCTTGGATTTCATAAAATACAGTCTACCTAATTTGTGAAAGGTGAATCAGGGTTTGGGACTGCCTGGGCACTGCAGGGGAGCTGTGAAACTGATCTGAGAAGCACCAATATAATGCATGGGGACCCCTATGATATGTTTTCCAACTGGTAAATTAATACTATTATATGTAAAATTCCTATTCAAATGAGAATTTCTGCAAAATATGAACCTGTGAGGCTATTTGGAAAGGTTACTCCTAGGTTCCCTAAGCACAAGTTATTCATCTGTTTTGGAAATGATGAAATCAAACCCCTTGAGTGAAAAAGAGGAATAAGTATTATTGTGATGTGAGTACCAGTTTGTATTAAACCTCTCACAAATATGAAAATAATTCAGTGAAGCTGGCAGCAATAATGCCTACTGCTGCCACTTAGTGGAGCTGTGCTTTCCTTCCTTGAATTAGAAAAGAGTAGATTAGTAACACTTCCTTTGTTGCAGCTGGTAAGAAACCTCCATTTGTACAAAAGGGTGCTGGGTACTCAGAGCTCTTGTGTAAGTGCTTTTACATGATGACACGAGGTATTTGAGGAATACAGGAGCAAAACACCTCAGCTGAGGAATGTGCACTCTTCCTGTTGCCTCATAGATAAATCCACCACGTCAAGAAATAAGTAGCTTCAATGCAAAATAACTAACTTCATAATGAGGCTTCAGCATCCTGCAGAAATTCCAGCCACAGATTATGTTTGTCTACCATTACAGAAGTTGAAAGGATGAATTTAGCCCCTGAAAAACAACCTTAAGTCAGGTGTGCTGAGCCACAGATGGTAAGATTTTGTATTTCTGTTATAAATGGACCACAATGAGGATGATTTATTTTGGGTAACTTCATCATGAACAAGCTGACTGAATACATTCATATTGAGAAGATAAACGTCTTGTGATGGTCAAGCTGGAGTCAGACTGATATGACTGAACAAAGCTTATGTCCCTGTGCAACACTCTTGACCCACCTCTTCAGGGCAGAATAGAAATCACTCTGACTCCAGTGCATGCAAACACAGATTGAAAGGGACATCGTTTTAAACAGAATACCTGTTGTGGTGTCTCCCACCTCATCCCCTGCTTCTTAGCCTTGCAGGCCAAACACAGCTCATGAGAATGAATTCCTTAATGCTACTGCTAGAAAAGAAAAAAAAAAAATCAAAGTGTAAAACAGTTAATGTTACCTGTACCAGCAGGAATCAATGTTTGCTATGCCATCTGAGTGCAACTGAGCATACAGCTGCTCATAATATTTCACTGACTGAAGCCAAATATCCAAACAACAGAGAAAAAGCATATACATTTTACTAGCAGGTTACATGTGAGAGTAACCAGCCTAGATATGTCTGTTGGATTATCTCTAAACAATTCAAGCATTGCTCATATCCACACATATTTCTTCCTATGTAGGTAGCACATATAAGCTTATGCTGCAGTATTTAAGACTAAGATCCGTGCTATTTTAAGGCACAGGTGAAACTACAGTGAATCATCACTTATGTTTGTCCTTTCTAGAAGGAAAACTTAAATCAATACAGCATGTATCAGCTCCACAATATTCTGGTTCAGCTAGGCAAAACATAGTCTGTTCTGTGGCTAGTGCATAGAGAAGTGGGAGAAGAAGGCTTGAGACAGTCAAGGGCAAGTCCTGCCTGGCCCTGCCTCCTGTGGTGGGCTGACTACACCAGTGGACAGGGGAAGGGATACAGATGTCATTTATCTGGACTGCTGCAAAGGCCTTGACAAGGTCCCCCACAGCATCCTTCTCTCCAGATTGGGGAGAAATGGATTCAATAGGCAGACTGTTAGGTGGATAAGAAAGTGGCTTGATGGTCATATCCAGAGGGTCAGTGGCTCAGAGTCACAATGCACATCAGTGACAAGACACAGTGAGGTGTCCCTCAGGGGTCTGTACTGGGACCAGTGCTATTTAATATCTTCATTAATGACACAGACAAAGGAACTGAGTGCACCCTCAGCAAATTTGCAGGTGACACCAAGCCGAGGGGTGAGGTTGACACACCTGAAGGATGGGATGGCACCCAGAGGGACCTGGACAAGGTCGAGAAGTGGGCCCATGGGAATCTCATGAGGCTTAACAAGGCTAAGTGCAAAGTGCTGCACCTGGGTGGGGGCAATCCCTGGTACCAATCCAGACTGGGTGATGAGGGGATTGAGAGCAGCCCTGCTGAGAAGGACTTGGGGCTGCTGGTGGATGAGAGGCTGGACATGAGCCAGCAATGTGTGGCTGAATCCCAGAAAGCCAAATCTATCCTGGGCTGCATCAAAAGCAGCAGAGAGAGGGAGGGGGATTCTGGTTCTTTGCTCCCCCCTCATGAGACCCCACTTGGATCCAGCTCTGGGAACCCCAACATGGACCTGCTGGAGCAAGTCCAGAGGAGGCCACAAAGATGTTCAGAGGGCTGGAGCACCTCTCCTATGAAGCAAGGCTGGTAAGAGTTGGGGTTGTTCAGCCTGGAGCAGAGAAGGCACCGGGGAGACCTTATTGCAACCTTTAAATACTTGAAGGGGGCCTACAGGAATGATGGGGCCAAACAATTTATCAGGGCCTGTTGCCGTAGGATGAGGCATAATGGTTTTAAACTGAAGGAGGGTCAATTTAAAATAAAGAAAAGGAAAAAGTTTTTTAAAGTGAGGGTGGTAAAACACTGGCACATGTTGCCCAGGGAGGTGGTAGATTCCCCATCCCATTAAAGATCAGGCTGAATGGGGTTCTGAGCAACCTGATCAAGTTGAAGATGTCCCTGCTAATTGCAGGGGGCTTGGACTATTTGTATTCTGTGGATAATTCTTTTTCAGTGAGCAATAAATCTGTCATCCTAAGCCCAACAGCACAAATTGCTAGATTTTAAAAGGCATTTAATAATCTAAAACTTAGGATTCATTTTAAAATACAGCCATAGAAACTTAAATATCCCAAAGTATTTTGAGGAAGGTCTCTTCATATTTCCGAGTTAGTAATTACACTCATTTTCATAATTTTTTTGCAGAATCCCCTCCCCCAGAAAAATGTGATTTTGAAACTAAGTAAAGAAGTAGAAAATATCACAGGAATTAAGTATCTGAAACCTTCATTTAGGATTCACATACTTTTAAGATCCAACATATTTGACAGGCAACAACCTGTTCTCTGTAGTAAATGCCACTTATATGGACTTTCAGATGTAACAGTTTCATAACCTCTGTTTAATCCAGATTTTATTGATCAGTAGTAACAACCTGCTACAACTTTAGTGACTTTTTGAATGGAAAGCACATTGATACCATAAGTCATGAACTGTCCATTACCCTATATACTGGTTCTGGAATTCATTCCTAAAGTACAGTTGATTAGAAGGATGCAGCACCTCTCCTGTGAGGAAAAGCTAAGAGAATTGGGATTGTTCAGCCCAGAAAAGAGAAGGCTTTGGGGTGGCATCATTGCACCTTTCCAGTATCTGAAGGGAGCCTACAAGAAAGATAGAGACTTTTTACAAGCACATGTAGGGACAGGAAAAGGGTAAATGGCTTCAAACTGAAATAGAGTAGGTTTAGATTAGATATTAGGAAGAAATTCTTTACTGTGAGGGTGGTAAGGCACTGGCACAGGTTGTCCAGAGAAGTTATGGATGTTCCCTCCCTGGAAGTGTTCAAGGTCAGGCTGGATGGAGCTCTGAGCAACCTGGTCTAGAGAAAGGTGTCCCTGCCCATGGCAGGAGGGTTGGAACTAGGTGATCTTTAAGGTCCCCAAACCATTCTATGATTCTGCTTTTTTTTCTGCAAATCAGATTTGGCAGTACACAAATGAGGGAATTCCAGCAAAATACTTTGTCAGGGATGGTACTCCCATCTCTGATCAGTGACCCAGGTTTGGAGTGAATCCTTTCCTGTATGATGGCCTGTTTCCTCGTTATTCTTTTCTCCTGGGTGCTCTGGATGTTGGCAGGAGATTCCGTGCCCTTAATGGAGGCAAATGCCATGGCACTGCCTCAATAGATGACAGCCACACAGAGCAGGTTCCTGGAACACGCATGTTGAGTGAGCTGGATGGTGAAGGGCTTGAGCAGTGAGCAGAGCACACCCTTTTCTCAAGCCTTGTCCAGTTAGGCTCATGCCTAATCCATGAGGCAATTCCCACCGGCGTGCACAAACAGATGACTGGGAGGCAATCCCTGCACACCTCACAGGATCACCTGGATCTCAGGCATGAGATGAGGAGAGGGGTGCTCAGCACGCCCCAGCTGTGGGAAAGGCTTGGCTGAGGTTCATGCCTCAGACCCCACAGCGGCCAGGGCTCCATCGGGAGGGCTGGGGTGTGTTTGGCCTCTCAGAGCTGTTGCTGCCCCTTTTCTCGCTCCCAGTGCCAGATCCAAGCCTGGATGCCCCACATGGCAGTGCCCTTTCCCACAGGCTCCTCAGGCTTCACACTCCTGCTTGCTGCTCCCTCGGGGCACAGAGACATCCTGGGACAGATCCCTGACTTGCTGGGGCTGGAGGGGAGCTCTGGAGACCACCTGTCCCGTCCCGTCCCGTCCCGTCCCGTCCCATCCCATCCCATCCCATCCCATCCATGCCATGCCATGCCACCCCATCCCACCCCATCCTGCCCAGCCTATCCCAGCCCATC